>CM061065.1:124228629-124805629 GCA_030762895.1 Sophora flavescens
AATCTTTGAGTTCATTCAACTTTCTCGTCACGTTAAGCTAGTAGACTTTTCTTTAATAGGAGCATCAGTCTTTTTTTGGAATAGAACAACAAATAATTTTCACTTTCCTTATGGGATGATGGGTCCGACTTTATTTGACATGTCGGCAATTACTGGCCTTCGTCCAGATGGCCCCACCATGCATTTTGATGTAGAAATAGAAAATCAAATTGATGTCTATGTGCCAAAGTGCTCTTTCTCTAAGTACATAGCAGATTTTAGAGGAGGAGCTCATGATCCCGTGATCGGATCCCTGAGCACGTAGCCTTTTTGTTTCTTTGGCTATGTGCTTATGTCTTTTGTAGCAAATCTGCTTCTTTGATTGCTTCGTATGTTCCTTTAGCCAATCTTTTGTCAACTGGTAAAAGAGTAGCATTGGGACAATATGTTTTAGCTAATCTTTATGACAGTATGAGTATGCTAGTTGATACTGTCAGGTCTAAACAAAAGAAAATCAATATAGGAGGGCCTCTTTGGCTTCTCCAACTATGGTTAAATGCTGTCTTGGAGCGTCAATTTTCATACAAAGCTCCTGCAGATTTGTCAATTGACACTTATGGCTCCTATCTCTGTTATGTGTCTGTCGAGTCTTTGTCAAGAGATGAAACTGCGAACTTCAAGTTTTACTTCAAAATCTTTCATTCGCTTTCATCTACCTCTTCAAAGATCAACTTCTCTCCTTTTACTGACCGGAAATACGGTCCAGAATGGTTTACGAAACTAAGCACCACTATTTCTAAATCCAATAAATCCATTTGGACCAAATTTCTTTGCCAGAAAATTCTTTTTGTTGATGGCCCTAGCTTCAAAACCCATAGGATCTATCTCCATTTTCCCAATACCGTTGCTTGTCAGCTCGGCTTCTGTCAAGCTATCCCTGCTCCTTATTCGTCAGAGCCTAATGATACGATTTTTTTTATAGGCAAGTGTACCCAGTCGTACAAGTAATAAATCGGTGAGACCGAATATCGTCCACAGGGATTGGGTGTCAATTACCATTTCACAAATTATACAACTATCTAGACTATCGAGTTTGGATGGAAGGGAGCTCAATACTAAGTACCGAGCCCAGCAAAAGTAAACAAAACAAAACAGACAAGAATAAAATGTTTTTTGTCTTTTAGGATTTTTAACAAACACTTGGAATGCAGAAAGAAATGGATAGAATTGTCAGGGTTAGACTACACTAATCATCCCTCAATTGCAATGAAATGGTTACTAACACAAGTCCTAATTCATTTATGACAATCAAATCTTCTAAAATACTCAAACCCTAATGTCTTAGGTGGAATGAGCCTAAAACCCCAAATTAAACCCTAATGTCTTAGGTGGAGTAACATGGGATTTTGCATTAAGAGTCAAGATTTATAAGCTTGCAAGCACCCCAAGACCTATGTCTAGGTTCCTGAACTACTTGGCATTTGATTCATGAGCATACCTTAACATCAATCTTTCAATTGTCTATCAAAGCAACAAATCATTTCATGGGTAGCTAAGCCAAGAAAAGCATTAAGCATGGAATCAAACACTCATAAAAAAAATAGAAACTTGTTTTAAACCAAATCAATAAACAACCAAGTTCAGAAAAGCTATCATATAATCCCAACAAAAAGGGATTTAGCTAGACATACTAAACCCTAAAATAAAATAAAATAAAATAAAGAGAATAGAGAAAACTTCATAAAAATGAAGATGATCCAGTGTCCAAGCATGGCAGCTTCATATTTTCTCCTTTCCTCGTTGCTGCCGCTGCTCGCTGTGCACCCCACTTTCTGCGTCACTTTTTTTCCTCTCCCTCCTGTGCGGCTAGCCCCCTTTTCTTTTACACAGCTGCTGCTTGTTTTCTTTTTGTGCAGCCTCCCCTTTCTTTTATTTTTCGCTTTTGTTTTAACCTGTCAAGAGCTAAGCTTCATGTGGGCCTCTTTTGGGCTTTTTTAAATTCCAATCCCATTTGTAGATTACCTAGGCATGAGAAAGCACGTGGGCTGCCTCCACATTTCTTAATTCCAGACCAATACAAGCTCTCCAAGCTTAGCAATTCACATTCTTCTTCCAAACCATTTTATGCTTGTTTAACGTGGGCTCTTGCTACTTGTGGTCTATCATTTCTTCTTTAATTTTCAACATTTTTTAATTTATCTCTCCTTCTCATCTTATTCTTTCCTACAAATATTAAATAAATAAACACATTAAAAGATTAATTCTAAAATCACAAAATTAAAATAAAATATGCAAACATTATTAAAAACTCAACTAGCTAAATTTAGGGACAAAATTCACTCAATTAGCATAATTAGTAGCAAAAATCCACTCAATAAGCACATAAAAATTACATAATCTAGAAGATTATCACCTGACGAGAATTTTATTGGTGCCAAAGCCCCAACATATGAGCATATTGTCGCCATCAGTGATAAGGACAAAGTTCGTGGGACTTTCTTACAACCTATTTCATTTTGTCTTCCACTGAGTTACTCAAAGCTTTCTTGACTGGTGGGATGAATACTACTTCAACCACCATCTGAGTTTAAAGACTTGCTTGAGTTGTATTGAAGACATCGTGGGTAACAGTGATGATTCTCCCCTGCAAGAACAGGATCCGGCAACCAAAACTCGAGGTGAACTTCAAAAAGAAATTGAAGCCTTTGAAAAATTTTATAAAATCAAGTGGAATCCCTTGAGACCATTTGATATGGTTCGTCATGTCAATAGTGTTTTAGCTGAAGCCAAAAGGAAGCATACCAATAAGGAATCTGAAAGGCTTGCCATATATAGGAGTATTCCTAATATGACCAAGGAATACCTTGACAGTTTAAAGGCTCCTTTTCCTAAACCGGTGCCTATTCCTTGTGCCCCTTTTGGTTTAGCTGATCCACACCCAGGGAAGCCGTCGAAAGGAGGTAACTTTTCCTTTTTGGAAAGCGTGAGTGTTTATGTCGACCCTTTTGAAAAACCAAATCCAGTTACCTTCGCTCATCGGTTTCTTCAACCTGATGACGACTTTGGATTCTATTCGCGAATTCTAACTTGTAATTCAGGTATTCATTTGTCGAATAACTTATTTTTCTTTTCCTTTCGGCTGACAATGAACTTATTTACGTTGCTATTGACAGCTATTCCCCTTGACAAGCCTCTCCCTGGTAAGTCCAGGTATGATGTACTGTCGGGAGAAACTCCTGAAGATGACGATGAGGATGAACCCGAAATCCCTTTGGTGGCCAAAACTGTCAAAAAGAGCTCACGGCCAGCCAAAGCCGCTTTTCGATCCTCAGACAAAAGGATCCAAGAAAAGAAAAAAGAAAACGGCTCCTTCTGACCTCCTCTCCAAGAAATCAAAACCTACCAAGAGTCTTTCAATTTTGGCAGCGTCTGATGCCGCCAAAGTCTCTACTGGATCCAAAGTCTAAGATGTTATGACTAGTTCCTCCAACACTTCGCCCTCCAACCAATCCAAGGTAACAGTTTTAAGTTAATCTGTCAAGTTACATCCTTTTGTTCACATGCCTTCTATTTTTAATCTTGACAAAAAACAAAATCGTCGAGACTATTCTGGTTACTGAGAAAGCAAGTGTTGATGTCGACTTGATGTCTCCAGATTCTAACTTGGTATTTCCACTGACCTTGCCATTTCTTTTATGTATCTATATATATTTTCTTATCTATCTTTCATGTCAGGAAAAATCTCCTCAGTTTGATGATTCGATGACCATTCAGGAGATTCTCACAACTGTCGAGCCAGTAAATGTATCTGATTCGGAGCTGCATGCTGACAGAAATTCAGGAGGTATTCTTGTTGATACTAGGAGTTTGACAGGTGATCTTCGGGTTCTCGAATCTCATCCGGAAATGCCTCTCAACCCTCATCATCCGACTTCAATCACTCCAATTCCAATAGCTGATAAACCAGTAGGAACTGCTGTCATGATTGAAATTCCGGATAAAGATATTGACATGGAGACCCTGCTGGCTAAAACAACTCGTCATTCCTTCTCCACCTGCTATCAGACCTCCTACTATGAAGTCTCCTGACCCCAAACCGGCCCTAAACTTCAACACATGGATTAATATGCTGTCAGAAGTAAGCCGGAAAGAGTCATCCCTCTCTGCCGCCTCTTCATCGACTCAACATGACTCCAGTGATTCTCGAGTCATCACCCTCATGCATGATCTCCAAGCTCTTCTGGTCAATCCTTTTGATGAACTTTTGTCTGATGTCAAGATTCAAAAAGAACTGTCTTGACTTATCAAGGAAATCACCCCTCTTCATTCTAATCTTCCCTTATCGAGCCGTACGCTTTTTATCTCTATTCAGACATTTTGGGAACGGCTCTCCAGTAAGTTAGAAAGGATGACTTCTGTCATTCCTTCTTATGAAGAGGAAGAAAAAACTAAGGATGATCTCTTGGTTCGATTTCAAGATCTTGAATCCTCTAAACAAAAGGAACTTGATCTTATCTCCATCGGGACTCAAACTAAAGAGAGCTTACTGGAGTATCGAAGAAATCATGGCAGAGGTTGAATTGACGGATCAAAAATGTGCCAAGTTTGACAAAGAGTTAGAAAAGATCAAGGACAAAGTCAAAGCTATTGACAATGAATCTGTCCGACTTGGCCAAAAAGCTGAAAGTGTAGTCAGCAAACTTCGTGCGTTGCAGCCTGAATATGAGGCTGCTACTGCCGACAAAACTAACTTTTCCCTTGCATGGGATCAATTATCTTCTGTTTAGGTCAAAACTTACAGTTGTAACTCTTGTCCTTGTCAACCTTTAACCTGTCATTTTTGACAGTCATTAATTAATAATAAATATTTCTTTTCTTGCATGTTTATTTATTTATTTGATTTGACTGCATGTTTCCAACCAACTTCGTAACTCATGCTTTATCAAATCACCATAAATATTATGATAAATTTCGAGACTTCGGTAAACCAAACCACAATAAATGTCTTTCCAAACCAACTATAAATAATGAGATCTACAAATCCATGATTCCATAGTTGGACATTTCACATAGTATGCTTTCCCCTACAAAAGGTTTCCACCTATTCTTCTTTATTCCCCCACGGGAATCTGACTTTATCACCTTTCAAACCAAGGTTTTTGTCTTAATGGTCATATCCTTAGTGAAGGTCAATAACCAATGTAAAATATGCAGTGAAGGTCAGCAACCAATGTAACGTTCAGAGATGACCTCACCGCACATCCGGGAGAAATCTGATCTCGATACAGAACGAGTGCATCTCGTTCTAGTTCCATCATCTTCATCCTAGAAGGTAGTGGTTTTTCTTTGGTGTCATCTTTACTACACCATAGCAACAACAACCTTCTAAGTGAAATGATGGTGAGATCTGCTCGTGCTCATCCCCTTCTTGATGCATCCTCGACAGATAAGGCAACTGAAACCTCATCAAACGGGGAATGAAGCCTTAACAAATTGAGCTATACCTCTGCATTGCTGAAGGAAAATAAAATGTTGTTGACGCACTGCCTTGTACTCTAGGATTAGATTAACTTTAATTGACAACTTGACTTCTGCTAGCATATGACGATATTTCATTGTATTGCCAACTTAGTGAATATTTTTATTTCTTCACTTGTTGTCAATTCTTACTTCCAACATTGTCGGTTTATATTCTTTTAAATACTTGCCATTAATTGACTTGATTATCAAGCCAGTATCAACATTGACAAGCGCATAGGCATTTCCAGAAAATACTTTATCAATTCTAAATGGTCCTTCCCATTTAGGTGACCGTTTTCCATATTCTCGACAACTTTTATCCATGGGCAATATGACTTTCCACACTAGATCAACTACCTTAAATGCTTTGAACTTAACTCGGCTATCATAAAACTTTGCAATTCTTTCTTTTTGCCGAATCAAATTTTCCAACGCAATCAATCTTTCATCACTTAACTCATCCAATTCGTCTAGCATTGCATTCCAATACTGGTCAGTAGGCAGGTCATTTTGTCTTTGAATGCGAGTGGATTGGAGATTGATTTCAACAGGTAGTACAGGATCGTGCCCATAAGTTAGCCGATATGGCGAGGTTCCTGTTGACTGTCTGGGTGAATTTCTATATGCCCATAATATTTGATCAAGGGTATTATGCCAACTCTTAGGTTGTCGTCCCACATGCTTTTTAATAAGATTAATAATGATCTTATTTATGGCCTCAACTTGGCCATTTGCTTGTGCATAATATGGTGTAGATGTGAGCATTTTTATATGCCTAGAACTAGCATATTCCACAACTTTCTTGCCGACAAATACTGACCCTTGATCTGTTGTCAGAGTCTGGGGTATGCCAAACCGACAGATGATGTGATTTTCAATGAAATCAATTACGTCTTGTTGGGTGACTGCTTTGAGGCAAATTGCCTCTACCCATTTGGTAAAATAGTCAACTCCAACTAAAATGAATTGATGTCCTTTTGACGAAGAGGGATGTATCTGGCCAATTAAATCTAGAGCCCATCCTCTAAATGGCCAAGGCTTGACAATAGAATGTAACTCGTCTGCCGGCACGTTTTGTATATGACCATGTTTCTGACATTGTTCACAAGACTTGGCAAATAAAATACAATCTTTAACCATAGTTGGCCAATAATACAAACTTCTTCGTAGAACCCAATTCATTTTATCACCTGCCTGATGGGCTCCACATATTCCCTCATGGACTTCTGATAGAGCCAAATAAGCATCTTGCTCACTCAGGCACTTGTGTAGAGTCCCGTCAACATATCTCTTGTATAACAGTCCTCCTTGCATTGTGTAATTCAATGCTTTATACTTTATTTTTCTATCTACATTCTGACTTGGATTTTCCAAATATTCGATTATTGGCAACCTCCAGTCATTAGGTAGAATTACATCATTAACCAAAATATATCTTTCTTCTAATGGATACAAAAATTCTCTAATTTCCATTAGTGTTGACAAAGTCCTTTGAGATATTTTATATCCTGAGGCTATCTGAGCCAACTCATTAGCCTCTTGATTTAAATTTCTGGGAATATATTCAACAATTATGTCATCGAATTTTTTCATCAACTTACTAGCTACGATACAATACTTTGTCAAATTGTAGCTGACACAATTGTATTCTTGAGTAAGTTGTTTGATGACTAGTTGAGAATCCCCAAAAATATGCACATTTCGTGCTTTTATTTCTGTCAAAATTTCCAATCCGACAATCAAAGCTTCGTATTCAGCTTCATTGTTGGAACATGGATACTTAAGTTCAAACATGAACTTAGTAGGAGTTCCTTGTGGAGTCACGATTAAAACTCCTACTCCACTACCTCCTTGATGCCTTGATCCGTCAAAATAGAGTTTCCAGGGTTGTAAATTGACAACATTTATTTCCGGCACATCCAAGTCCTGGATGTTCTACCAAAAAATCAGCCATCGTTTGTCCTTTGTGACAATTTAGCGGGCACGTATTGTAAAGAATATTCTGATAAAGCAATGGTCCATTTACCAATACGTCCATTAAGGACTAGTTTTGACAACATATACTTTATCACATCAGTTTTGGAAATAACTAATACATGACATGGCATCATATAATATTTAAGTTTTGTACAAGAAAAATATAATGCTAGACATAACTTTTCTATTGCACTATATCTTCTTTCAGCATCATTTAGGGCTCTACTTAGATAATACACAGCCCTTTCAACATTGTCTTCATCATCCTGGGCTAATAAACACCCTATAGTATCCTCAGATGCCGATATGTACAACTTCAACGGTCGACGAGGCACTGCAGGCATCATGACCGGTGGATTGACTGGATATTGCTTGATCTGGTCAAAAGCCTCTTGGTGACAAGGCTCCCATATGAAGCTTTGTTCTGATTTCAACTTGACTAGTGGTGCAAATACTCTTGTCCTCCCTGACAGATTCGATATGAATCTTCTTAGAAAGTTAACCTTCCCTAAAAAGGATTGTAGTTCCTTCTTATTTGTCGGTGTCGAGGCTTCCATGACTGCTTTGGCTTTATTCTTGTCTACCTCAATTCCTTTTTTGTGGACCAAGAATCCTAGGAATTTGGCAGCCGACACTCCGAAGCTACACTTCTCTGGGTTCATTTTGAGGTTATGCTTTCTCATTCTCTCAAATCCTTGCTTCAGATGCTCCAAATGGTCATCTTTGGTTTTGGACTTAACGACCACATCATCAATATATACTTCTACAAATTTTCCAATAAAATCATGGAAAATTGTATTCATTGCTCGTTGATAGGTGGCCCCTGCATTCTTTAAACCGAAAGGCATGACAATCCATTCATACGTCCCAATTGCTCCTGGACATTTGAAGGCAGTCTTTGACACATCTTCTTCAGCTATAAAGATTTGATTATACCCTGCATGGCCATCCATACAACTTAAAATCTCGTTTCCTGATACTGAGTCGACAAGCATGTCGGCTATTGGCATCGGATATTCATCTTTGGGGGTAGTCATATTTAAATTTATGAAGTCTATGCATACCCTCATTTTCCCATTCTTTTTAAGGACGGGGACTACATTAGAGAGCCAATCGACATACCTGGTTGTTCGAATGAACTTTGCTTTAAGCAGTCTTTGTACTTCCTCCTTGATTTTATGTACCACCTCTGGAGCAAACCTTCTACTTGCTTGCTTAACAGGCTTGCAATCCTCACTAAGTGGTAGTCGGTGTTCAACAATATCCCTGCTTAAACCAGGCATTTCATCGTAATCCCATGCAAAGCAATCTTTGTACTCTGCTATTAATCCGACAAGTTCTTGTTTATAATCCTCTGGCAGAAAAGCACTGACAAAAATGGGTCTTTTCTTCTCTTTCGTCCCTAAATTTATCTCTTCTAGAGGATCCTCTACTTCCACGTTTTGCTTGGCTTCAGATCCTTTTTCAAAACCCAAAGGGCCGTCATCAATTATACAATCCGTCAACACACTCTCTTGAGTGTGTACTTATCTGTCGGCAGATAAGCCGACAATCTTCTCAAGTGGGTTTCAAGGCTCATTGTCGGATTCTGGCAGAGTCTTATCGGCCTCGCCCTTTATCTTAACTCCAAATTGGCTGAGAAGGCTTGCTTCCAAGGTGTCCTTGTCAATGACCCCTTCATTGGCAGTTATAGGCCTGACATTTGGAGAATATACCCGGAAGTCAACATGTGATTGCTGAGCATAGCAAGCAATCGTCATCATCCGCCTCCACAATCTCTAATTGATCCTGTTCATTCCATAAAATCACCTTTTGATGTCTCGTTGTTGTGAATCGCTCCTACAGCGTGAATCCAATCCCTGCCAAGCAAAATGTTGTAGCTTGACTTAGCTGGAATTATTACGAACAGTGTCATCCTTTCAATAGTGTCAACTTGTATGTTCAATAAAGTGATGCCATCTGATGGAGAAGTTTTTCCACTGAAGTCAGTGACAACCATATCCGTCGGAATTATATCTGACTGGTCCTTTCCTAATTTTTTGAACATTGCTCTTAGCATCAGGTTTACAGCAGCTCCTCCGTCAATTAAGACCCTGTTGGTAGGTCTTACATCTATTATGGCCTTCACATGTAAAGGCCTTAAATGGTTTTTCTGCTCGTTGGTGGGATTTTCCAACTGAGCTACGTTGTCAAATACGGTAACTAAATTCTCCTGAACACACATCCAGCAATCACGTGGGTCTCTCAGATATCGACGACATCATCCTCGTCGCCGGAGACATTAATCTCAAGATACCCCTCGTATTCGCAGGAATGAATGAAATCAATCCTATCTTCATTCTCATCCCAGTGCTCTAATATCACTTCATTGTCCTGGATACTCATCCAAGAATGCACCTCCGACCGCTTCGTAGTGATTTCTTTTTAAATCACTTTCGTCATCTGACACTGACCTATCTGACAGAGGTCGGTCAATCCCTGCACCACAGTTGTCTAGTGCCTCTATGATGTCGGCCCAATCCTCATTCTGGCCGTCTGTGTCCATGGCTCCGCTGATGTTCATATCATCATTCGGATCATTCAGTGCTTCAATGACAGCATCGAATGACAATTCCTCTTTGGTTAAATCGCATTCAGGCTTGAACGTTGTCAGTTGTGGTTTTTCTTTTCTAGCCTCAACCTTTTTCTCGAGTCCTGCAACCTTCTCCACTTCTGTCAGTCCGACAGGCCATTTGCCAGTGGGCTTTACTGGTGAGGATGCTTGGCCTGAAACCTTCTTCTTTTCTATGAAAACTTGGGATGCAGGTTTATTTTGCCTGGTTTGATTACTGGGTCTCTTCACATTAGCTTCCATGGGATGGTTCACTATTACGCTCTTCATCTTGGTATCTCCTCTCTTGTCAACTTTGTTGTCAGCTGTAGCAACCAAGCAACCAGTATCATGGGAAGGCATCTATTTTATGATGACACCTCCTTGCCTGGCAAGCTTCTCTTTCTGAGCCTGTCGGAGCCTCTGCAGCCTCCTCTTTTGGCTCTCGAGATAGCCAATTGATTCGAGGGTCCCGGCAGGCACTGTGCCCCGCCATTTGAGCATTTTGAGCCAATTGGCCCCTTCGGTAATTTTCATTCCAAAAGGGTGGGCCACGATCATTGAACTTGTTTTTCCTAGTCCATGTCTGCTTTTGCAATTACTCGATATCTTGTGCCATGGCCGAATTCCTCACCCATTGATCCACCATTACGTTGGATGGGGGTGTCCTGGTCTTGACAGGATTAAATCTGCCACTGACAGAGTTACCTACTGCTGATCCTCTAATTGGCTCTTTAAGCCAACCTCCAGTATGGTGTTGTCCGGGTCTTGCCTGGTACACGTGTTGTTGACGGCTATTGGATGCAACACTTCTATGTATACTGTTGGACCCAGCATAGCTATTTAAGTGTGAAAACCTGCCTTGGTTACCACCATCGCGAGGCTCAGTCCTGCCTCGTGGATGATACGGTGGTGGTTTCTGCCCCCTGGCTTTCTTGGCGGCTACTTCATCATAAAACGCTTCACATCTTGGGCAAACTTTAATTATGCCCTAAGATTTCTTGCGTGCCATGTAGTTGACAAGTGGTTCTCCTGGCTTCGGATAAATATTGAATGGATCTGACACATCCATTTGGATACTCTGTCCGGCCGTGATGTTGACCATGCCTACTCCCATAGGGACTTGGCGGTCTGCCTTGTTAGCTTCAGGACCAAAGGGTTGTGTGTCAATCTTCATTTCTGGTTTCTTGTCTGAAAACTTCAATCTTTCGTCCGTCAAACCTTTTTGAATGATATCCCTGAAATGCATACAATCATTTGTCACATGACCAAAAGTATTATGATACTTACAGTACTTACGATCTTTAATCTCATGAGCTTTCAAAAGCCTATGATCATCTGACAATTTTAATTGCTTGTCTTTAAGTAATATGTCAAATATTTGATCGGCCTTGGTCACATCAAATGTATACACTTTCTTATTAATAAAAGGGATTCTTTCTTTGGTCCTCGCAGGCTTCAAAGCTTGGCATATATAAGGTGGACCATTTTTTAGTTCGACATAATCTACCTCATACTCCTCAGAATCATTACTCTCTTTGTCGGATTCATTGCATCCGACAAAGTTAATCCTTTCCCTCTTAATGAATCTCTTTTGCTTGAAAACCTTTTCAGCTTTCAATTGTTCAATTTGACGGACCTTGTCCCCTAACTGGGCAAGATCTATCAGATGTTGGTTGACCAATTTCTTTCTAATATGGTAGTCTAAACCTCCGGCGGCAATTTTTACAATTTCTGCCTCTGGGATAGGGGTGAAGCACCGACTCCTCATTTGACGGAATCGAGCAAGGTAGTCGTCAACAGATTCGTTATTCATTCTTTTAATTCCAAATAAATCTGTCAACCCTATTTTCAAGTCACCCCGGAAGAATTGGTCACGAAAACTTCTTTCTAATTGATCCCAAGAGTGGATAGAATTAGGCCTTAGGGTTGAAAACCAAGAAAAAGCATTCTTAGTTAACGAACTAGGGAAGAACTTCATTTTTAATCCTTCCTCTAAAGCTAAGTCTCCCAACTCAATGGTATATCGGGCGATATGCTCGACTGTCGACTCTCCACTCTCTCCTGAGAATTTTGATAACTTGGGTATTTTATATCCTCGAGGCATTTCTGCCTGTTGGACCCAATCAGGAAATGCTGAAGCAAAAAATGGTTGGTTGGCATAACCTATGTTAAAACCAAACCTATTTAATGCTTGCTCGACAACTTGATTGACGTTTTGATTTAGAACGTTTTGACGAAATGCTCCAAAAGCACCCTGGTTTATAACCAAATCTTCGTCTTCCTCTGGTCGTAGAATATGTACATTTCCACGTCTCAAAGGAATCCGACGATGGGGCTGTTGCCGCTCGTCATCTTGTTCAAATCCGTCAAGTTGTATAACTTGTGGTTCAACCTGTGGTTGATTATTCCTGTTGACATTGGTATTGGGATTTCTATCAGTATTTTGGTTTTCACCTGGGGTTACAACACCCAAGGCTTTATTTAACCTACGTATCTCATTTGTCAATGCCAAACATGCATTGTTTGTGCTTTCCATTAATGGCGTAATTACTGTACTCATTTGTTGAGTAAATGTATTCACCATGTCATGGTTACTAGAATCAATCTGTTGTCGGACATTGGCTAATGTAGCCTCCGACAGACCAATAATACTTTGTGGGAGTTGTCTCAATGGGGATATATGTGGCCTTTCTATCGGTTGTTCTTGTCGAGAATGGGTAATTATCATTGACCCCGTTATCCCATTCGCATGACTGGGGATTTGCCCCCCAGTCGATGGCCCTGCCTGTCCAGATGTATGGGCAGCCATCGTCATTCCATTTGGATATGGTATGTATGCAAATGGGGTATTTGGATTGACGGTTGTTGACCCATAAGGCATCCCATACAAAGGTTGTGAGAGAGGCTATGTAGTCCCTCTTGGGTTTGAATTCACAACACTTCGTGACGACAATCCAGTAGTTAATGTATTTACTTGTTGTAAAACTGGGGAAGTTGGTGACGGGAGTGTTCCTTGACCAACTTCGACAAATCTATTGACCACTTGGGCGTAAGAAACGTCTCTTCTTGCACCTAGACCATTAATGCCATTTACCTTTGCATTAGTAGCATTAGCCCCGTTTGCAAGAATATTGTCAACTGGTGCAATAGCATCCACTGTTGACACAGCGGCGTTAGTGTCTACTACGCCTGCATCACTTGCACTACTCATATTTACAGAGTTCTGGGAAATAGATGATGTTTGAACCACCTTTCCGCTCCGTAAACGCATACAAATAAATTTGTATGTCAAATTCGTGACACTGTACGAGTTACTCTAAACTCGTCCCACTGGGCGTGCCAATTTGTTAACGCTGGTTTTTGGTTGGTGTCCAAAATCCTTTGGTTACAAATAATAATTAGAGATCAGACGAGTGTGGGACGAACGAGTTATGCGGTAATCTCGTCAGGATATGTGTGTTTGTCTGCCAAGTATGAATTTGACAAATTAGTCAAATCTAGTAAATACTGGCAAAGACTTGGTGTTGCGATAGAAGTGTAAATGTATTTCTGATTTGAAAAGAAAACATCAGTTTCTTAAACAAAAGATAATTTGTAGTTGCATGACTTTCTGAAAAGGGAATAATTTAAAGACAGGAATAGAAGTAATTTAAAAGGGCAATTTGTAAAAAGCGTGATTAAATGATTACTGAATGCAATAAAATAACAGAACTTAAATAAAGAGCACGAAAGTAATACTGAAAGTAAAGAGCATGAAAGGAATACTGAGAGTAAAGAAAGACATATAAAGAAATTAAAAATCAGTATTAAAGAGCGAATAAAGTACTGGATAATAATGCTGAATTGAATTTGAAAATGAAAAGGATGGAGGAAATACTTGAGTATAAACCTTCAATCTGTTGTGTGATTGAGATATGTAGGATATTGTATCAAGTAACCTCCTCTATTACATCGTAATTAACAGTATTTATAAGCAAATAAAATAACTACCTAAAGATAACTTCCTATCTTTAAGATTGCCACCTGTATGGCAGTTTCGCTATGTTCAAATTCAAACTATTTGACAAGCAAATTTCTCTAACTGCTCATTTCTTTGAACCGCTTTGTGCCAACTTGCTTGTTGTCCACGGTTTGGTTGTTTGACGGCTTATCTTGCTGATGCTTTGTCAGCCTTGAAGACTTTGCCATTTCCACACTTTTGTACGTTTGACAATTCTTGTTATCACTTTGTCAAAAGCTGGGTTGTTAATTTACCTTTTTCTGTCATTACTTCGATTTCTCCGTCAGTTAGCTAAATATATCCGTCAGAAATTTTACTCTTAACGAATGTGTCCCTCGTTTTGCTTTCTTGACGGCCTTGTCTGTCTGACATACCAACTCTTGTCAATTTTCCAAACTGTCAATTCTGCTGAATTCGACTCTCCCTTATGGTGGTTATCTGACAATTCTTCCTTCAGTTCTTCTGTCATCCTGTCGGAATTATTTCTGTTAAGAATTTGAAATTCTTCTACTAATACATTGATATTTTGTAATAATGAGTGCAATGATATATATTGGATATATATGCTGTTTGGTAGAACAAATACCATATTTGACTGTGAATTTGTCATGTGTATACTAATATCAAATATCAGGATAATTTAATCTTATCATCTCTATGGCTTGGAACAATTTTGCTGGGTGACAATTGCCTTTGACATCTGTTGATCCATTTATCTGCAGTCACTATACGCCAGCAAAGTTGAAGTTCAGGACTATAAGCTTCTTTGCCTTGCTGTTGTTGAAGTAAGAGGTCATAAGACAAAAGTTCACTTTATTCGGAATTCTTGGTACTTGGTGGACTTTGCCTCGTTTGCCATCTTGGGAATAGGGTCATATAGGGCTAAACATGAGGGAACACAATGCTTGAATAACCACTTTGCAGCCAGACAACGAGAAAATATAAAAATTCACACGCCACCAACCTACCATATAGAGAAATTCTGATAGCAAATATACATAATCTTGGTTTGAGTTAAAACATATAATTATGGAACTTCAACCAAATGAAGCTCTAATAATCATTGTTCATGCTAGTCCATTGAATCCTTCACAAAACTTTTATATAGAAGATGTTGCTTGAGCAGTTTCAGCTCAAATATTATTATTATGGTTAAAGTAACATTTTGGTTCCTATACTTGACATGAACTTTTGATTTGGTTCATATATATAAAAAATTATCAAAATGGTCCCTCTCTCCCCGTTGTGCTTGCTTTTCTCTTGTTTTTCAATTCACTTTGACGAGTATATGTTTGATTTTATTTTGTGTTATTTTCGGACTTGTCATATATTTCTTCGATATGATTATGAAAAACTCACCCTATCTTATTTTTATGTGTTTAAATGTTCCCTATTATATATAGTTTGACAGTACGTTATATATGTAAACATGAAGAGAGATGTAAGAATAATTTTATCTTTTTCTTTTTACAGAAATTTTATCTTTTTTTAGTAGTATATACTTGGGACAAAAACTTATCCAATGAATTTGATAAGCTACAAAATTTTGGATTTTTATCCGATCACTCACCCTGTTTTTATTATGTCCTGTAACTACTTTTTAAATCAAACGGGAAAAAAAAAATTAGTTTGTTCTATCGCCTTGATTTTTTGCGAATCGAGCTCACATTCTATGAAATTGTCATAAGAAAAATTGAAAAGAGCCACATACATTTTTATCAGAGACTGGTTTCGATCCAGTGACCTGTGGGTTATGGGCCCACCACGCTTCCGCTGCGCCACTCTGATATTTGAAACTTATCTACCCGAAAACTCTTTATGTACTGAGTTTTATTGTTGTTTTCCATCATTCCTGGCTTCTAATTACGATTAGACCCCCACAGTCACAGTCCAGTTCCATAATTCCATCGTCCTCGTCCATCTCCATCGCCAAACAAAACGGTTCCTTCTACGACATCGTTTCACCAAATGCGGAACCACCTCTTCTCGCTCTCAACTCGTCGTTTACCGCTCTCTCTCCGTCGCTTCCTCAGTTACTCCACTCCTGACGACCTATACGACCCGCCGTTTTCCCCTTCTCCAAAGCCACACAAAGCGAATGAAAACGACAACAAGAAGAAAACAAAGAAGAAGAAGAAGAAGCCGTCCGAGAATGAAGCTCCGAAGGTGAATCTTCCTCTGAAATCGGACCTTCCATTCGATTTTAGGTACTCATACTCGGAGACTGTGCCCTCCGTAAAACCCATTAGCTTCCGCGAATCGCCTAAGTTCTCTCCTTTCGGACCGGGCCGGCTCGACCGGAAATGGACCGGGACTTCCGCACCGGTT
This sequence comes from Sophora flavescens, assembly GCA_030762895.1. NCBI lineage: Eukaryota > Viridiplantae > Streptophyta > Magnoliopsida > Fabales > Fabaceae > Sophora > Sophora flavescens. Next base: position 124,245,027 of record CM061065.1, read on the forward strand.
CATCTGGAAGTGGACCGGAAGAGGATGGAAGAAGAGCGGAACCGGGTGCTCGGGGACCCGCTTTCGGAGGAGGAGGTGGCTGAGCTCGTCGAGCGGTACCGTCACAGTGACTGTGCTAGGCAAATCAATTTAGGTATTGTTTGGTTTGTATTTTTTGTTTTTAATTTTAACTATAAAATATTACTTTATTTTTGTTTAATGTTTCTTGAGTTCAATTTTGATTTATTCGGTATTCTGTTTACTGCTTATTTGAATGCTTTATTTTGCTTCACTGGTGCTTTTTATTCATATATTTTTTTTGTTCACTTAATTTGACAGTTTATTTGCTTATTGTTAATTGAGGTCATTGAACAAGTAGTTGTTTAATCATATATAGATGAGTTCTTGCCAATGTCTGATGCCAATGCTGTCAACAAGGACTAATCACTGTTCGTGGGGCGTTGCTTCCGCTGGCCAAGTATTATTTTAACACTGCCAGGAATCGAATTCGGGAGCAAACCGAGTCAACCCTAGAGTGTTTCAGGACAGGCCTTACAACCGCCGGGACAAGAGACTTGGTTTTAGTAAAAATAGTATGTGTAAGGAGTTCAGATAAAAAAATACATCAAGAATTATTATATGGATAATATTGTATGTAATTAATAAATTGTGCCATTTAATGAAGTAATGACTGCCATAAACATGGAGTCCCATTTGCACCTAATTTCTTGTGTGTGCTTCCACCTATTCTCTTCAATAAAAACTCTCCACCAGCACTTGACAGCCAAATTCCTTTTCATGTGTTATTCTTATTTCCTCCATGCTCAACTCTTTCTACCCCCTTCCCTTTCATTCCCAGCATTCCATCCAACTCTTTTTTGCTCCCATTCCATGATTTCATTCTCTCAACAACATTCAAACTCAATCCTACGCTTTTCTCTGCCCTCACATCATCATAACTCCTAATAACTCCTAAACCACAACACTTCATCAACCATACCATTTTCATCCCATACCCCCCTTCCTGCAACCTTTGCAATTTCTACTTGAATAACATTACTCATACATGTTAAACTATGTTGGAGCAAATATATATACATTATTTTAGGATGCATGTGTAAATGCTTGAAATGGGGAAGAAAAATAGGAATTTATTTTGTAAGATTAAGAGATGCACAAAGTTTGATTTTATGGAATACAGTTTCTGTTGACTGTTTATGTGAAAGGCTTATTTTGCTTCATTGTTGATTTTTGTTCATATCAAATTTTTTCTCACTTAATTTGGGACTTTATTTACTTAAATTGAGGTCATTGAACAGATAGTTTATTTTTATGTAGATGATTTCCTGCAAATGTGAAATGTCAGATGGGGCAAGTAGCTAATGTTCTGTATGTTGTGCTAGGGAAGGGGGGAGTCACTCACAACATGTTGGATGACATCCATAATCATTGGAAGAAAGCTGAAGCTGTGAGAATAAAGTGCATGGGTGTGCCAACTCTTGACATGGACAACGTTTGCTTCCACCTTGAGGTCAATATAATTGTTTTGCTTGTGCATTTATCAGAGAAAGCATTGATCTTTCTAGAGAGACTTTCAGATTTTTTTTCCTTATGAGTGTTTTGCTGTGTCTACAGGACAAGTCTGGTGGGAAAATTATCCACCAGAACATTAATATACTGCTTCTGTACCGAGGTCGAAATTATGATCCCAAAAACCGTCCAGTTATTCCTATTATGCTGTGGAAGCCTTATCCACCAATATATCCTAGGCTTGTGAAGAATGTAATTGAGGGTTTGACGCATGAAGAAACAAAAGAAATGAGAAACAAGGGATTGAACTTGCACCCTCTGATGAAACTGTGTAAGTGAAAACGGTTATTAGCGACTGAAAAAGGTTACTGTTTTATCCTAACCCAATAAGTATTGGAAATTAACATATGCTGAGTTGTGATTTCCATGTTCAGCTAGAAATGGTGTTTATGTAAATGTGGTAGAGAGGGTGAGGGAAGCTTTTAAGACTGAGGAGGTTGTGAGACTGGACTGCACCCATGTGGGTACAAGCGACTGCAAAAGGATTGGAGTCAAGCTAAGGGTATGTCTATTGTCAAGAGTCATAAAATTCAATGTTTCCGTTTTCAGCTGAAATTAAAATGTGCATGTGGTGCTCAAGTATTAAAAGTTGTTTTCATTAGTGCAGGATTTGGTCCCATGTATCCCTATCATGTTTAAGGATGAGCAGATAATCCTCTGGAGAGGAAATGTAAATCAAGAACAGGCTTCAAACCCACAATGGAGTGTTGAAATTAAAGAGTTTACAAAGTGAACCAGGAAATGTTTGAAAGATGGTGTACTACTGACATTTTGATCCAGTTTAGCACAGGAGGATATCACTTAACTGTGATGCAAAGTTCATCTTCATTGTTATTTGAAATTGTAATATGATAACATTTCCTTGAGGAATGAATCTGGCTTAGAACCCGTTCAATTTTTGTATTAGTGAAATTATAGTTAAATACTCCAAGGCATAAAATATACAGGGAGACATGTTTAGTTTTTTTTTTTTTTTCCTTAAAGAATATTTAGTTTTAATTTTAAAAGTGGTGATAATTCTTTTACATTGGAAATTAACTAGAAAATAAAAAACTTGAAATTTGGAATGTGATTGAAGATAGTTAAGGAGAAAAGAATTAGTTGATTGAGGAAATAATTATTAAAGAGATAATGAAGGAGATAAGAAGTGTTACCTTAGATTGAAGTTCAGATGAGAAAAAGATGAGTGTAAAGGTTGTGTAATGAAACGTCACAACATGAGAAGGACAGTAGGGTACAATGTTCACCACTTTCTAGTGAAGAGGCCTCTAATTTATAATACAATATAATTTGACAACAACTTGTATGGTACTCCAGTTCAAAAAAAATGGTTATGAAACGTTGAGCTTGGTTAATGGATATAGTAAGATGTCGCAATTCGTTAATTATCGATTGAACTTCATCAACTGCGATTTTGAACGTCATTAATTAAGATTTTCATGTGTTCAAATCCAGAGGCTTCAACTCCCGTGGCAACAGGCCACCACCACGCTGCCAATTATGTTCTGCCATAGGACATATTGCTCGCTACTGTCCAGAAATTCCAAGACCAAGCCACACTCCAATGGCTCACTATGCGTCTGCCACTCCCACAAACCCTAACTGGGTGTTTGACACTTGGGCGAGCCACCATATTGCAAACAGTCTGAATAACATGCATATTCACTCAGAATATCATGGTCCCGAGGAAGTACAAATTGGTGATGGTACAGGTTTGAAAATCTCTCATGTTGGCTCCACTACACTTCCCACACCAAACACTACTTTCCAACTCAAAAACATTATGTGTTCCTCATGCAAAACATAATCTCATTTTTGTTTCCAAATTCTGCGAATCTAACAATGCTTATGTCGAGTTTCATTCTTCTTTTTTCTGTGTGAAGGATCGGGTAACGGGGGCGGTTTTGATGCGCGGACCAACTAATGGTGATCTGTATACCTATAGGCCAACTACATATCCACCTAATGCCCTATACACCACCACATCCACCAACGACCTCTGCCATGCACGTTTTGGTCATCCTTCTTCAAAAGTTCTTCAACAAATGCTCCTAATTGTGGCGTATCTACAAATTTGAATAATAAAGTTATGAATTGTAATTCATGCTCTATCAAAAAAAGTCACAAGCTTCCATTTTCTATATCTTCCATACAAACCACCTCTCCTCTTGAACTTATTTTTTTCGATGTTTGGTGACCCTCCCCTATAATGTCCATAAATGGTTACAAATACTACCTAGTTTTTGTTGACCACTTCACTCGGTACACGTGGATTTACCCAATAACAAGCAAAACTGATGTAGCTGTCATATTTCCTCAATTTCACTCTAAAATTGAAAAATATTTCTCCCACAAAGTCAAATCCATTTACACTGATGGTGGAACTGAATATTTCAAACTCAAACCCTATTTCAATAATCATGGGATATCCCATTTTATCAGCCCACCTTATACACCTGAACACATTGGTATTGCTAAACGGAAACATCGCCATATAGTAGAAACTGCCCTTACACTTCTCTCTCACTCCTCTGTCCCACAGAAATTCTAGTGCTATGCCTTCCAAATGGCAGTATACCTAATCAATCGCATGCCTACCCCTCAATGTAACAACAAGTGTCCTTATGAGCTTCTCTTTGGCTCCAAACCCAATTACAATAATCTTCGTGTCTTTGGGAGTTTATGTTATCCATGGCTACGACTTTATTCTCTACATAAACTGTCAAATAGAAGCATGTCATGTGTATATCTAGGTCCCTCTTCACAACATCATGCCCATCAATGCTACCATATTCCAACTCAAAAAATATACCTCTCTAGACATGTTGTCTTTCACGAGTCAATATTCCCCTTCACCACACCACCTTCGGCCCCTTCTTTCCAAAACTCAAAACCAAATATGCCCCTACCCATCTCTCGCCACCCTCTCATCCTCCAACAACTCCATCCAAACATGCCACCTCCAAATACTCCACCACACACTCGTCAAAACTCTAATGCATCCTTACATACACCCCCTTCAGCAACAAACTCCTCACAAACACCAGTAACATCCACACCTTCGATTGACCAAGCTTCCACCCAAAACCCCACGGACTCATCAGTACAGTTGGACGTCACTGCATCATCATCGCCTCCGCCACCAGCTCCTCTTCCCCCAGTCACAAGAGCAATGAACAACATTCATCAACCGAACCCTAAGTATCTCCTTACCACTAAACACCTACTCCCTATATCGGCCGAGCTAACTTGCCCTAGCCAAGCACTCAAAACAAGTGAATGGTGTGATGCCATGAGCCATGAATTCAATGCCCTGATTCAGCAACAAACATGGGAACTGGTCCCTAGGCCACACAACAAAAATATAATTGGTTGCAAGTGGGTTTACCAAATCAAAAGGAAAGCAAATGGTGACATCGACTGTTACAAAGCCCGGTTAGTAGCAAAGGGCTTCCACCAATGCCCTAGACTTGACTACACTTAAACCTTTAGCCCGGTAATCAAGCCCATTACAGTTCGGTTGGTTCTCTCCTTGGCCCTCCAATATAACTGGTCGCTACGGCAACTTGATGTCAACAATGCATTCTTGCACGGCACTCTCACTGAAGAGGTTTACATGCAACAACCCCCAGGTTTCACTCATCCTAATAAACCTCACCATGTGTGTCGACTCAAGAAATCTATCTACAGCCTCAAACAAGCTCCACGAGCTTGGTATCAAACTCTGCGTAAGTTTCTATGTCACTATGGCTTTGTTAATTCCAAATCTGACTCATCTCTATTCATTCTCCACCACCAAGGCACAGTATTATACATGTTGGTGTATGTAGATGATATCATCATCACAAGAAATTCTACTGCTAAAGTGAATGAATGCATCACCAAGCTTGCCACCACCTTCTCCATCAAGGATATGGGCTCATTGAACTACTTCCTCAGTGTTGAGGTCGTTCCCACTTCCACAGGTTTATTTCTCTCTCAACACAGGTATATTGCCGAGCTTCTCATGAAGACAAAAATGAATGATGCATAACCTGGCCTCACTCCTCTATCAACCTCAATCTCTTTATCAAAAGATGATGGTTCCACCTCCACGGATGCTACATTCTATCGAAGCATTCTCTGATATTGCATTCTCTGTCAACAAACTTGATCAATTCATGCAACGAGCAACAACAACTCACTTCACAGCACTAAAACGAGTTCTACACTATCTCAAAGGCACAATCTTCCATGGTCTTCTTCTTCAGAAACCAAGCACATCCTCCCTTATAGTGTATAGTGATGCTGATTGGCAGGAAATAAAGATGATTACACATCCACATCTGCTCACCTCGTCTACTTTGGCTCAAATCTCATTTCATGGAAATCATCCAAACAAAGAGCAGTGGCAAGATCATCTACAGAAGCCGAATATAGAGCTCTAGCAAACACAGCAGCTGAGTTATCTTGGATCCAATCTCTTCTTAATGAGTTAGGTGTCACTTCTACCTCAACACCTTCCATCCTATGCGACAATCTAGGAGCTGTATCTCACTTAGAATCCAGTTTACCATACTCGCATGAAGCACATATCCATAGACATACACTTTGTCCGTGATCTGGTACAACAAGGAAAACTCAAAGTTCAACATGTTAGCACCATTGATCAACTTGCAGATTGTCTCACCAAAGCACTCTCCAAAGCTTGTCATTGTCATCTAAGGAACAAGATTGGCGTTTCTGACGGCACTCCAATCTTGCGGGGGCATGTTAGACAATGAAATAAATCCCTCCTTAATGCTCTTTAATGCTCCTTAATGTTGCACAAATATCATCCTTGATTGAAGCAATCAACTTGATTCTCTTCTATTTATGTTGCACATATTTTCTCCATCAATATAGCAATTAAGTGTAATTTAATTTCATTATTATTTGCCAAAATGATGACCCCTTGTTTAGCCTTGATCCTTGCACTAGTTTGTGTAATTTAATTTCATTATTATTTGTCAAAAGGATCACCCCTTGTTTAGCCTTGATCCTTGCACTAGTTTGTATTCATATACTCTTCTGTAAATCAATTTGAACTTATCAATAAAATTAAACTTTCATAATGACGTTCAAGATCGTGGTTAATAATGTTAAATAAATAGTTAATGAGTTGTGACATCTTGGTATATTCATTAATCAAACTCAACACTTCACTGACCACGTTTTTCAATTTTATTAACCGTGAAAATTGTTGTCAAATTTTGTTGTCCCATTTTAATGATTAAATAACATTTCTCTTTATAATATAAAGAGTATGTATATTAGGGTTAAGTTTCTAAAATTAAAAAAGTCGGATTAAAGTGATGTCATACAAACTTAACATAATGATAAAAGAAATAAAACTTCACTTTGCTAGTCCTTTCCTTGACTTGAATTTGGTATATATTTATAATATAAAGAGTATGTATATTTTATGGTTAAGTTTATAAAAATAAAAAAGTCAGATTAAAGTGATATCATACAAACTTAACATAATGATAAAAGAAATGAAACTTCACTTTCGTAGTCCTTTCCTCGACTTGAATTTGGTATATATTTATAATATAAAGAGTATGTATATTTTAGGGTTAAGTTTAGAAAAATAAAAAAGTCAGATTAAAGTGATATCATACAAACTTAACATAATGATAAAAGAAATGAAACTTCACTTTCCTAGTCCTTTCCTTGACTTGAATTTGGTATATACTTTGTGATACCAGTTTGGAAGTTTGCTGTTAGCCCCATTTGAACCATCTGCCGGCCTAGCCAATTCTTTTCTTTATTTTTAGTACATCAAGCTAACTCTGTATAGAACACAATTTTGTAACATCATTCAACATGTTTGATTCTTGATATATAATTATCTTAAAAGTCATAAATATGATAATTTGTGATTGATTAACGGTATAAAATACTTTACACGGATAGTGTATGCAGTATAAAACACATCTTAGAGGAATTTGTTTAAAAAAGCAAAAGTCAAACTGACATTTTTTTTTTGTTTTTAAACTTCATGAAGGGTCCGGAACAACTATAATCAATTTGCACTTGAAAGATGAAGTTCTAACCACTCCAATCTCTTATATATAATATATAAGAGATTTTTTTGGGACTATAAATAAAGATTAGACAGCAGCAAACAAAACCACAAATTCTGCTCTAAGTAATTGTCTCACACCTTGTATTTATTCTATTTTCTTTCTCCCTTATTAAACCATTTGCAAACATGGCTGCACCCAAAGAGAGCCTCTCAACAGCTTTAAATGCTAGAACCATAGGCTCAGGCAATGAAACCATAGTTTTATGTCATGGGTTTGGAACAGACCAGTCTCTCTGGTACAAGATTATTCCTATTTTAGCTGAAAATTACAGCCTAGTTCTGTTTGATTGGCCTAGTTCTGGAGCTGTGAAAGATAAGAGCCTTTATGACCATGCCAAGTACACATCCTTTGAACCTTATGCTGATGATTTGATCACTCTTATGGATGAGATGGACCTCAAAGATATCACTTTTGTTGGACATTCCATGTCTGCTATGATTGGTTGCATTGCCTCTATTAAAAAGCCTGAGCTCTTTAAGAGGCTTGTTCTTGTTACTGCTTCCCCAAGGTATTTCTTTACCTCTGCTATGTTCTCTCTAATGCTTCATCCTTTCATTTTAAATTTGTATAGAAATACAACCTGAAATATTTACCTTAACTCCATTATGTCGTTTTTTTAATATATATTTGTCTCACTAATTCTGTTATTCCAATTTTATGAACATTTTGTACTCAACTTTCATGCTGTCATATATAAATATTATTTGATAGAGAAATCTGGCGACATTATAATAAAGCACCTCAAGCATAAGAAACATAATTAAAAAGTACCAAACATAATTATTATACCAGTTTTTCTAGTTAAGGAACCAAAAAAAATATCGGTTTTTATTGAAAACTGATGTATTTAATGGATTAATAAATTATATATTTAGTTATCCAAAAAAAGCTTTTTGTTTTTCATTTCTTAACCATTGTCCAGTTAGAAAAATTGTTATATACTACCTCTCGTCCACAATATAAAAAACAAATGTTTTTATCCAAAATATAGAAACATGTATCAATTTTCACACATATTAAATACTAATTTCCAATATTACCCTTATTAATTATTATCATTAATTATAGGCCATCAAAATATAAATTAAAATTAAAAGGGGTGTTTTTGAAAATTTATGAGTATTAATTATAATTAACTCATTTACATTTCCTTGGGTCGGAGATAGTATTATATATGTGTGTATGTACAAGCAATGTTATATAGTAACATTTTTTCAACACACTCTTCCACATATTTTTAGTAGAGTCAGTGGTGGATACACTAAACAAAGGGTGGATCTATGTGATTTAGTAGGTCCTATATAAAATTCATCCGATAATAAAAATGTTAAAGATAATGTCAAAAGAATGTATTGTTAATGTTTCTCCGTGTGTGTTTGATTTGGACTAGAATTTACACCCAATTAAGGCCAGGTCCAATGTCGATTGAGAGTTGACTTGCTTCCCCAACAAATATAATATCTCACCCTAGGGAACTAATGAGTCTATCCACCAGACCTTAGGAAAGTGTATGAAAGCCTCTTCCAAGGAATCTCCATGACCAAATTGCTCTAATGTTGACTTAGTCTTCGAGTAGTTATAGTAATCATGAGTAATTAAGAATTTTTCCTGCTCACTTGCACCTTTTTGACTCTCACAGCCAGAGAATTTGAGTATGTTGTAGGTACTAACCCCCCTTGAACAGCTTCAACCAGGCTACTGCTGTGCTGTGAGACTAGTTTACTAGAAACACAAAATAACATGTTAGAGCAGTACATTTGAAAACTTAAAATTTGGAAGTTTGCCGCATAAATTCATTTTTAAAACCAAGTAGCCGGCCAAGCCAACTCCTATAGAAAATAATTTTTATTTATCTATCCATTAATGTGATCAATTCTATTTTTTCAAGTATTTTTCAAGTCAATAGCAAGGCTCTCTCTTGTTTAATAATAATTTAAGATCAATAAATAATAGCTTGCGATCCTTCTGAAGTTGACTAAATTATGGATTGAGATCACTCGTCTCGAAATGATGTCTCATATTATGTCCTATCCACTTATAAATGATACATTTATAATGAATAATGTGATTAATTTTTCAAGTAATATAATCTAAGTGGCTGAGACAGGAAATGAGAGTAAAGCGAGATGATCTTTATCCCAAATTATATCCCGTTATCTTTGGGGGCAAAGATATTCTATACTAACATCCTGGTATTAAATATACAGGTACATAAATACAGATGACTATATAGGTGGCTTTGAGAGGTCAGATATTGAACAATTAATCTCAACCATAGAGTCCCAATATGAAAACTGGGTTTCAGCCTATGCTCCTATTGCAGTGGATCCAAATGATGCTGCCTCTGTTGACAAATTCCAAAACTGCTTGAAAAGTATGGATGTTGAAGTTGCAGTCTCCTTAGCCAAAACTGTGTTCCTCAGTGACTACAGAGATATGCTTGAAAATGTTCAGACCCCATGCACCATCATCCAGTCAAGTAATGATGCAGCAGTTCCACTCAGTGTAGGGCACTACTTGGAGAAGAAAATTAAAGGGGTGTCTAATTTGGAGTTCATAGACATGACTGGTCATTTTCCTCAACTAACTGCACACCTTAAGTTAGTTGAGGTGCTGAAGGGTGTTGTGAGCTTTGGCATTGCACAGTAGTTGCACAAATTTGAATTGAGTTTTAAAAGTGTGTAGAATAAGATGTATTAAGTTTTATTTTTTTGAGGAAATGAGTTTGTCTGTAGAATAAGATGTATTTTAATTATAGCTCAAAAATTGGTCCCTTAACTTAAGAACCATTCCTTATTTTTTGGCAGGAAAAACAGAAATGGGTGTTGAAGAGGGAAAACTAGAAAAAGAACATCTTCTAAAAATTAACATTAATAAGCAACCAGAAATCAAAATTGAAATGCCAATAGAGAGGGAAAACAGAAATCAAAGATGGGAAATGCCAAAAATGAATCAACAGAAATGGGTCTTTTGCATACTCAAAAATCGAAATCGTCTTCTACATTATGAAGAAGAAGAAGAAGATGAGAGGCAGCGGAGTGTGCGAAGAAGTTGGAGAAGATGAGGGTTTGGAGAAAAATCAATGGGCTGTGATAGTTGAAAAAAATCAAGATGAGGGTTTCAGTTTTTCAGACTTCGATTTTGGCAAATATCATTCGAAGAAGTTGAAAAAGGAAAAGAGCGAGAGAGAAATGAGTAGCTGTGATAGTTTACGTTGCAAATATCCACAGGATAAAAAATATCCGTTTCTCACACAATGTTCAAGTCTGAAATGATTAAAAAATAATAGTAATGATAGTTGAACACCATGCCGTGGACATCTTGGTTAATTATGTATAAATTTTTTGTTAATTCAGTTCATTATATGGTTAATAGGTTGTATGAAGCTTATTTTTCATAAGGTTAAAGTAATGTTTTGGTCCTTATACGTGACATCGATTTTCAATTTGGTCCCTATACGTAAAAAATTATCAATTTGGTCCCTATACGTGACACTAATTTTCAATTTGGTCCTCACCACTAATTGGTCCCTATATAAGAGGACCAAATTGCAAATTATTGTCACATGTAGGGACCAATTCAACAAAAAAAAATTGAAATCGGTCCCTACATGTGATAATTATTTCCAATTTAGTCCCTACATGTGACAATAATTTGCAATTTGGCCCTCTTATATAGGGACCAATTAGCGGTGAGGACCAAATTGAAAGTCAGTGTCACGTATAGGGACCAAATTGATAATTTTTTACGTATAGGGACCAAATTGAAAATCGATGTCACGTATAAGAACCAAAACATTACTTTAACCTTTTCATAATTATGTAAATATTTGGTTAATCACATGCAAATATCTAGTTAATTCAGTTTTTTATATGATTAATGGATCATCATAAATTAATCAAATATTTATACATGATTAACCATATAGTAAATCGAATTAACCAAATATTTGTACGGATTAACCAGGGTGTCAACTTTTGGTATCAATTTTGAATGTGCAACTATAACTCAAAAATAACAGCCGTTTTCTATCCATCTATAAATTAGATAAATTATCCACTCACATTTACATTTTGTTATCATCCTCAAGTTACAATTTCATTTCTTCTTGTCACATTGATCCCAAGCAATCGGCAGAATCTATTGAAAGTTTTTCAAAAAGAACAAAGATTTCTACTTCCGGGTCGTACTCATCATCTTATCCAGAAACGGCAAAAAATTGTGAATATGATCTTGCATCACCATCGGCCCGCCCAATGGGACAAAAGGAAGGAAAAAGGAAGAACAAAGCAAAATCAGCAAAGATGTCTTCTAACATTTGCGACCTTACTGCCATGGAAGATGCTGTGAAGAAAAAAAACTATATGATGACAAAGATAGTTAAGGCAAAGGAGAAAGAGAACTTGTGCAAGTTATACGAAATCCTCTTGAAGGACACATCTGTGATGTCAGAGAGACAACACTAAGATCATGAAATGTTTTGTAACCTTATTAGGCACAAACTAGGAAACTAATGGCCGCTCAATATTGTACTTTAATTCTAATTAGTCGTCATGTACTAGTCGTTATGAAAAACTAGCCGTTGTGTTTCAAAAAAAAAAACTTTTTTATTATATGTAATATAAATTTGCAATATTTTTTAATATTTTATTTTTTGGGTATTTATTTTTTAAATTCAAAATATATATGAATTAATATTTAATTCAGAATAAAAAATAAATTTAAATAAGAGTATAAAAATGTGGTCCATTGTGGTTGTGGGACCCACTAAAAGTAAGTTAAGAATCAACGGATAGTTCTCAAGCATTGGAGCAAAAAATGGTAAGTGTTCCTTAAATTATATGTGACATCTTTGGGCCCAGTTAGAAGGATTTAAGAACCAAAGTGGAGTAAACCCTACTTGGTCCATGAGATTGTAAAGTAGTATCAACCTGGTCCTTAAAATTATCGAATTTCCAAAAGTATCCCTAAATGATAAGTTAGTATCAATTTGATCTCTCATTTTACTCACTTAATATCAATTAAGTCTCTAACAATGCTAACATAAAATCAACTTAATTCATACGATTTTCAACGAGGGACCAATTTGATTACCATTTTACAACTTCAGGGACTAACGTAAAATTTTGATAATTTCAAATATCAGGTTGATACTACCTCACAATTTCAAGGATCAAATAGGGTGTTTACTCACCAAAGTGTGGTTCTTGCATTGGAAATGATCTAAGTAATATAACGATGATAAATATACTTTGTCAAAAAAAAAAAACCGATGATAAATTTATCTTTATTTTCTCTTTTCACAAATAAAATTACTTTGAAAGAGGTTTTTCTTTTACTTTTGCATTTAGGAGTTGAGTAATGAAAAATTATACTATTCAGTTTGTAGAAATGTCTTTTGTGGGAACTACACGTGGTAAAGTAACTAATATAAAGTGGATGGTAAAACCTGAATTGTTTGTGTGGCCCCTTTTAGTTTTAGTGGAACTATACTTTTCGCAAGGTTCTGACTTCTGAAAAAAAAAGTGGTGATTCGTTGAAGGAACTAATTCACAGTTTAATAAATGGGGCATGGAAGAAGTACAAAATCTTTATAACGTGTTTGAAACATGTCCCGCAAGGCTAGAATCACAGTGAATGAGCACTCTTTAATTTATTGCCAATGGCTGCTTTTATATACAAGTTGTTCCAAGTAACAATCCAGCAATAAATTGTGTTGGTTATATGTTTGACTATAAAATGGAAGGATCATGAAGAGTGTGATGGGACAATTGAAGTTTAATATTTCTAATGTGCTTGGTACATCTGAAAGGAAACAAGATTGAAATAGGAAGGAAGAATACAAGATTACAACCTTATAAACAAGGTGCCCCACACATATGCAAGCAACAAGTTACTCAATCCCTGAGGAGGGGAATCATAGATCACAACTTACTCCAGTTTTAGCCAAGTAATCTGCTTCCCGGAACAACACATGAGAATCTTCTAATTTATGATATTCATAAGTGGGAAAAGAAACCAAAATAAATAGTAATAGGCTGAATTGTTGGTTGAAATGGTTTAGAATATACAACATACCTTTATTTACACATTTACACATCACAACTGCATCATTTGAATACCAAAAATCGACATCCAAGCAATATCCAGTCTTACATATGTATACAATACATTAATTCTATCTCCAAATATCAAATACTTGATATCCAGTCATACTTACATTGGCATATGTCTATACAAAATCTCCCAACCAGTGGTACAAAAATGGTTTCCTCCTATGTTGTTAAGTTGAAACTGTACAACTTTTTTTTTGCCAACTTTTCTTGCCTACATTGTTCCATCAACTAGAGACTGTTCACCTTGGAGACTTGATGCGGTTATGAAAATGTACAACAGGTGTAGAGAAAATCCCAGAAAATTGCTTTGTCCAAAATTAATGTCGCTTTGTGTAATGGTATGATTAAAAGGCAACAAATAATTAAGGCATCTTGAGCAGAATATATGTCATACTTAACACCCTGATATGAAGTTGACCTAAATTAGATGAAATTAAGGTGGTATAAAACATAAATGAAGAAACAGCAACAGTTAAAATGTTTCTCTTCTCAACCACTTAAATCCAAATCTATTTGGCAACACCTGAAACTAACAATTTTTACCCCTTTTTTTTTCTTCCCTTAGCACAAAGCCAATCTTTCTTCATTTTGCCTAGCAGGGACACCATGACAATGTAACATTAACATTCAACATGGGTGAAATTCGGATAACTTTATTTGATTTGAATGCATCCATTCTTTATAAAGGAACATGTATAGAGGCATAAACCTTGCATGTTGGTAAAATTTGATTTGTGCTTTTGTTTAGGAAGCACATAAAATTAAAGAAATGTGTACTAAAAAGTTTTCAAGCATGTCATAAGTGAATTTTTTTTAAGAAACACAACCCGAGGGCCAAGAGAAATCTTTTAAAAATATATATATAAATGAAATAGAAGATTGAGTAACAATTCTTGCATTCAAAGTTAACAGAGACATGGTTTGCTCAAGGAACTTGATAGAAGGTTCTCTTTTGCAAAATTATGGGTATCAAGTATCAACCATTCAATTTCATGCATAAATTAATTACAAGATTCTAAAAGTTAAGTGACTCTAGAAACTGACCCTACACTTTGAAGAGAAGACTCTCTCTCATGAAGCATGAATTCATGGACTTGGTTCATTTCACCAACATCAAGTGGGGTGGGGATTGAAGGAGCAGACTCAAATATAGGTCTAAAGCTTTAGTCTCTGTTACAAAATCAGAGAAATATCTGATAATATCTTTTCATATCTTATCATATCTTAGAGTATCCTAGATGATCTCTTAGGATTTATTTCTTATTTATATTTTATGATTTGATTATCTATTTGATTAAGATTATGATTCTACTTTTACTATAAATAAGACTATTGGGGTTGTCGTTTGTAATCACATCATTACTACATCGATTCAATATCAATCTTATTATTTGTTAACTTGTTTCTCTCTTTTTCTCCTTCCCTAGCTAAAACCTTCCAATTCAACAGTCTCGATTCCAATAAACCATACAAAATTTTAAATTCTAAAAGAATTGGTTTGTCAAGTCAATTCAACAACTTTTCATATTTTCCATGACAGGTCAAAGCATATATATTGTTATGGGATATCATTTAGCCATTTTGACAGTTTCTAGGTTGGAAATAACAAACAAGAGTGCTAGGTCCCAAGGGCTGTTCCTGGGTGGGAGAGGAGGCAGATTATAAAACTAAATTCAGCTCCAAATGTTCAATTATGTACTTTCAATACTAGGTCATCTCAAATCTGATTTCCTTCAACACCATGTCTATAACAATCCTCTTTGTAATAGAAAGTTCAAATAGTCCTACTTTTACTTTGTTTACCTGGTCAGTACCAATGTTTTCAAATATCTTTTTTTAAAACAAAGTCTTCTAAATTTTCACATACCAGCAATTATATGTTGCTATTGTTACAAACAAAGTCCATTTGCCCCACCTCCCAGCCCCTCAAAAAGTATAATTGTTTGTTCTCTCGTTAAAAATTCAAGAGAAAATGTTAAAGTCATCCCGAGAGTCACATATCTATTTTATCATTTTATTATGTAACAAATAAATTAATTTATTATCTTTATCATCAAGAGTACAAAATGTAACTTTTTACAAATGCTACTTACAAAAGCAAAATTGCTGCCTAAAAACAGCTAATGCGAAAAAAATAATGAAATTCTGTCACAAGAATTGAGGGTTTGAACCTGATGCAGTCAATTCCGGAATGGAAAGCATCAATGCACCTTAGCTGAGCCATATCTGCAACCAGCTAAACTCAACCAGGCCCTCCCCTTGGCTTTGCTTGACAAGATCTTTCGATCCAAAAATAAACTCTTCCAGTACGTATACTACCTTTCACGTATTCAGATTATCCTGGCTAAAAAAGTCTGTGCTATAATTTTGACTGCCAAATGCCATCCTCCGAAATAATCTTATTTCAGCAGATTGCTGCGCAGAGTCAAATGCCTCGCTTTGCCCAAGTCGCATTCCGTTCGTTAGATCTGAAGCTGCTAAGCTATCAAAAGCTCTAACAACCTATGAAACATAATTGTTCAAGAAAAACAAACTCAGTAATTTCTCGGTTTTCTTGTTGACAATTGAAGAGAACTTTTTGCTGCTTTTCAGCTAATTACCTGTCCCATGCGAGGTCTCTTTGCAGCTGAATGCCGCACACAAGCAGCAGCAACTTCAATCATGGAAAACATTTCACTTTCAACATAGTTCTTGTCTAGCCTTCGATCTGCCAAACTATCAAATTCCTCACTATCAAGTGCATGACTCAGCAAAGGTCGAGCCTGAAAAAAAGGTAGCATCTTTAGTGAGGAAAGGCTGATGACTAAGATTGAAGATGACACTCATTATCTTGTTAGACTATCGAGAGATCTGAAAGTTTATGATGCAAAGATATGAACCAAATTATGCATACAAAACTCAAGATCAAAATATTATTCTCCAGATCTAAAATAAAATAAATGCTAAAATAATTTCCTTATTTGATCAACAAGAATTGCAAACTATTGGAAAACAGAGGCACGTAATGGCAAGGACTTAAGTTATACCTGCTATTCCTAAATTCTAGGATTCTATTCAACATGGGCATTAGACCACACAAGAAAATATGGAACATGGGTTTACTCGCTTTGATCCTTTTGGTGTCCTCAAATACATAGGTCGGTGATTCAGTTCTCAACAAAGGCATTACAATACCTAATTAATTAGACCTCGCCTCACCAAAATAATCTTGTGTCAGAAATTTGAGTTCTTTACTCAGATTTATGTGTAAACTTATGCCATTGAAGTATTACATTCAAACAGAAGATACAGCAAACATGAATGCACTTTGCAAGCTGGATTGAAACTATGGCTATAGTAGAAGGTTGACAAAATAGTAAGCATTTTGTCATCCTTTTTCATACTGATAGACCCAGAATTAAACAACTAGTGGAAGTTGAGTAAAGAGGGCAGCTAGTGGGAATAAGGAAAGCGAAGAGGACATCATTTATCAGAAATGGGTAGCAATTATAGCTAGTGGGCAGCAATTACAGCTAACGGGGGTGGAGAATAGGCAGTTAGAGTGGAGAATAAATAGGGAATTAAAGGGGGGTTGATGGGGATTATTCAGGAACTTGGAAAGGTTTAGGGTGGTTTAGGCCATAGTGCAGAGATAGCACTTAGTTTCTCTAGTTTCTTCTTTCTTCTTCTACCATTAGTTTTATCTGCTTCCTATCTCTATAATTGGAGAATGGCTCTTTAGTATTCTTACTGTTTTCTACTAATAATAACAGTTCCTATCACATACATAAGTGATTAAGATAAAAGAATGAAATTTTAAAAAACAACAAAAACACAATCATGAAAACTTTTTATCCCAACCAAATGTTTAATAGGCACTACTGGCTTCTCAAACACCAGATGAGCGAAAGGTAGCTGCAATAGCATGAGTGGTCAGAGCAAGATTAGCATCAATATTTACCCATTCAACTAGACTCTCATCTCCCAAAGGCTGAGATGCATCAACTGGCTTCCGTCCGGTAATGAGCTCCAAAAGCACGACTCCAAAAGAATATACATCAGACTTCTCAGTCAATTTGCCACTTGATGCATATTCAGGAGCAACATACCTTTAATAGGGAAACAGGAAATCAATGTTGATACAGTTTTTTGTACTAAAAGATTGGTAGTCTTAGAGCAATAGTAAAAAATGAAAAGAGAAGTATCTAGAAATATTAATGAATGAATACCTACCCAAAAGTTCCCATGACACGTGTGGTTATATGTGTATTTGCATCAAGAGCTAATTTGGCTAGCCCAAAATCTGAGACCTATCACATCAAAAATTGGATTACTAAGATTTGAATATAAATAGAACAAACAATATCAAACTTTCAATATGTAAAATGGTACATACTTGAGCTTCAAAGTTGTAATCTAAAAGAATGTTTGATGACTTTATATCCCTGTGAATAACCCGAGGATTGCCTGAAATGTCCATAAATTTCAACAGCATAAAAAACAATTCGACAACAACTAAGTATAATCCGTCTAGGTGGGGTTAATTACATGGATCAATTGAAGTGGTTGCGATGTATCGTTGATCCATGTCATAAACACAGCCCTCCTTTTTTATCCAGTCCAATTCATGATATAAATCCGATTTTGGTTATAGATTAAAAATTTCCATGTTCAAATATGTGGTTTTCCCTCTTTTTCTCAATGAACATTAACTAGCACAAAGAAATAAATCATGTAAATGTTCTCCATATGCTTCTGCAGTTCTGTGAACATATTATCTTCATCAAAAATATGAGACACTCCTTTTTCTGGGCATGCATGTGAGTTAGGCATACCTTTTCATTTCTTTAACTCATAAATGTGCTTTAGGAGATACTGAGATAGGATTTAGTAATAATAAATATGTCTCCTTGCAGTAAATTTCAATTATATGTTTTCTATGTATATCCACTATAATATCATATTGATAACAATAAAATGATTTCTCAGATCAGTCAATCAAAACTTTACTAGAAAAGATCTATTTTAAACCTAACTAGAGATTTACTACAAAATACCTAACGTCCTTATTGTCTGGAATAATATATAATATATGCATAGAGTCCAATCTCCTTGGCTATCAATTCATGTTATCTATAGTACTATATAAAAGGGACATTCCACCTCTCAGTATATATGTCCAACAGTTGTGTTTCGAAATTCAAATTATTAAAAAGAAAAGAGGACAATGTTTTTCTAGCACCGATCATGGACTCACTTCACACTCATGCAAAATTCTGATTCAATTTTTAGCCAATTCCATAAATGCAAATTCCAAAAGGAGAGTGGAGTGATAGCCATTTATGCAGATATCAAGACCCAAGAATAAAATAATAAGGATTGGTAATTACAATCTTCATGGAGATAGGCGATTCCTCGAGCTGCACCAGCTGCGATTTTGACACGGTTTGCCCAGCCTAGCACAGGCCTACCTTCCCCTGCAAATTTCAACTTCAGTTAGCACATTTAAGTTAATCAAAATATCATGAAACAATATTTTACCACTCAGAAGTAGCTTTACCATGCAGATGAAAATAAAGATTATTGTTAGGGACATAGTCATAGACAAGCAGTCTTCTGTTATCTTGAATGCAGTATCCCACTAAAGAAACCAAATGGCGATGATGTATGCGACTAATAATTTCCACTTCAGCTTTGAACTCCCTCTCCCCTTGACCTCCACCAATTTTCAGCTGTTTGACTGCTATCTCTCTCCCATCAGGTAGGTATCCTTTATATACAGAACCAAATCCTCCCTCACCCAACAGATTTTGAGTTGAGAAACCATTTGTGGCCTTGAGTAGCTCTTCATATGAAAACCATGACCTAGAGTTTCCTAGTGCACCAGGCTCAGATGGTGGTGTATACACAACATCACTGCCAGAGCCACTTTGTACAAGAGGAGCTGAAGAATGATCCTTGAAAAAGGATGAATCTGGACAAAATGACAAACTTCAATTAATCCAATGGCTACAAATTTTCAAAGGTCTAATTTTTTATATAGTATAGAAGCATGGACGTGACAAGGATTCAAATCCTTGAAACAGCCTCTCCTCTTGCAGGGATCCTGATTCCCTGCATTTGGGAATCCCTGAATTTCCCTAAAGTTAGGCAAAATTTTGTCAAGTAGGCTTTGGAGTCAAATTTGTGAGGTACAATAAAGACAAAAACACTCTTAAAATTTGCCTAAATGCAAGAACTATAGGGAAATCCAAATTTAAAGAATCCAAATCCCGCTTGTGGGTGTAAGGCTGCATACATTTACCCTCCCCAAACCCCACTAGGTGGGAGCCTTGTGCACAGTGCCGCCGTTTTTTATAGAAGCATGGACGTGACAAATATATGCACCAACTATAATCAGAGCTCTGTCTTATTGAATTTCAAAAGTACCAAACTACCAAATAAAAGAGGACCAGATAAAGAAAAGAGAGTGAGACATAAGGACAACCTATTAAAGAAACAAAATGTAAGTGTTTTTTGACAAGTCTACCTGATTCAGGTGATCCAGCTGGAGTGGATGGCATGACATAACCACCATTCTCAGACACCTTTTTCTTTTGCCTCCTCATGCACCAAATGGCAACTCCAATGACAACAAACAAAAAAACTCCAGCCACTACAGCAATAGCAACTACACCAGCAGTACCAATTCCACTGCCACCACTGCTAGGTCCAGGGCTTGAGTTCTCTGATCCATTTTGTAATGGTGGTGTCAAACCAAGCGAGGGTGGGGGAGGCGAGAATCGAATCGTGGGTGGTTGGGGGGATGGCTTTGGTGTAGAATTTGAAGGTGGAGCAGGTTGAGAACTAGGACTAATCCTAGGAGGAGGGGGTGCACTGCTTGGAGGTGTGGAAGCTGGAGGGGGAGGCGAATTGCGAGGAGGGGTGGATGTTGGTGGTGGTGGTGATGACCTCCGTGGCGGCACAGCTGCTGGTAGTGGAGGTGAATTCGCAGGCGGTGGCACAGCTGCTGGCGGTGGAGGTGAATTCGCAGGCGGTGGTACTGATGCTTGTGGTGGAGGTGAATTCGCAGGCGGCGGCGCTGATGCCTGTGGTGGAGGTGAGTTTCTTGGAGGCGGCACGGACGGTGGAGGGGGTGGAGAACCTCGGGGTGGTGATACGTTGATCGGAGGAGGGAGCGAACTCTCTGGGGGCGGTGTTGCTGACGGCGGAGATGATGGTGGTGGAGCTGATGCTGGTGGTGGAGGTGGTGATCGCGGAGGCGGTGATGGAGGTATCGGAGAAGAACGGGGCGGTGGCGGCAGTGGTGGTGATGGAGGAGGGGCTGATGGTGGAGTTGGAGGAGGAGCTACAGAAGGAGGTGGCACCAAAGGGGGAGGTGAAGCCCGAGGCGGTTGTGACGGCGGAGGAGATGGTGGGACCGGCGATGCCACGACAGGAGGAGGAGCTGATGGGGTTGTCGGAGGAGGGGACTGAGATGGTGGTGGGGTTGAACTTGATGTGTTAGGTGCAGGGGAAGAAGGTGGTTGCCGTGGTGGTGGAGTGGTGGTGGTGGCGGGCGGTGGTGCACTAGAATTGAAGGACGGTGGCGCTGCGGTGGAAGATGCCGGAGACGGCGACGCCGCTGACATATTTGTCAGCAATCAAATCAAATAAAAACGGTGTCCTTTGCTTGAAATTCTCATGTCACATGCAAAATCTTCACCACAATCCCAAAGTTGAAAACTTTAGGTACCAAATATGATGATGCAAGACCAAAACTTCTATGGGCAGGGATCAAAATTTTAGAACTTGAAGCGAAACCAAAGATGAAAACTTGAGATGAAGAAAAGTTGCTATCACCAAACTTCACCAACCGACACCAATGTGCGAAGTGTCAGTGCCAAACTGGTATAATATTCTAAATAAAGAAACCCGTGTCACTGAAATATTGTTAAGAACACAACCCAGATCACAAAAAAGTGCTTTTCAGCAATACCCAAGGAGAATCAACTCAGATTGAAAAATTCACACAGTAATCTCTGTGAATTCTAGTAATGTCTAATTTTGCTGTTACACAAATTTTCAGAATCTTAAATGAAAGTATGTTACAGAACCGAAATAATCATCAAAATAGACCTCAAACCTCAAATACCTATGTGTGTATGTAAACTTTGAATAGTTCTCTAACTTGAACGAGATTTTCTGACATAGTAGCCAATCTTCTTCATTAACGAATTTTCCTCCTAGGACAGTGTTTGGGAGCGTCTGTCTTCTCAGCATAAGTTTCTAACTGCACTCGGGCACACGGATTGTGGGGCCCCAAGTCCAAATAAAACGTGAAAGCGACTCCGAAGAAAGCTGCCTTGCCTTAGAATTCTCTGTAGTCTGTATCAATTTCGATAGTGGAAAATATTGAAATTTTCAATCATTTTCCCCCATACTCAGCAAATTAACAGTGTTGTATATAAATTAGTTTTTTTTATGTAAAAAATTTAGGGTGGGGATGACGCCCCAATTTATGGAGAAAACCTTCAAGATGTATGCCTGCTTGGAAAGGGACATTTACCCTGTGGAAGAGAACCGGTGGAGATTCGAACTTGTAATCTATCATATACAAGACATAGTTTTTCTTTTTTGATAACTGTATATTATAAATTAGTTTAACATACTAACATTACTAAATTTAAATAGTGTAAGTTTAGTAGTTGACCCAAAAAATATAAATTAGTGTAAAAACTCATCTGTTTTCCATCATTAAATTTATTTTAATATATAAGTTTAATTTTAATTTTAATGCATGCATACTTTATGTAAAGTTTTTTATATTATTGATCAATATACATTATTAAATATATGACTTTTCTCGTAAAAAAAAATATATGCCTTTTTTTTTACTGGATTAAATATATATGACTTTCGAAGGGAATGAATATATATGATATATTTATATTAAAGGGAATGAATATTCTCATTCTCATTCTCATCTTATTTATTTATCATGTGTTTATATGTGAGTGCGAGAGATACTCGGATAGACACGCACAAAAATTAATACTAAACTTATGCAAAATTTGTGAAAATTCTCTTTATCCTCGTTTACTTATTTATATGATAAAAAATTACATGAGAAAATCCTTTTCTAGTAGTTATGGGAGTCAAATATTTTTACATTGAGCGTACTAAAATTAAATCATAATAATAAAAGTAAGAGTTCAATTTCCATATATTGTTAATATAAAGTTTTTTAATCAACATTGTGTGACACAGTTGGTAGATAATTGGATCTTTTAAACATGTGGTCAGGAGTTTGATTCCTTGCTCATACGTATGGAAGAACATCTGTTAGGAGATGTCAATCCCTTAAATAGATCTCAGGATCTCGAGGATTAGTCTCAGGCTCTCTCTCGACCAGAGGATACTCGGGTTTACCAAAAAAATATAAAGTTTTTAATATTGTCACAGTCAATCATAAATTGGTTGTGTGACTTTTTTTTTTGGACAAAAGTTGTGTGACTTTTAAAATAGTTATAATAAGAATAAAATATTTTTAATGATATTTATAATTCATTTACCGAGTAAAAAATGGTTCCTATTTTAAACCTCTTGATATTTATTATACATCTATAATATATATAAAGTCGAATGTCTCCTTCTCCGAGTATCATTCTTTAACAACGTCCACATCAGTATCATCCTATGTGTCGATCATACCATGAAGCAGGGGTTGACAGGATTCAATTTTTTGCTTATAGAAGTAAAGATTTTCAATGCATTAAAACACACTTCAAATTCAAATCAATCCATAATGGCATTTCAAATTTTATAAAATCAAATAAATGCAAATCCGATTCACTCAAATCAATCCATAATGACATTTCGAATTTTATAAAATCAAATAAAAGAGTCACATAAGAAATAATTTCAATACATTAAAACACACATATTTCAGATCAAATCAAAGCAATTCATGAGAATGAGTGTATAAAAGCAAATCATGAAGCACGCTATGGAATAACAACTGTTGTATAATGGAGCGTCAGACCAAGAAATGGTGTCAAGGTCTTTCTCTCTATGGATGAAAGAACAATCATTTTAGTTTGTTTTTCATATTAAGATGTTGATGCATTTGTCTTGGTGACGAAGAAGCTGAAGCTGCTGCTTGGTGAGAAATGCAGGCTAAAACTTATAAGGAAACGAGTTCTGTATAAGGTGCCTCTTTTTTTTTTACTTTTTTTTTATTACTAAAAGTTTAAATTTCTCCACTTTTTCCTCCGCTCTCAACATTATCTTTCCTCTTTCCCTCACTCTCACAATAGATAAAGAATATAAGGAATTGCAAGATATAAAGGTGCGTATTTCCTCCCTATAGTTCCAACTATCATCCCATGTAATTTTCATTTTTTTTTGTCTCATCTCTCTTTCTTAATGTTTCATATTTTGAATCGTTATACACGAATATCCATTTGGATGGGAAAATGCTACCACACTTTTTTTCTCTCTCATCTCTTACATATTTTATAACAATTTGTCAAAAACTCCTACTTTAAGAAACAATAATGTATAAATAATCAAGGTTAACGTAATATTTTGGTCCCTATACGTGACATCGATTTTCAATTTGGTCCCTATACGTAAAAAATTATTAATTTGGTCCCTATACGTGACACTGATTTTCAATTTGATCCTCACAGCTGATTGGTCCCTATATAAGAGGGACCAGATTGTAAATTATTATCACATATAGGGACCAAATTGAAAACAATTATCACATGTAGGAACCGATTTCAAATTTTTTTTGTTGAATTGGTCCTACATGTGACAATAATTTGCAATTTGATCCTCTTATATAGGGACAAATTAGCTGTGAGGACCAAATTGAAAATCAGTGTCACGTATAGGGACCAAATTGAAAATCGATGTCACATATAGGGACCAAATTGAAAATCGATGTCACGTTTTTTTTAAATAGTTTCCTTCTCCCATTTCAATTTTTAAACCCTATCTGTAAAATTTAAATAGATATATGGTTAAACAATCAAATTTGAATATTTTAACAAACCAAAATATCATTAAGCAACATGGACATGATTTGATATATGATTGCATTAATTTAATGCTGGATTCGAAGATTAAAATATATGATTGCATTGATTTAATACTAAACTATTTTATGCAATTTATCAAATTTATGATTGCATTAACTTGAAATAGAAATATCAAAATAATCCTTGATTATTTCTGCATTAAATAGCAAATATCAATCAAATTTAATTCGAAGTCAAAATGTATTATTGCATAAATTTAATGTCGGATTATTTTATGCAGCTTTGCGAATTTCAATACATTATGGACTTGATTTGACAAACAACCCTGTGGTGAAATCATATCTTTAATGCTTTCTAATCGACACATGCAACCTAAAGTTGTATATAATAGACAAATTGTAGCCATTTTTCTTATTGTGGTCATATTATCTTTCCATTTTTCAGCGATCATATTATGATTTTATATATTCGGATTCTTTTATTGTACTATCTCGATTCTATTGTACATTGTAACACCTGTTAGGGGACGTCCATTATCAAGTTTTGGGATGAATGTTATGAAAGAAGAAATTTATGATTTATGTCATATATTTAGACACAAATCATAAAAATAGTAGAATTTTTTTGGTTAAAAAATAATTAACTTTTTAAAAAAAAAATTTAATACCTACAAGTAAAGTGATTAACATAGAAATTACAAATAAAAATATAACACATGGGTCAACTTTGGAAAGTGTTTAATTTTTTTTTATACTTCCTATATGATGTGAGGTAATTTTTTTACATATAATCATTTGAAATTGTGTTGGCTTAATATTTTTAAAAGAAAATAAATGATTTTTTTTTAATAAATACCATAAACCTACTTAATTAAAATAAATGAAAATTTGTTGATAAATACCATAAAACCAACTTAATTAAGTATTTACAATATACAAAAAATTCAAGAAAAATTTGTTTATCTTTCATTAAAAAACTTCATATTTCGAGTTATATTTTGAATTTTTTTGCAAAAGTTTTGTTCGGAAAAGGAGAAGAAATAAGTTAAATAGATTTTTCAAGAGAGAATAAAAAATAATATGATATTTAAATATATTTTCTAAAAAGGTTAAATTTCACGGAAAATAGGAGATATAAATCAAAAAAGAGGAGACAATTGAAATACTCCTTCAAGAGTGAAGAAAAAATTTCATATCATTGGTAAATATATTTTCTAAAAATTGTTAACTTGCACGAGAAAAAGATGATAAATACATCAAATAAATTTTAATAAAGAATAAAAATTTTGGTGAGGATACCAAGATATTGTCAACAGAAATGTCAAATATTAAAAATAATATGATAGAAAAATATATTTTTTGAAAATGATTAACTTGTACAGGAAAATGGGAAATTTTAATTAAATAGATTTTCAAGAGAGGGAAAATAAGTAATATGGTAGATAAATAAATTTTTTTAAAGGTGGTTAAGGAAAAAGAGTAGAAAGAGATCAAATATATTTTCAAGAGAAAAGGAAAAATATGTTGGATGAATATATTTCTAAAAATGTTTAACTTTTAAGGGGAAAAGAGTAGAAATATATCAAATAGATTTTCATGGGAGAATAAAAATACTAATATGATATATAATTATTATTTATGTGTTTATCTTGCATGGGAAACAGGGCGAAATTAATCAAATAGATTTTGAAGAGAGAGAAAAATAATGTAATAAATAATTATGTTTTCTTAAAATGATTAACTTGCACGAGGAAATTGGAGAAATAAATCAAAAATAATTTTAAGAGAAATGATAAGTCAACTTAAAATGTAGTTGTTACTTTGAAAATATATATATATTATTAAATATTCAAAGAAACACGATACTAAGATAGTGGAAGAAAATGATAACATCTTTTTGGATTCATCATAATCTTTTTTATGGTGTTTATATACATAATTTTTTTGTATTATCATTAAATTTTATTTTCAAATAAACATCTTTTTTAAAATAACAATATTCTTTCTTTATTTTTTTTTCAAAAAGCTGAAAATATTTTTTTCATCTATCTAATATTGCATTAATATTGTGACATTCCACGAGAGTCCCACATGTAATAGGTTAGAGCACATATTTACACGACAACATGTACTTACTATTCATTATTTGTATTATAATATCAATAATAGTTATTAAGTTAATATATTTGTTCTATTTTGTGATGGCGGTTCAGAGAAAATAATATTTTAACAATTTTTTATGTATAATTCCCTTAAAAAATATTGAAACAAAAAACGTAAAATTACAAATTACAAATTTTTTTATAAAATTTGTAAAAATCAGCACATTCCCCGTGCATGGCACGGGTCCACACACTAGTAACGTAAAATATTATTCATATGCTGTTATAAGATATTAAAACCTTTACATGATCATAAATAACTCAATAGTTACATACATAATGTAAAATATATATTTTTATCAATGATGGGTAATCTGTAAGTACTTCTATAAGTGCTTATTGAGCCTCCAAGATTGTATTTCTAAGATTCTGCATCGACTAAAAATCTAAAATAAAATTTGAAAATGGAATATAGACCATTTATGTCTTCTCCAAGACTCAACAACATTCCTATTATTGTAACGTAAATTCTGTTCAAACTTTGATATTAAATAAGGAGAATGCTAACTAGTGTTTTTAAAGCACTCTTTAAGAAACAAGAAAAAAATGTTTTTATAAAGAATTGTTATATTTAATGTTTAAAAATCTGAAATATTTAGCTTGATTTCCTTTATTTCTTAAAGAGTATCCCAAGAATATTCGTCGGTTAGTATGACCCATTAAATAATAGCAACCTATAAATAAAAAAGTGTCACGAAACGTAAGGGCGCCGCTGATAGATTTTACACCGCTTTTCAATGTTATCTCGTTTTTCTACATATTTATTATATCATAACTTGCAAAGTTTACGAATGTCATGATCAAGACTCAATAAGAAATCCAGAACACATAAACGAAATTAATAAAGAATTAAACAAAAAATCACCTCATATAAATGTTGATTTTGTCTAAAGACTCCATGCACCGATGGATACTATTGTTTATTTTTGCAACTTGTGTTTGATGCGCTGAACAAGTAGTATAAAATTTATGTAATTAATATTAAGGCCATTGTAAGATACCATAAGCAATAGCGTTAATTCAGTGTCATTTGTCATTACGAATGACCTTTTGGTTTCTGGCTGCAATTTTTTAGTGTATAAGATTCCGGAGTTGTTTTTCAAAACCAGCTTCTTTTTTTTTTTTGATGAATACCATTTTTTTTGTGAATAAAACCAGCTTATTTTATGCTCGTATAGTTGTATAATCCTATAATAGTATAAACTATAATCTCCTGCATTACTCATTTTTTAACCGACAAAGTGGGAACTGGGAATCTAAAGATCACTTAGACATGGATGAGCTTTTAGCATGAAAGTTATTTATTTATGATTTATAAGATCGCTTTGGGCCATAGGATGAGAATATCAGGTGAAATTTGAAGGTGGGCCAGCCTCTGCTATCCACTTGTTTGGCAACCTGAAAATCAGCATGCTATTTTTTATATATATAGTTATATATTTTTTGCTTATTAACTCTTTTCTTCATTTCTCCATTTATACAGCTAAAAAACGAATATTAATTAGTAATTAAAACTATATGGATGTGAGCTTATATATCCTTTTACTTTTAGATTGTGATGAGCTTTTAAAATTTACTCAAGTTAATGATTTTTGTGCTTATCATTAAAAAACATGATTTTTGTTTTTCATCAAATAAATAATCTATTTTATTTTTAAAACTATTGCATATAATTAGGGCAAAGTTTTATAGGTATATTTTGCATATATAAATAGAGCTGTTAGAAATGAAAATAAAACTATGAAAGTCAAAGTGTGTGTTTGGGAAAAATAGGTTGTTGCATTTCAGTTTTTTTTTACCTAAAAAAGCTGTTTCATATATAATTAGTTTGTTTGGCATTCGGATGAAATTTTTTAAAATGATTTTTTTAGATAAAAAAAGCTGTTTTTATACCATCCTCCACCACGAACTGTTAGCTTTTTTCATTTTGATTATTTTCCAATCTCATAATTTTCTTCCCCTTTTGCCCCCAAATACCATGCTAGTTTTCTGACATTTTTTTTCTTCCCAGTATGCTTTTTTCTCGTTCGGCCAACTCTTTTATACTGCTATCATCATCATAGAAGCTTGAATGTTGTTACCATTTGACTGTAAAAGAGAGCTTGACTTTTCGTAAAAGTAAAAGTAACAAATTTCTTTAAATTTTTAATAATAGAAATAAAAATATGACAAAATATGGAAAAAAAACCATTTTAACAAGTTTTAATGTAAAAAAAACAAATATTATTAATATAAATAAATAATTTTATATCATTTTTCGTAATTTATTATGTAAAAGTGATTTTTTTGCATCACCCAAACGAAATAGATTATCTTAAAATCGCTTTTCAGACCAAACAAAAACAAATTATAATTATAATTGATTTTTACAATAATCGATTATACATACAATCAATTATCAGCATAATCTATTTTTTTTAGCTTTCTCAAGTGCACTCTAAGGATGATGATAATAATCCTAGTTAAAATTAAAAGGCTAAGCCTTCGCCACCTTTAACCCATATATCAGGGTCGGCGGAGATGTCACAAAAAGGTAACAACACGCACATTTGCATAGTCAGATTCATCATATAATTATAGTGAAGGCTATGGTGCACCACCCACCAAAATGGTGCAGTGGTGCACCACCCAAATGGACAAATTTAAATCAATTAAATTACCACATGTAATAATTGAATTTCAACCTTAGTCAATTAGTCAAAGGTCATAATAGGTGTATATACAGAAAAAGAGAGATACATAAAATATTTATACAAGGTATTTTTTATTTATATTTTATGTATAAAAAAATATGCACTCAGTATTTAAAAAAATTATATATATATCCCTAAATTCCTTTCTCCCACCCATCAACCCTCACCAGCACCGCCCATGGCCGTCGCTATTCTCCGACGAGCGCTCACCACCCACACGCCGTAGAACCGCTGTTAGCTTCGTCCAAGCTGCACTCCCCCATGCTCGATCACCAAAAGGACGGGGAGGAGTGGACCGATGCAGTGATCGTGTGCACCTTCACTGGAGATGGACGAGCACTGGTGATGCTGCAGGGGTTGCAAAATAGTTTGCGGAGGAGGTCGGATCTGGTTGGCGGCAAAGGGTGGCTTCTGGATGTGGTCCGTTGAGGGAGCCGAACCATGGCTTCTGGATCTGGTTGTGGTCCGTTAGGAGGCCGGACAGTGGTGGAGGATGACACAGCTGAGAAGGAGGCGGAGGAAGCGAATCTGGAGCTGTGTCTTCGCGAAAGAGGCGGTGGTGAAGGGGAGATCCGGGTCGACGACGCGTAGGTGGTGCTCAATCGGCAGTGGTGGCGTTGTGCGGTGGGGGTACGACGGTGACTGGCTCCGCAACTCACGACAAAGATGCTGGCAGGGGGATTAAACCTAGGTCGGAGAACGTTGGGTACTGTTCTGGTTGTAGCGGCGGTGCTGCATGATGGGAGAAGGAGGCCATACAAACATATTTCTCTCTCTTTTTTTTTAGACGTATTCCTATTTTTCAGTATAATACCTTATGTATTTCTCTTTTTCAATACCTATTATAACCTTTGACTGTTGAAAAGTCAATCATCCTAAGTGGCAATTTGATTGTTTCAAATTTGGCCACTTGGGTGGTGCACCTACGACAACACCATAATTATAATATATTATGTAAATGATTTTGATATGAGAATATAAAGGGTTTTATGCCATTGACCATCCATTGGTAAAGGTAGGCTGATTCTAGGGTGAGAGACTATGAAAAGTCTCTCACCATGCACCACATTTTAGAGCCATTGATTAATATATTCCACCATATCATAATATGAACCTTCTGTATTCTATCATTTCTCTTGTTCAATCTCTCACCTCCAAACCAACCAAACAGTTCCAAACCCACCGTCCCAATGTCTGTCCACCGTGTCTGTCCATGTCTATCCACCGACGCATAGGAGCAACAACAACGGTTGTTGACGGCGGCGGTTCAGACCCGATCACCGTTCCTTCAACCATCCCAGCCGCCACTCCTTCGGGCGGATCTGACTTTCCCACACCTAGTCCGACCACCGCCAGCTCGGCCGCCTCCAACTCGGTCGTATGTGGCTGCCCATGGCGTCCCTGTGTTGTGACCTTATTCGCGTGGGGGTCCGAGTGAGGGAAATCAGGCTTTGACGCCTCGGATACATGACTTCCGTCAAGGGGCCGAGCTTGCTGGGTGACTTCACGCGAATCGTTAATGACGGAGAAAGGGTCAGCACCGACGAGTTGCTGCTGACGTTGATGGAGTTGTGGTGATGGGAGGTTCATGGCAGGTCCGAATTTGGATGACCGAATCTGTCGTGGTCATTCCGTTATGGACGGCGGCAGACACATTTCATGACCAGCTTTCCGGACAACGCCCCTGAGGAGCAGCAACAATGGTTCTGAAGGCGGTGAGCGTGGATCGAACACGTGACCTTCAGATTTGGGTTCCGATCTGGGTCTTAGGGAGACGGCGTTTCCATGTGGGTTCTGAGGGAAGATGACGGTGGGTTCCAAGGGAGAAGAGAAAACGTGATCAAGGGAGGAGGGCGGAGGGAGAAAGGGAAGGTTGAGGGAGGAAGGGCCGAGGGCGGCAGGAGAAGGCGGAGGAGCAGGGAGGCTGAGGGGGGAGGTGGTGGTTTCTGATGAGTGGTTATGGATGGAGTTGTGATATAGTGTGGAGGGTGTAGGATCTTATCATGAGGATTAATATGAATCAATGGTCAATATTAGTGTTGCATGGTGAGAGACTTGTCATGGTCTCTCACCCTAGAATTAGCCGGTAAAGGTAATGCATGCCTAGTGTTGGCATTTGGAAAAGGCAAAACTGCACAATTATATACAGGTCTTTCCAAGCTTATAACACAAAGGCAAATCGCTCCTAGTACACGATGATGACTGTGATTATTAGAATTTGGGTTTGGGCCTAACTCAACCCCAAAAGCTAGCTTGTAAGGTGAAGGTTGCCCCTTACTTATAAATACTCATCAGGCCATATCTCTATCCAATGTGGGACTCTAACCCCCCCCCCCCCCCCCCCCACGTCCAGGACTGGACACCTGGAGCATGAAGTTTGCAAGACTGGACATCTCCGGGTGGCACAACGGATCTAGGATAGGCTCTGATACCGTCTTAGAATTTGGGTTTGGGCCTAACTCAACCCCAAAAGCTAGCTTGTAAGGTGAGGGTTGCCCCTTACTTATAAACACTCATCAGGCCATATCTCTATCCAATGTGGGACTCCATCAGTAATGAAATGGGGAAAAGGTGTTGAAGGAAGAATCTTATCATGGAGGTACTATAATTACTCAATTAGTATAGTGTTAGCAGATTGTCTATTTATATTATATAAATTTTGAAGCGTGCTCTCTAGCATTGCCACTTCAGTGAGTTCAGCAAGTCTGATGGCTCTCATTTTCAACTAAATCACTGGCATGTCATTCTCATATATTATAACTATTTTTTTATTTATTTAATTAAAACAAATAAAAATAAGAAACGAAGGGACAATCCCAACACAAAACGCAAAATTAAGTCTCATCAAAACTTCGGCAAATCTGATAGGACCGATTGATGTGTGTGTGGATTCCGGCAAGTGTACCGGATTCGTCGCCAAGTAATAAAAAGATCGATCCCACAGAGACCGTGATCTCAAATTGCAACTAACTATCAAATCAATTAAACTGGACTATATAAAAAAGGATTTTGAAAATGTTTTGATTTTTGAAATAAGAATCAAGTAACAATCAAATTGAAAATTGCAATTAAACAAAATAGGAAAGTAAATCAATTTGGGGTTTTTCAGATCAAAAGGGATTCCTAGGAATTGGGTTACCAACAAGATTGTTCATGTAACTAAATTGACTACCCCTTGTTAATTATCAAAATTACTTTGAAGGCGAATTTATCCTAAATAAGTTAATGCTCCCTCTCTGGTTACAAAAACCGTGCCCAATTAAACCAACCCCTACTCTCGTGGTAGTTGAATTTAGATTGAACCCTTTAAGTTTCGTGATAATTCGTGAACCCTCGAAGGACCGCTTCTAACTCTCGTGATTTAAGTCCTAAGTCTGATTTCTATAGATCCGATACCTAAGTTCACCGCTAGGTTCCTCCTTAGAGTATCTATGACATGTAAATAAGTGCGCACCAGATTCACAATTAATTCATGCGATAGAAACCAAATCGAAAGCAAATTGAAATTAACAAAAGGAAAACATCAATTCATAACATAAAAACAGATCTTGGGCATAGCCCCAATCCTTAGAAATAAAACTACTACTCAAGCATTGTCATTGTCATGGCAAGCTTGATTAACAAAAACATGAATGAAAACCTAAGAGAAGAGGAGGAGGAGGAGGAGGAGGAGGAGGAGGAGGAGGAGGAGGAGGAGGAGGAGAAGAAGAAGAAGAAGAAGAAGAAGAAGAAGAGAAAATCCTAATTTTGCCTAAGGTAGCAGCCCAAAAAGTCTCTAAGAGTCCCTGTTCTCTATGCTTTATTTATAGACTAGGTAACTTGAATCCCAAGCAACCAAAATTTCAGATAAAGTCAGTTTCTGAAGATCCATATATCACGCGTCACGATCGTGATGGCCATCACGACCAGGCCGTGATGGGTTCTACCTTGGAGGTTGCTTCGCTGTTGGGTCAGTCACGGTCGTGACCACCATCACGGCTAGGCCGTGATCAGTTCTGTCTGTGAGGGTCTGGTTCAGTTGGCATGTCACGGCCGTGATGGACATCACGGCCAGGCCGTGACCAGTTCTGACTTTAGCCTTCTTTATTTTTAGCTCTACTCGATCATGACCGTGATGGTCATCAAGGCTAGGCCGTGATGGGCTCTGTTTGGCTCATTTTCTTGACTTTTCAAGCCTCATCTTCATGCAAGCTCCATCATGGTTAATCTTAAGCATTTTAATCCTTAATTTCTGCACAACAACACCACAAAACCGCCTTACCCGTTCCAAGGAAAAAACTAACCAAAATCAAATTAGAAATGCCTAAACTATATGAAAATGCATGCAAAATGTCAATGAAATATGAGGTGAAATCACACTCATCAAACCACCCCAAGCTTAAGATTTTGCTTGTCCTCAAGCAATCACTAAGGCCACTCAAGATAAACAATCAGCATGGACAGTGAACCAAGATCCCGAGTAACTAATCCAAGTGACAGGCTTATTCAAATAAGAAACCAATGGACAATCAATTTCAAGTCCAATTAGGAGCTTAGGTTTCCTAAATTCATATTCTCACTGATTCGGACACTCTTCTCACCTCACTCAAGTGTTTAAGGGTATATGACAATTCGCTCCATTTCCTCAAGGAAGGTATTCTACCATAAGCTTGACTATTAACCAAATCTCTACTTTATTAAGGAAAACACATAAGAATCCAGAGGTCTTTTATTTTGGTTGTAATGGGGCCTTGGGATTAATTGTTAGGTGGGGAAATCAAGAAAAGGAAATTTCAAGAAGGCTAAACAAAATATCAAACAATCCAAGGCATGACAACCTTCTAAAATACCTTTTTGGGCTTTAGTTCACTTTTCCACCTTTCTTTCTTTTTTTTTTCTTTTTATTCTTATTATTTCTTTTTCTCATCCCCTTCTCCATTTTTTTTGTTTATTTTATTTTATTTATTTGGAGAAGGGGAGATTTTCAACTTAAGAGAAATACTTTTCTCACTTTCTCATCCCACAATTTATTTTTCAAACTACCTTTTTACCCTTTTGCAATACTCTAAAAGGTGTCATATCAAGCATCATTCATCAAAACAAATAAGATACCAAGAAAAGTATTTTATTCTTTTAGGCTCAAAAGTGGGCAACTAAGGGGTAGCATTTAATCAATCAAAGCTCAGAAGGCCAGAAAAATACCTAGTGCCTCAATCATTTTCAAATATGTTTTCAAAAAATTTTAAGTTTCAAAACGATTTCAAGTCAAGTTCTAGAGAATACAATCCAAGAGGAATAAAACACTCAATCACAAAGAATGGGGTAGATTTAGTGAGTACCCCTTTTAGGCTAAAAATCTCATATTTAGTAGTTTAAAATCAATGAGAAACACAAATCCAAGGAACCACATGCTAATTATCAACTATCAGAATATTATCTCAAGCATTTTTATTTTTAGCCTTATCACAAGAATACAAAAATTGGGTTCAAAAATTCACTGTCTCAATTTATTTGGCATCAAGTTCTCACAATTGGATGCATAATCTAAGAAAGGGGGTAATCTAATCATGTGATAATGCAAAACTATGCCTATATGAATCCAACATGAAAAATGCAAAAATTCAAAAAATTGCAAAAATACCCCTACCCCAAGCTTAAAAACTTACATTGTCCCCAATGTAAATAATCAAATCGGAGAGAGGAGAAAAATGGAACAATTCACCGAGGTGGTAGAGGGTGCTGGCTCACATTCCAGTCAAATAGATGCTGAAAAATGTGTCACGGCCGTGATGCTCGTCATGGCTAGGTCATGATCAATTCTGGTCTATAGGAGCTGGCCTGTCACGGCCGTGAGTTCCATCACGGCTAGGCCGTGATTCACTCTGATCTTCAGGGTCCTTCTCATCACGCCCGTGATGGATATCACGGCTGAGCCATGATCCTTTATGATCTTCTTTGGTTAGCTAATCACGACCGTGACCACCGTCACGTCCTGGGCGTGATGACTTCTGACTTTATTTTTCCTTGCCTTTTTGCTCTTATTGCTTTGATAACCTGAAAATACTTGGCTAAACCATCAGTTAGTGATCTTTCTTCCCTTGATCTTCTCTAATTATTCAAAAATAAAATTCAAAAACAAAAGGAAAAGGGAAGGAAAACTTGGGTTGCCTCCCAAGAAGCGCTTATTTACGGTGGTTAATGTTAGAAATTATGAATTTTTAAGCGAAATGACCAAAATGCCATTTTAGCTTAACCTAACCAAAGTTAAGTTAGATTTTAACCATGGTTAAGGAACCATGGTTAATTTGTGTGGACAAGGGGCAGCCACACACTCAAAGAATATGAGCCACATGATTTTAACCCTAGTTAGCAAAATAACCCTAGTTAGGTTAAGTATTGACTATAGTTTGTTAATACATATTATTATATTCATAAAACATGTTAATCTAATTCTAATAAACCAAACAAGGCCTAAGATATAGCCTATATATACCCCAAAACCGCAGACCCCTTCACCCATCTCTTCATCTTCTTCATTTTCTTCATTTCTTCTCTTTTCTCCAAAAAAACTCCATTTTCAATCTTCAAAAGCTCCAAGTGCTTTCAATTGAAACTTGCCAAGATCGTCATCTATTCTTCCTCCATCATCTTAACTTAGGTAACATGATCATCTCCTTCCACTCTTAAGCTTTTGTTCTTCATTTTTCATGAGTTTCATATTCTTAGATCTAGAAGTTTAAATAATTCTAGAAAATTGTAGAAAAATCATAAAAATGTGAAACCAATTTCTATGATCTAGTTATGATTACTACTTTTATTATCCAAAAGCATGTGATCAAATTCATTTTCCTTCCCTATTAACCATTAATGGCCGAACCTATGTAGGAAAATGGGTTTGGTGTTTTGTTGTTTGTTTTGAAAGTTAGTACTTGATTTAAGCTCTATAATACTTGTATTATCTAAATCCAAGAGCTTGTAATCAAAAATAATTTCTAGCCTATTTTAACCCTTATGGCCGAAACCCTAACCTAGTTGGTTAGAGGATTTTGTTTCATAATTTTAACTATTAACACTTAATCTATGCTAGTTAATGCTCTAGGAACTAGTATAAAAAAGATTGGATTAAGAAAATAACCGTAGCCTTATTTTTATGACTTGGACGAACCTAGCACCATATGGCCATATTTAGAATTGTTTAATTAATTTGTTAATTTGTTTATTTGGTTGAAGGTGGTTTTGGTAACTCGTGGCGGGATATCGAGGATCGCCGATTTCGTGTTTCCGGTGATAACTTAGGTGGGAGAAAAAACCATTCCATTGTCGGAACCGATAAGTAGTATATAACTTATGATAATGGTGTAGGGCGACCTAAACCCTACTAGTGGTTGAGTAATCGACAATACCAAAATCGCATTGAAAACTTTTCCGCTTTACCAATGACGATTTGGGAATTGTAGGTTTATCGCCTTAGGTTAATTTTATAATATTGAGGATGTCTGAATTATTTATTATTGACTGTTTGTGATATGCTAGTTGAGGTACTCTACTGTATGTGACGTTTTGTTTTGATGTTTGAATATTTTATTGATTACTGTGTTATGCATGATCTTCCTGGTTTGATAAATTGCTTAGTTAAATTTTAAGTAAAGATATATGTTGCTCGGAGGTATTTTGTTTATGGTGATAGCTTGAATATAAATTAGAGGTGCCTAGCTATTATTTTATAGAAGTGATGTGATTTAGAATGTAAGTGGAGGTTATGAGGAAAGCTTGAGGCACTAGGTTGTTATTGATAAAAGTTAGTGAGAATCATATGTTGCATTGTTGTTCATAACTGTGTATTTGAGATACACGAGGTCCGAAGTTCTCGTGGACCGTTCCAAATTAGAAGTTAAGTTGTGCAACTATAGTATCATTGCTATGCATGAGAACCCGTGATAGAGATGAGAAAGAGAACCATGGTGTGCACCGACGGTACTGTGTAGCTATAGTGTCATTGCTTTGCATGAGCATTCTCAGCATGGATGAGAATGTGCACCAGCGTTGGGGACGCATCACTTGACGACTGACTGACATTCCTAACGAGGGATGTGTGACAGGATTAGTGGTGGCCACATCAGCATAAAGGTTTAGTTGCATGAGTTGGAGGGTAGAGGATGATGTTATAAAATATGGATGATTGTAGATTGTGAGTGATGCATGTTTGTGACTATTATTGTGTTATATGCTATGAATCTTTTCTGCTTATGATGATAGAACTGTTTTTTATCTCCCTATGTATTATACGTTATTCGGGTGAATACTCGACGATTGGGGATCAACGGAATCGAGAACGGAGGTGCAGAGACAAAACCCGACCCCGGATGGATGAGAACAATGAGTCATAGGGGTGAGTCATAGGAGGTGAGTCATAAGGATGAGTCACCTTATGTTCAATGTATGTAATGATGGCTTTTTAAGTGAAAAGTCCAAAATACCCTTAATTCCTTGTTGTAATTTCAAGTGTGTCATGACATCATTTTACCCATTTCTCCCTAGAAATCCATGGCCCCAACACCATAAGACACCTTTGGTCATTCATTTTCTCCATTTGGCTCAAGTTCTTCAACTTTCACGCAAAAACTCCTAAGTTACTTACACTGGATTTGCAAAGGAAGTCTAAGTTGTTGTTGGTTTCTTCAAATTCTAAAGGTAGATTCTTATTATTCATGATCATACCTTCCTTTTCTTTCACAGCTTTTCTTCATATCTCATGTTTTTACAAATTTAAAATTCTTAGATCTAGAACTTCAAAAATCTCGAGAAAATCATAGAAAAATCCGTTTAATGTGATTCCAATTTCTATGATCTTCATATGACTCCTATTTTCATCATCTAAGAGATTGAAAAATTTAGATATCTCTAGCCTATTTATCTTGAGTTGGTCGAACCTAACTCTAATGTGGGTTAGATGGTTTTCTTCTTCATTTAACTTGTTTTCTTGTTGATGAATCATGGCTAGGTTTTGTTGGTTCAAACATTGAGTTCTAGGTGAACATCATCCTCTTCTTGCTTGAGTATCAAGTGGTCAACAAAGGTATGGAGGAGATTACCCACTACTAGAAATCCATCTTTTTCGGACGGATTTTCGGACGGATTTCGGACGGATTTCGGACGGAATGGCATCCGTCCGAAAAAGCCCCGTGGGAAATTAGAAAATCCGTCCCAAATTCCGTCCGAAAATATTTACGGACGGATTTCGGACGGATTTCGGACAACGTGGAAATCCGGACTGTGGTTATTTTTCGGACGGATTTCGGACGGATTTCGGACGGATTCTGTGATTTTGTTGGTTATTTTTCGGACGGATTTCGGACGGAATTTTTTTATTTTCGGACGGATTTCGGACGGATGCTGTGATTTTGTTGGTTATTTTTCGGACGGATTTCGGACGGATTTATTTTTGTTTTCGGACGGATGCTATGATTTTGTTGGTTATTTTTCGGACGGATTTCGGACGGATTTATTTTTGTTTTCGGACGGATTTGGGACGGATTTCCCACGGAAGAATGAAAAGTCAGAATCTGTCACGGCCAGGCCGTGATGCCCATCACGGCCGTGACATGTCAACCGAGCTGCACCCTTCTAGGCAGAATCTGTCACGGCCAGGCCGTGATACCCATCACGGCCGTGACAGACCATTTAGTGAAGCAACATTCAAGGCAGAAGCTGTCACGGCCAGGCCGTGATGCCCATCACGGCCGTGACAGATCACTTCACTTACATTACAGTTTCACTATCTATGCGAATTATATGGCACCATCATCCTACCTTAGGGTAGATATGTTGGTGGTTTATTAGTGTCTAAAATCTTGTAAATTATAAGTACGTAAGTTGTGTAATTTATTGATTTATATGTGTGTGATCCTCTTGGAGGATTTGGTTGGTGTTTGATTTTGATATATGTTTATATTGGTGTTATTGATCTTTAATTGGAACCTTGGTTAATGATTGATTGTTTTGTGAAACAAAAATGCCTAACATGATGAATGTTGTGACTCCGGCAAGTGTACCGGGTCGTCGCAAGTAATAAAAATAACATGGTAAGTAATTACCGAGGTCGAACTCAGGGATTGGGATACCAATTCGACTAATCCACGAGAAATCTGATACGTTCGGTCAAGTTACAGAAAAATGTGGTTGAGAGAGAGAATCGGATCGAAATTAAATTAACAAGTCTATTAAATAATTAACTAACAATCAGAAAACTAAAATGTCCAAGGTCACAAATCCACCTACCCAACATGTACACCCAAGTGATGATGAATTCCTCCCTAGGTTCAATTACAATGTCAACCGGGACCCCTAAATTCTCCTAAATTCACAGCCGTGCTCATTAGGACGTATTCGAAGATTGGATTAATTACTTGCAGGTCTCATAATCCTAATCCCGAATCCTGTTAATTCTTGTTCCCTAAATGGTTGCACTAATCTCCTAAATCCACTTTCGTGTTTATTATTCGACTAGTGATTCCAATTCAAGTTCTAAAACGTGAATCGCCGTTTGGCCTTAACACGTTTAACTAATTAATCATGCAACACATATGATCAACACATTCAATTCAGAATTGGAAAACATTTATGATCCCGATTCAAGTTCTGAAACGCGCATCGCCGTTAGGCCTCAAACACGTTTAACTGATTAATCGTGCAAAACATATGATCAAACATTTAAATCAGAATCGGAAAACAAGAATTGAATTAAAGGAGAAAGACATACATCATATCGGATTTACATTGCCATGGGTGGCTTCATCGTTCCCTCGGACAACGGGGATTAGTTCCTCATGCTCATAGACAAACACTCGGACATAATCACCATCGTAAAATAAACTAAAAGAAGAAAAGAAAAGAAAACGGAGACGCAGCTCCAAAGACAAGGATTCGCACTCCTCTGATCTACACAAGTCGCTCACCACCTCCCTTTTCAATTCTGATCTGATATGGCCTTTAAATAAGGATTCTGTTTCTCGCCAGCTCGCGGGGCGAGCGTACTCTCGCGACGCGAAATTAAGCATTGGCGCGCTTCAAATTTTGTATTTTCGCGAGGCGAGCTTGTATTCGCGGGGCGAGTCTTCAAACCCTAATCTGTCACAACCGTGATATCCCTCACGGCTAAGCCGTGATTGCCTCTGTCTTCCATGGTCCTCAAGGACTCGCGAGGCGAGACACCTTTCGCGGGGCGAGTCTTCAGTCGGGTGTGACCTTCATCACGGCTAGGCCGTGATGGTCTCCGATTTCCAAGTCTTCATGCTCTCGCGGGCGAGCTATCTCTCGCGGGCGAGTCTTCAAACCTCGATTTGTCACAGCCATGACCTTAATCACGACTATGCCGTGATAGTACTCTGTCTTGCTGGTCTTCGACTCGCGAGGCGAGAGTACACTCGCGGGGCGAGTGTCTCAGAATTTCAATTTCCACCATTTCTTTGCTTTCCTTGACTCCCGGAGCTTCACTTTATTTACCTGAAAACACAAAAGCACCCACAAGCGTAATTCTATCCAAAAATAAGCTAAAAACTACACAAAAGACGCAAAACGAGTCAAAGTCCAACTCAGGAACGAAACAAGGCAAATTTGCGAAAACGAGAGTGAACTCGAATAAATTGGCATATAAACCCTAGTTCATCTAGTCATAAAACTAGATAAGCCAGAGGCTTATCAAAATACCCCAAACTTAAACCTTGCTTGTCCCCAAGCAAGCTTAAAACTCAAAAACGACATCAAGACTTGGCAAGCCTAAAGGAATCAATCGATTTCGCACAAATTTAATGCAACTTTACAAAACAGTTTTTCTCCAATGATCTCTCCCCTACATAAATGTAATCCCCACATTCATTTACTTTAAACCATTGAGAACTCATCATTCATTCCATCATTATTCTAAGTTGAGGATCAGAGATACACACAAACGAAGATCACCTATCTCAAACAATTGCCTTCCTCACAAGGGCATTTAAAATTTCACTTATTCGCTCAAGTTTGTCAAGGTTGTCAACTTTTCACTCAATTTCACTTATCAAGAGCACTTCCCATGAATTTGATTTTCATCTCAAAAATGGTCCCCACGTAAACATGTATGCAACATCAGAAGGTCTTTTAAAGGTTGTAATGGGGCCTGGCTGAGGGTAGGATAGTCAAGGATACTAGGTTTAAGTCCCTAGGAACTAAGAGAGCATGAGCATTAAACACATTTTCCACTCAAATTCCTTTTTTTCATTTTTCTTTTCTTTTTGTCTCGGGTGACTACAACTTTTTTCCTTGCTCATCTTTTGATTTGCCCCTTTTCTTTTGGCAAAATTTTTCTTCTCTCTCTTTTTTTTTTCCAACCTTTATTTTTCTTTTTCTCACCCCAAAATGTCATACCTCCTTGTAGCCACCCCAAACTTAGTTTCTCACAACCTTTCTCTTGCTCATTTCCATGCTCTCCTAATCCTAAGATTGGGTTAACATGGTTTTTCGGATTTTGGCTCGTAATGTAGGGTCATCAAGAAACAATAGGTCAATTGGGCTCAATTTGGCTAACTAGGGAACATGCATTAGGGATGGTTCATTTCAGGCCAAGTAGTTTTTTCAAAGAAAATTGCCTAAATCATTTGATGCAACACATAATCATGCAAACCATAAAGAGATTCAAGCAAACTCGGGAAAGTGCGACTTAACAGTGATTCACACATTCAAAAACAGAGTTGGAGGCTCAAATCCTCACCTGGACATTTTGCAAATTGTTTGACCGAGATACAATTCCTAGTGTGTGCACCCCTCACCCCAAACTTATCATAAATCAAGTAATCGCAACAAAGTTGTCAAAGTTCAGTTTTCAATTTTTAAGCGGGGATCAACTTTTCTACTTCAGAACCTAGGGGAAATCATCAATGGTCAAATAATTCATGCAATTAATCTATGCTAAATTCAATTAACATCCAACAAGCT
This sequence comes from Sophora flavescens, assembly GCA_030762895.1. Lineage (NCBI taxonomy): Eukaryota > Viridiplantae > Streptophyta > Magnoliopsida > Fabales > Fabaceae > Sophora > Sophora flavescens. Next base: position 124,287,630 of record CM061065.1, read on the forward strand.
TGCCGACACGACATTCATACAACAACTCTTGATCTTCTCAAATTATTCAAGAGCGACAAACAAAAACAAAACAAAAAGCAAACACAAAAACAAAAGTTAGGAAAAGAGAGGGATACCTAGTTTGGGTTGCCTCCCAAGAAGCGCTTGTTTAACGTCCCGAGCCTGACTTATTACGAAGCATCCACCTGGATCCCATAGTCTGTGGTACAGAGGCCAAGGGACGCTCATCATATCAAATCCTCCACCCGGATCAAATGGTAATTGGAGTGGAGATCGTAGCATCAATATAACCTTATCATCCACTCCACCCAGCCAGTGTGCGAAAACTCCATTGACCTCCGTACTGATGAACTCACTTCCTCTCGGGCCAAATGGTGTTTTCACGAGGAAGTGTGCTAGACAAGTGGGAGGGTCTAATTTACCGGTGTCCACACATGCATGCAAGCCAACATATTTATTTAACGCATCCAAATCAGGTTGCTTGGCAAGCATGGTGGAATCCTCCGCCACTTTATCTTCATCTTGATCTCTACCCCCTTGCTCCAGTGCCTTGTCCCTTGCCAACTCCTCTTCCTCTGGTTGCTCTTCCTCAACATGTGGCTGTTCTTCCTCAACTTCCTGAGAACTAGTTATACCCCAGTCATATCCCAACACCCCACTGCTTCTAGTTGTTGTGGCATTGCATTGGTTCTTAGGGTCGTTCTTGGTATCAACTGGGAGAGTCTCTGGGGGACACTCATTTAGTTGTTTTGTGAGATGGGCAATCTGCATCTCTAGATTCTGAAGTGTCACCCCTGTCTGAGTTGCCAACTCGGCAATTTTCACATTTGTGTCGATTGACAATTTCTCCATTGCTGCATTCATCTTCTCAAAAGTTGTGCCTGTAAAGGTTGACAACTTCTCAAAAGCCAGCTCCCACGGTTGTGGTTGCCAATTTTGTTGTGGTTGTTGTTCCCAGTTCTGTTGAGGTTGTGGTTGCCAGGCTAGACCATCGTCGCATTACTCCAAGCGAAATCGGGATGGTCTCTACTCATATCACCCCAATACCGATTCTCGACTCGATAGTTGCTCTGGGGCACGCTGTCATTATGCCATGGTTCCACATATACATGAGGGAAGTAGAACGGACAACTCCAAGTGTCATGGTTCCCATCACAATATTCGCAACCCGGAAGCATTCCTTCGTGTACCTCGCATACAAAACAAGGCAAGACCAAGTGGAATCAAAGAAGTAGAGAGATAGTAGAAAATAAAAAGGAAATAATAAAAATAAAAATAAAAAATAAGAACAAAAATTACTTAACCAAATAATCAAACTCCCCTAAAATCAGAAAAATTGGTTGTGCCAATCCCCGGCAACGGTGCCAAAAACTTGTTGTGACTCCGGCAAGTGTACCGGGTCGTCGCAAGTAATAAAAATAACACGGTAAGTAACTACCGAGGTCGAACTCAGGGATTGGGATACCAATTCGACTAATCCACGGGAAATCTGATACGTTCGGTCAAGTTACAGAAAAATGTGGTTGAGAGAGAGAATCGGATCGAAATTAAATTAACAAGTCTAATTAAATAATTAACTAACAATCAGAAAACTAAAATGTCCAAGGTCACAAATCCACCTACCCAACATGTACACCCAAGTGATGATGAATTCCTCCCTAGGTTCAATTACAATGTCAACCGGGACCCCTAAATTCTCCTAAATTCACAGCCGTGCTCATTAGGACGTATTCGAAGATTGGATTAATTACTTGCAGGTCTCATAATCCTAATCCCGAATCCTGTTAATTCTTGTTCCCTAAATGGTTGCACTAATCTCCTAAATCCACTTTCGTGTTTATTATTCGACTAGTGATTCCAATTCAAGTTCTGAAACGCGCATCGCCGTTAGGCCTCAAACACGTTTAACTGATTAATCATGCAAAACATATGATCAAACATTTAAATCAGAATCGGAAAACAAGAATTGAATTAAAGGAGAAAGACATACATCATATCGGATTTACATTGCCATGGGTGGCTTCATCGTTCCCTCGGACAACGGGGATTAGTTCCTCATGCTCATAGACAAACACTCGGACATAATCACCATCGTAAAATAAACTAAAAGAAGAAAAGAAAAGAAAACGGAGACGCAGCTCCAAAGACAAGGATTCGCACTCCTCTGATCTACACAAGTCGCTCACCACCTCCCTTTTCAATTCTGATCTGATATGGCCTTTAAATAAGGATTTTGTTTCTCGCCAGCTCGCGGGGCGAGCTTACTCTCGCGACGCGAAATTAAGCATTGGCGCGCTTCAAATTTTGTATTTTCGCGAGGCGAGATTGTATTCGCTGGGCGAGTCTTCAAACCCTAATCTGTCACAACCGTGATATCCATCACGGCTAAGCCGTGATTGCCTCTGTCTTCCATGGTCCTCAAGGACTCGCGAGGCGAGACACCTTTCGCGGGGCGAGTCTTCACCTCGGGTCTGTGACCTTCATCACGGCTAGGCCGTGATGGTCTCTGATTTCCAAGTCTTCATGCTCTCGCGGGGCGAGCTATCTCTCGCGGGGCGAGTCTTCAAACCTCGATTTGTCACAGCCATGACCTTAATCACGACTATGCCGTGATAGTCTCGTCTTCTTTGGTCTTCAGACTCTCGCGAGGCGAGAGTACACTCGCGGGGCGAGTGTCTCAGAATTTCAATTTCCACCATTTCTTTGCTTTCCTTGACTCCCGGAGCTTCACTTTATTTACCTGAAAACACAAAAGCACCCACAAGCGTAATTCTATCCAAAAATAAGCTAAAAACTACACAAAAGACGCAAAACGAGTCAAAGTCCAACTCAGGAACGAAACAAGGCAAATTTGGGCGAAAACGAGAGTGAACTCGAATAAATTGGCACATAAACCCTAGTTCATCTAGTCATAAAACTAGATAAGCCAGAGGCTTATCAAAATACCCCAAACTTAAACCTTGCTTGTCCCCAAGCAAGCTTAAAACTCAAAAACGACATCAAGACTTGGCAAGCCTAAAGGAATCAATCGATTTCGCACAAATTTAATGCAACTTTACAAAACAGTTTTTCTCCAATGATCTCTCCCCTACATAAATGTAATCCCCACATTCATTTACTTTAAACCATTGAGAACTCATCATTCATTCCATCATTATTCTAAGTTGAGGATCAGAGATACACACAAACGAAGATCACCTATCTCAAACAATTGCCTTCCTCACAAGGGCATTTAAAATTTCACTTATTCGCTCAAGTTTGTCAAGGTTGTCAACTTTTCACTCAATTTCACTTATCAAGAGCACTTCCCATGAATTTGATTTTCATCTCAAAAATGGTCCCCACGTAAACATGTATGCAACATCAGAAGGTCTTTTAAAGGTTGTAATGGGGCCTGGCTGAGGGTAGGATAGTCAAGGATACTAGGTTTAAGTCCCTAGGAACTAAGAGAGCATGAGCATTAAACACATTTTCCACTCAAATTCCTTTTTTTCATTTTTCTTTTCTTTTTGTCTCGGGTGACTACAACTTTTTTCCTTGCTCATCTTTTGATTTGCCCCTTTTCTTTTGGCAAAATTTTTCTTCTCTCTTTTTTTTTTTTTTCCAACCTTTATTTTTCTTTTTCTCACCCCAAAATGTCATACCTCCTTGTAGCCACCCCAAACTTAGTTTCTCACAACCTTTCTCTTGCTCATTTCCATGCTCTCCTAATCCTAAGATTGGGTTAACATGGTTTTTCGGATTTTGGCTCGTAATGTAGGGTCATCAAGAAACAATAGGTCAATTGGGCTCAATTTGGCTAACTAGGGAACATGCATTAGGGATGGTTCATTTCAGGCCAAGTAGTTTTTTCAAAGAAAATTGCCTAAATCATTTGATGCAACACATAATCATGCAAACCATAAAGAGATTCAAGCAAACTCGGGAAAGTGCGACTTAACAGTGATTCACACATTCAAAAACAGAGTTGGAGGCTCAAATCCTCACCTGGACATTTTGCAAATTGTTTGACCGAGATACAATTCCTAGTGTGTGCACCTGTTGTGACTCCGGCAAGTGTACCGGGTCGTCGCAAGTAATAAAAACACGGTAAGATTCTACCGAGGTCGAACACAAGGATTGGGTTACCAATTCGACTAATTTCGTAAGAAATTCAATAGGTTCAGTTAAGCGAAGAAAATTGTTGTGAGAGAGATTAAGATTGCAATTCAATTAAGAAATCGATTAAAGCTAAGGTGAATGAATTCAGAAATTTAAAAGCATCTAAGGTTTCGAATCCACCTACCCAATCATGCAAAGTACCCAAGTGATGATATTCTCCTCCCTAAATTCAATTTTAATGTCAACCGGGACCCCTAAATTCTCCTAAATCCACTTCCGTGCTCATTAGGACGTATTCGATGATTTGAGTTAATTACTTGCTAGGTCTCTTAACCCTAATCTCAAATTCTATTAATTCTTGTTCCCTATAGGTTGCACCGATCTCCTATTCACCTCGTGCAATACTGACCGATGTTCCCAATTCAAGTTCTGAAACGTGAATCGCCGCTAGGCCTCAACACGCTTAACTAGTCGATCACGCTAGCATATAATCGACACAATGAAAACAGAATTGGAAAATCATAATTGAATTAAAGGAGAGAGAATTACATTACATTAATACTATGCCGCCATGGGTGGCTTCATCGATCCCTTAGACAAGAGGATTAGTTCCTCATGTCCGTAACAACAACGTACGTACAATTGGAATCCATCCTAAGCCTATGAATTAAGAGAAAAGAAGAGAAGAAGAAATCCCAGAAATAGGGTTACAAAAAGTCTCTGAAAAATTCTGATCCAAAAACTCCTCAAATCTGTTTCGATCGCTCTATTTATAGGGAGGCCACGCGTCACGGCCGTGATGGCCATCACGGCCAGGCCGTGACGCATTCTGGGTTGGGCGCGCTTTCAAATCTTGAACATCACGGTCGTGAGCCTCATCACGGCTAGGCCGTGATAGCTTCTGTCTCCACCATCTGTTCTGTCACGCCCGTGACGGGTGTCACGGCCAGGCCGTGACAGGTTCTGACTTTTGCCTCCTGGATTGTCACGGCCGTGATAGACATCACGGCTAGGCCGTGACAGCTTCTGACTTTTGCCCCTTCTGCTCTGCTTGATCATGGCCGTGATGGTCATCACGGCCAGGCCGTGATGGGCTCTGTCTGGCTCATATTCTTCACTTTTCTTAACTCTTAAAGCTTCACTTATGGATCTGAAAACAACACAAGCAACCACAAGCGTAATTCTATCCGAAATAACCTAAAAACTACACAAAAGACGCAAAACGAGTCAAAGTCCAACTTAGGAACAAAACAAGGCAAATTTGGGCGAAAACGAGAGTAAACTCGAATAAATTGGCACATAAACCCTAGTTTATCTAGTCTTAAAACTAGATAAGCCAGAGGCTTATCAAAATACTACCCAAACTTAAACCTTGCTTGTCCCCAAGCAAGCTTAAAACTCAAAAACGACTCAAGACTTGGCAAACCCGAAAGATCTAATCAATTTCGCACAAATTTCATGCGACTTTACAAAACAGTTTTTCTTCTTTGATTCCCCCTTTTTTTTCATCAATGTAGTCCCCACATTCATCTACTTTAAACAATTGAGAAATTATCATTCATGCCATCATTACTCTAAGTTGAGGCTCAAAGATACACACAAAGGAAGATCACCTATTTCAAACAATTGCCTTCCTCACAAGGGCATTTAGTATTTCACTCATTCGCTCAAGTTTATCTAGGCTTTCAACTTTTTCACTCAATTTCACTTATCAAGAGCACTTCCCATGAATTTGATTTTCATCTCAAACATAGTTCCCACGAAAACATGCATGCAACATCAAAAGGTCTTTTAAAGGTTGTAATGGGGCCTGGCTGAGGTAGGATAATCAAGGATATTTAGGCTTAAGTCCCTAGGAACTAAGAGAGCATGAGCATTAAACACAATTTCCACTCAAATTCCTTTCTTTCCATTTTTCATTTGGGCTCGGGTGACTACAACCTTTTCCTTGATATTATTTTTATTTTGCCCCTTTTCTTTTGGCAATTTTTGGTTTCTTCTTTTCTTTTCTTTTCTTTTTGCCTTGGGTCAACCTTTATTTTCTTTTTCTCATCCTAACATGACACATACCTTGTAGCCACCCCAAACTTAGTTTCTCACAACCTTTCTCTTGCTCATTTCCATGCTCTCCTAATCCTAAGATTGGGTTAACATGGTTTTTCAGATTTTGGCTCGTAATGTAGGGTCATCAAGAAACAATAGGTCAATTGGGCTCAACTTGGCTAACTAGGGAACATGCATTAGGGATGGTTCTTTTCAGGCCAAGTAGTTATTCAAAGAAAATTGCCTAAATCATTTGATGCAACACATAATCATGCAAACCATATAGAGATTCAAGCAAATTCGGGAAAGTGCAACTTAACAGTGATTCTCACATTCAAAAACAGAGTTGGAGGCTCAAATTCCTCACCTGGACATTTTGCAAATTGTTTGACCGAGATACGATTCCTAGTGTGTGCACCCCCCTCACCCCAAACTTATCATAAATCAAGCAATCATAATACATCTCAAAGTTCAATTTTCAATTTTTAGTGGGGATCAACTTTTCTATTACTTGAACCTAGGGGAAATCATCAATGGTGTATATAATTCAAGCAATCCATCTATGCTCAATATAATTAAAATCTAACAAGCTTGCCGACACGACATTTCATACAAAAACTCTTGATCTTCTCAAATTATTCAAGAGTGACAAACAAAAACAAAACAAACACAAAAAAAACAAAAACAAAAACAAGAGTGAGGAAAGGAGAGGGTACCTAGCTTGGGTTGCCTCCCAAGTAGCGCTTGTTTAACGTCCCGAGCCTGACTCAAGTCGCCCCTAAGGGTTAATCCGGAGGAAGATCCTTCTTGCCATACCATTCCTTGGCCCGTTCTTTGTAGGTTTGTGCCCCTTTACATGCTCGCAAGCGGTTCCCGGGCAGCTCATTTAAGTTCAGGACCCTTCTATAGTCAGCACGAATTCTCCACTCCGTAGTGATCCTTTTTGAGATCAATTCTTTGTCTGTACTGACCACTACGGTTGTGCCACCCTTCAACCTTGGTGCTTTGCCCTTCTTTTTCATTCCTTTGCAGCTGAGTTCTTCCCTTGCACATTCTTTCCTTGGGAGACTTGGTATGGGTTCCATGTCTCGTAGCCACTCAAGGTAAACTTCATCCCCGAAGGGCCTTTTTCCCTCACTGTTTTCCTCATGAGATTCTACCGACATCTGTTGTAAGTGAAGGATCATTGTCTTCTAGAGTTGCCTTTACCTTTTCAGTTGGGTCCGCCACATCCACTCGATACACTTCCGACCTCTCTACAGGGTGCTTCATTGCTTCAAAGAGATTGAAGACTACCTCATCATCTTGCACCCTTAGAGTGAGTTTCCCTTGCCGCACATCTATCAAGGCACCCCGGTGGCCAAGAAGGGCCTACCCAAGTATGAGAGGAACCTCGGCATCTTCGTCCATATCAAGCACTACAAAGTCCGCCGGAAATATAAGCTTGTCCACCTTCACCAACAAGTCTTCGACCACCCCATAAGGATATTTTATAGAGCGGTCGGCCAGTTGGAGCGACATCCGTGTATCCTTAACTTCTTGGATCCCCAACCTCTTCATCATAGAGAGGGCATCAAGTTGATGCTTGCCCCTAGATCACATAATGCCTTCCCCACACTATCATCCCCCAATGGTGCAAGGTATCGAAAAAGAACCGGATCCTTCAACTTTGGAGGTAGTTTTCTCTGAAGAATGGCACTACACTCCTCGGTCAAAGCAACCGTTTCTTCATCTACTATCCTCCGCTTCTTGGTGAGAAGCTCCTTCATAAACCGGGCATATGATGGCATTTGTTCCAAGGCTTCCGCAAATGGAATGTTAATCAAGTTTTCGGAAGACGTCAAGGAACTTATTGAATTGCTTATCCCGTTGAGGCTTCTTCAATCTTTTTAGGATACGGAACCTTCATGTAGGGTGGAAGGTCTTGGGGTTCAACCCACTTCTTCCTTCGAACTCTTCATCCACAAGTTTCAGCCTTCCCCCTTGCTTCTGGTCCCTTGTCACTTGCCAACTCTTCTTTCCCCTGGTTGCTCTTCCTCAATCGGTAGTTGTTCCGGCCCTTGTCATCCCGAGAACTAGTGGTACCCCTGCTAGGTTCCAACACCCTTCCGCTTCAAGTAGATATGACATTGCATTGTCCCTTGGGGTTGTTCTCGCATTACTCCGGAAGAGTGCCTGGAAGACGCTCATTAAGTTGCGTCGCGAGCTGTGCTATTTGTGTCTCCAGATTTTGAATTCGCGATCCTGTATGAGTCGCCAACTTGTCAATGGCAGTGGTTACCTTCTCAAAAGATGTGCTTGTAAAAGTTGACAACTTCTCAAAAGCCAGCTCCCACTGTTGTCTTCCACCATCTGATATTTGCGGTGATTAGGCCCCGGAGGAGCCTGCTGATTATGGCGCTGCTGAATTCCAATGTTCGGTCTCAGACCCTGTTGAGGTTGTTGCCAATTCTGTTGAGGGTGTTGTTGACCGGCTAGACCACCATTAACATCACTCCAAGCAAATCCCGGATGGTCTCTTCTCATGTAGCCCCTATTCTGATTTTGATTGTTCCTCTGATAATTGTTCTGGGGCACAGTGTCATAGAAGTTGTGGCAAGAGTCCACATGTTCTTGAGGGAAATTTAGCGGGCAATTCTGAGTGTCATGATTTCCATTGCAATTTGCACAACCTGGAGGCATTCCCTCGTGTATATCATTAATCCTCTTGTTCCCAGACAAAGCCTCATTTTGCATCTTCAAAAGTCTGTTTTGCTCTAAAATGGCTTCCATTGTCCCAGAACTGATTCCACTCGAGGTCTCCCTACCACGGTTGTAATCATTATATGACATCTTCTCTAACAAAGTGCCCATCCATCCTCACCGATAAATATACAAAAGAACCGCCACTGCGGCATCACAGATTCATCTCGATAGCGTCCTCTCAACCCATTAAAGAAATGTTGCACTTTGGAAACCGGGTCAAAGAACGCAGAGGGACATCTTCTCAACAAACCATTATACCTCTCCCATGCTTCATTGTATGTTTCATCCTCCGTTTGCCTGAATGAAGTGACGGCTATTCTTGCTTGCCGCCTTTCCCGAGGAGGAAAGTATTTGGTTAGGAACTTCGTGCCATTTGCTCCCAAGTTCGATCTGTTCCTATCCAAACTGTCAACCCAATCGCGAGCGACATCCCTAAGAGAGAGAGGGAAAAGTCGCAGCGAAACTCATCCCTGTGAGACTCCTCTTGTCTTCTCGTAAGTCACACGCCTCAAGGAAGCGAGTGATGTGTCTATGCGGGTCTTGCTTTCCACTCCCATCAAACTCGATTCTCCGGAGCTGGAATGTGACACATGCTTCAACTCGAAGGAGTTCGTGTTCAGGTTGCCTCTCACAATAGAAGAGTCACAATCCACCAAGCTTGGTAGATCGTACTCAAGAGAGGCTTGTAACGAGGAGGAGGAGGAGGAGGAGGATTTTCTTCAGCCATGCCTTCTATTTTAATTGCTTCCAACCTCTTCCTTTCTTTCTCGGCCTCTTTTCTTAATCGCCGCTCGGCCCTGGTGATCTCGGAATCAAATAGCAAGTCCTCTCGGTAGGAGGGTACCTCGCATACAAAAACAGGCAAAGACCAAGTGGAATCAAAGAAGCAGAGAAAAATAATAACAATTAAATAAAAGAAAATAAAACTAAAAGTCAGCTTAACCAAGCAGCCGAATTTCCTAAAAATTAGGAAAATTGGTTGTGCCAATCCCCGGCAACGGCGCCAAAAACTTGTTGTGACTCCGGCAAGTGTACCGGTCGTCGCAAGTAATAAAAACACGTAGAAGATTCTACCGAGGTCGAACACAAGGATTGGGTTACCAATTCGACTAATTTCGTAAGAAATTCAATAGGTTTGATTAAGCGAAGAAAATTGTTGTGAGAGAGATTAAGATTGCAATTCAATTAAGAAATCGATTAAAGCTAAGGTGAATGAATTCAGAAATTTAAAAGCATCTAAGGTTTCAATCCACCTACCCAATCATGCAAAGTACCCAAGTGATGATATTCTCCTCCCTAAATTCAATTTTAATGTCAACCGGGACCCCTAAATTCTCATAAATCCACTTCCGTGCTCATTAGGACGTATTCGATGATTTGAGTTAATTACTTGCTAGGTCTCTTAACCCTAATCTCAAATTCTATTAATTCTTGTTCCCTATAGGTTGCACCGATCTCCTATTCACTCGTGCAATACTGACCGATGTTCCCAATTCAAGTTCTCAAACGTGAATCGCCGCTAGGCCTCAACACGCTTAACTAGTCGATCACGCTAGCATATAATCGACACAATGAAAACAGAATTGGAAAATCATAATTGAATTAAAGGAGAGAGAATTACATTACATTAATACTATGCCGCCATGGGTGGCTTCATCGATCCCTTAGACAAGAGGATTAGTTCCTCATGTCCGTAACAACAACGTACGTACAATTGGAATCCATCCTAAGCCTATGAATTAAGAGAAAAGAAGAGAAGAAGAAATCCCAGAAATAGGGTTACAAAAAGTCTCTGAAAAATTCTGATCCAAAAACTACTCAAATCTGTTCGATCCGCTCTATTTATAGGGAGGCCACGCGTCACGGCCGTGATGGCCATCACGGCCAGGCCGTGACGCATTCTCGGGTTGGCGCGCTTTCAAATCTTGAACATCACGGCCGTGAGCCTCATCACGGCCAGGCCGTGATAGCTTCTGCTCTCCACCATCTGCTTCGCCACGCCCGTGACGGGTGTCACGCAGGCCGTGACAGGTGTTCTGACTTTTGCCTCCTGGATTGTCACGGCCGTGATAGACATCACGGCCAGGCCGTGATGAAACCTTCTCGACTTTTGCCCCTTCTGCTCTGCTTGATCATGGCCGTGATGGTCATCACGGCCAGGCCGTGATGGGCTCTGTCTGGCTCATATTCTTCACTTTTCTTAACTCTTAAAGCTTCACTTATGGATCTGAAAACAACACAAGCAACCACAAGCGTAATTCTATCCGAAATAACCTAAAAACTACACAAAAGACGCAAAACGAGTCAAAGTCCAACTTAGGAACAAAACAAGGCAAATTTGGGCGAAAACGAGAGTAAACTCGAATAAATTGGCACATAAACCCTAGTTTATCTAGTCTTAAAACTAGATAAGCCAGAGGCTTATCAGCACCCCTCACCCCAAACTTATCATAAATCAAGTAATCGCAACAAAGTTCTCAAAGTTCAGTTTTCAATTTTTAAGTGGGGATCAACTTTTCTACTTCAGAACCTAGGGGAAATCATCAATGGTCAAATAATTCATGCAATTAATCTATGCTAAATTCAATTAACATCCAACAAGCTTGCCGACACGACATTCATACAACAACTCTTGATCTTCTCAAATTATTCAAGAGCGACAAACAAAAACAAAACAAAAAGCAAACACAAAAACAAAAGTTAGGAAAAGAGAGGGATACCTAGCTTGGGTTGCCTCCCAAGAAGCGCTTGTTTAACGTCCCGAGCCTGACTTATTACGAAGCATCCACCTGGATCCCATAGTCTGTGGTACAGAGGCCAAGGGACGCTCATCATATCAAATCCTCCACCCGGATCAAATGGTAATTGGAGTGGAGATCGTAGCATCAATATAACCTTATCATCCACTCCACCCAGCCAGTGTGCGAAAACTCCATTGACCTCCTCAGATCGATGAACTCACTTCCTCTCTCGGGCCAAATGGTGTTTTCACGAGGAAGTGTGCTAGACAAGTGGGAGGGTCTAATTTACCGGTGTCCACACATGCATGCAAGCCAACATATTTATTTAACGCATCCAAATCAGGTTGCTTGGCAAGCATGGTGGAATCCTCCGCCACTTTATCTTCATCTTGATCTCTACCCCCTTGCTCCAGTGCCTTGTCCCTTGCCAACTCCTCTTCCTCTGGTTGCTCTTCCTCAACATGTGGCTGTTCTTCCTCAACTTCCTGAGAACTAGTTATACCCCAGTCATATCCCAACACCCCACTGCTTCTAGTTGTTGTGGCATTGCATTGGTTCTTAGGGTCGTTCTTGGTATCAACTGGGAGAGTCTCTGGGGGACACTCATTTAGTTGTTTTGTGAGATGGGCAATCTGCATCTCTAGATTCTGAAGTGTCACCCCGCCTCGAGTTGCCAACTCGGCAATTTTCGCATTTGTGTCGATTGACAATTTCTCCATTGCTGCATTCATCTTCTCAAAAGTTGTGACTGTAAAGGTTGACAACTTCTCAAAAGCCAGCTCCCACGGTTGTGGTTGCCAATTTTGTTGTGGTTGTTGTTCCCAGTTCTGTTGAGGTTGTGGTTGCCAGGCTAGACCATCGTCAGCATTACTCCAAGCGAAATCAGGATGGTCTCTACTCATATCACCCCAATACTGATTCTGACTCTGATAGTTGCTCTGGGGCACGCTGTCATTATGCCATGGTTCCACATATACATGAGGGAAGTAGAACGGACAACTCCAAGTGTCATGGTTCCCATCACAATATTCGCAACCCGGAAGCATTCCTTCGTGTACCTCGCATACAAAACAAGGCAAGACCAAGTGGAATCAAAGAAGTAGAGAGATAGTAGAAAATAAAAAGGAAATAATAAAAATAAAAATAAAAAATAAGAACAAAAATTACTTAACCAAATAATCAAACTCCCCTAAAATCAGAAAAATTGGTTGTGCCAATCCCCGGCAACGGCGCCAAAAACTTGTTGTGACTCCGGCAAGTGTACCGGGTCGTCGCAAGTAATAAAAATAACACGGTAAGTAATTACCGAGGTCGAACTCAGGGATTGGGATACCAATTCGACTAATCCACGGGAAATCTGATACGTTCGGTCAAGTTACAGAAAAATGTGGTTGAGAGAGAGAATCGGATCGAAATTAAATTAACAAGTCTAATTAAATAATTAACTAACAATCAGAAAACTAAAATGTCCAAGGTCACAAATCCACCTACCCAACATTTACACCCAAGTGATGATGAATTCCTCCCTAGGTTCAATTACAATGTCAACGGGACCCCTAAATTCTCCTAAATTCACAGTAGTGCTCATTAGGACGTATTCGAAGATTGGATTAATTACTTGCAGGTCTCATAATCCTAATCCCGAATCCTGTTAATTCTTGTTCCCTAAATGGTTGCACTAATCTCCTAAATCCACTTTCGTGTTTATTATTCGACTAGTGATTCCAATTCAAGTTCTAAAACGTGAATCGCCGTTTGGCCTTAACACGTTTAACTAATTAATCATGCAACACATATGATCAACACATTCAATTCAGAATTGGAAAACATTTATGATCCCGATTCAAGTTCTGAAACGCGCATCGCCGTTAGGCCTAAAACACGTTTAACTGATTAATCATGCAAAACATATGATCAAACATTTAAATCAGAATCGGAAAACAAGAATTGAATTAAAGGAGAAAGACATACATCATATTGGATTTACATTGCCATGGGTGGCTTCATCGTTCCCTCGGACAACGGGGATTAGTTCCTCATGCTCATAGACAAACACTCGGACATAATCACCATCGTAAAATAAACTAAAAGAAGAAAAGAAAAGAAAACGGAGACGCAGCTCCAAAGACAAGGATTCGCACTCCTCTGATCTACACAAGTCGCTCACCACCTCCCTTTTCAATTTCTGATCTGATATGGCCTTTAAATAAGGATTCTGTTTCTCGCCAGCTCGCGGGGCGAGCGTACTCTCGCGACGCGAAATTAAGCATTGGCGCGCTTCAAATTTTGTATTTTCGCGAGGCGAGCTTGTATTCGCGGGGCGAGTCTTCAAACCCTAATCTGTCACAACCGTGATATCCCTCACGGCTAAGCCGTGATTGCCTCTGTCTTCCATGGTCCTCAAGGACTCGCGAGGCGAGACACCTTTCGCGGGGCGATTCCGCAATCCTGGGCTGTGTCCTACATCACCGCTCGGCCGGGATGGACTCGGATTTCCAAGTCTTCATGCTCTCGCGGGGCGAGCTATCTCTCGCGGGGCGAGTCTTCAAACCTCGATTTGTCACAGCCATGACCTTAATCACGACTATGCCGTGATAGTCTCTGTCTTGCTGGTCTTCAGACTCTCGCGAGGCGAGAGTACACTCGCGGGGCGAGTGTCTCAGAATTTCAATTTCCACCATTTCTTTGCTTTCCTTGACTCCCGGAGCTTCACTTTATTTACCTGAAAACACAAAAGCACCCACAAGCGTAATTCTATCCAAAAATAAGCTAAAAACTACACAAAAGACGCAAAACGAGTCAAAGTCCAACTCAGGAACGAAACAAGGCAAATTTGGGCGAAAACGAGAGTGAACTCGAATAAATTGGCACATAAACCCTAGTTCATCTAGTCATAAAACTAGATAAGCCAGAGGCTTATCAATGAACTAAGTCCATTCGGCCATGAAGAGTTTAATTGATTCTATGATATCATAAATTGTTTGAATAATTTTTACGAGGATTGCATGATCACATAAGAATATAGAAATTGGTTTGGATTGATTTGGATGTATATGTTGAAAGTTGTGGACTTATGAGTCCTTAGGGACTAAATTGCAATTTCTGAGAATCTCAGTGGCTGCAATGAAATTCATGTCCTTGTATGTTAAGATTGTAGTCCTTGATGAGCCAAAACCATAGAAATTGGTTTGGTGTTAATTGGATTAATACATAAAAAGTTATAAGTTTTTTGTAAAAAAGGACCTTTTTGCAATTATTGAAAAATATTTGGGCAAAATGTGATTTCTGTAAAATTTGAGTGCAACTGAAAAATATTTCTAAAGAGGTTGGTTTGGTGTGATTTAGAGTTATAAATAAAAAGTTATAAGGTTTTAAGTGAATAAGGATATTTTTGTAATTAATGAAAGTTTAGGGACAAAACTGTAATTTTAGAAAATCAAAGTAATTAGACAGTTAGAAACTGTTTTTCATGCTTGTAAAACTGTTCTAAAACTCTAAAATGAGTTTTGTACTATTAGAGTGTAAAATCATTGAAAAAGGATTTACGCGATTTACAAAATTAACGACGTTCGGTCAAATTTTTAGGAATTTCGTATAAATGATGTAAAATCGGTGTTTCAACATTTTCACATGAGTAATATAACCTAGGAGAAAAATACATTTGAGGTGAAGAACCATATCTTCAAAAGTAGGACTTTTGGGCCTAAATTCAGTAAAAATCAGCGAAACCATCGTTAAATGTTTTAAGGATTTTTGAGAAAATATTTTGGAGAAATTGATACCTAAGTATCTTTTATGGAAATTATTCTTGAAAATGGATTTTTTCTTATATAAAGGCTTTGGTTTTAATCCAAGAGAATTTTAGTCTTCAAAGACGAGATTTTACTGTAAAATGTAAAAACTAAGTCATTCTTGACTTAGTGAAAATACGAATATAATAATTTATGATGTGGGGTGGAACACGACCTTATGTCATAAAGTATGGATAATTTATTATCCATATTCCATAAAATTTAATGGACTCAGAATGATTTGTTTTATTGAAAGCCAAAAAAAGACCAAACTAGAAAGGTACTGAGAAATAAATAATTGGACATGTGTTCCAATCTCATAATGTGCTAGGATTTGTAAACAAGTATTTTAAGAAAACTTTGCACAAAGATGAAAGGTTACTTGAGAACTTTAGCTTGATGATTAAGTACCGGTGATGAGGGCGGGGAATGGTCGCCGGTACAAGAAGGCACGATTAATGAGCGGCTCCTGACAGACTTCTAGGCGGAGGGACACATGAATGAACCGATTACACACTGTGTAGGTATGGGACTATACAGTTAAGGATGACTTATATGAATTGATTGATATTATCTATACCAACAAGATGCATCATCTTTTCAGTAGCCCACAGTTAAGCGTGCGTGACTTGGAGCAATTTTGGGATGGGTGACCTCATCGGAAGTTTTCCCAGGAAGCGTGTGAGTGAGGACAAAGCACACTGAAAAGACTTATGTTGGTTTGTGGGGATAGTCGTCAATCCATAAAGCAGACAGGGATGTTACACAACACCACAATAGTAATCCTTCATTTTTTTTTTTCTCTGTGATTAATGCTATTGTTTAGATGACTAAGTTTTTCTACAAGTGAGAAGCCACTTACATATAAGAAACAAAAAAATGATCAGCAATTGTGTCCATCCCAGACAACATGTACATTCAACCATTTCATCAAACATTTTATTTTTATTTGCTAGGATAACTGGTAGAAAGAAAGCTAAGAAATTTATCAATTGGTTAAGGTACATGTTTCTTATTGAGTATCATGGTGCAAGGTGTAAATGTGATAAATCAAAGTAATGTGATGCAATGTAAAGTCTTCTTGGATGAAAGAAGTCACAGGTCGCTCCAAATGTTCCTTTTAATCAAGCACAGGTAGCCTAAGATAAAGACAAAAAGGATAAAATAGAGGCTAAAGGCAACAATAGTGAGGTCAAGAGAAAAAATGCATGACATTTCCAAATATGTAGCAAAATCATTTAAATTAGCGGTTTTCAGAATAAGTCTTTTATTATTTTCCACACTTTTCATTATTTAACACAAATATTATCTTTTATTATAACATCATTTAGTGTCAATTTATTATTACCGCGCAACGTGCGGGTTAATGTAGTTGGCCACAAAAGTGCACTAATTAAATTAATTCTGACAAGTTCAGAGAGTTTAATAGCTAGGTGGAAATTTGTTACCGGGGCAGGAAGGAATATATTCTGTCTTGTGAAGCATAAAAAAGCAAGATCAAAAGAATTGCAACTAACATTTCTGGACGCGTACAGAAAACTAGAGAAAATAAATAGAACGAAAAAAAAATCTGTTTCTTCTATTATTTATTTTTTTATGAAGGGAAAAAGGAAGAAAAATATAAAGATTTTTTTTATTTTATTTAATTAAAAATAAAAGTGAGAAAAAAGAAAATATCACAAAATCTAAAAGTCAAATGATATTCTGTCAAAAAAAGAAGTCAAATGATATAAAAAATGTTATATAAGAAATATTATGTCGGTAATTAAAATCTGCAAGGAAGCTATACCCGTGGCTGTGGTGACTTGTCTTAACTATCCAAACCTTTTCCCATGTAAGACAAAGAGAAACAAACAAAAGAAACTCGTTCATTTCAATCCAAATCAAGTACCAACGGAGCAAGTTTGTAAATACATTGAAAGGAAATGATTCAAGTTTAGTAACGTACCAAGGAAAATACTTAAAAGAATTTTCACAAAAGAAGTTTAAAATTCTAACAAAGACCATATGACTTGTTCTCAGTTTTATCCTAAAAATAGCAATAATTTTGTGTTTGACAAGGTCCTTGTTCCTCTCAGAATTTGATAAGGTCCAATTCCGTATCTAAAAATCCAAATTGGGCCTATTTGCTCATCAAGAAAAATGTATAAGAGGATCTCTACCTCCTCACAAAGGAGGACTAATTCTCAGTTTCTCACACACACTCTTCTAGGGTATTCTTCCATGTACTATAGGCAAATGAAAAGGGGCAATCCCCCACAATTGTACAGAAAAACAACACAAGAATAAAATATCTCTATGCCATTGCCGAAATTTATTGTTCTGCCCGGGACAGTATTAAGATAGTCAACTAGTTTAACTAAAACAGAAGTTAGTAGAGTTGTTTTGTAAGTTTTTTTCCAATAAATAAATAAATTTATTTGATGTGCTATTTCTTAAATTCGGGCTTTGGGTCTAACTCAACCCACAAAATCGGTCTGTAAGGTGATGACTGCCCAAATCTTATAAGTACTACTTAGGCCATATCTCTAATCGATGTGTGACTCTCAACACTATTGCTAGTAGAGGTGGCTTAGAGAAATAAGCTAAGGACTACATAGTTGTTGTTTTTTTTTAACAAATGCTAAAATTGGTTTCTGGAAAATTTAGAGAACCCATTTTTGATTCTTGAAAAAAAAAAAAAACTACTTACTTCGTCAAATTTACATACGTGAGAAACATTAGTCCCTCCTTCAACTTTCAATGTCCGTTTCCCTGTCTATATGTCTCGTTAACCATCATATCTGACTCGTTAATGATCTCGCATACCTATCACAAATTTCTACAATGAAAAACAAATAAAAAGTGGGAAAAAAATATGCACAATTTTCGGATATTTAGGTTTTAAAAAGCAATAAAATTGCGGCAAACACTTCCTAACATGATTATCAAATGAGCAAGATTAAGGTTGAACGAGATTTTGATATTTCACCTTCACTCTGTTTTTTTAAAATATCCTTAGATGTGAAACAAATCTCTTCATATATAAAATAATACAATTAACGTCTTTCCCCAAGTGACATTTCTAAGAATCGAACATTTAACATTTCTTAAGAATAATTTACTTAATAATTAATACTTATTATTGCCCTCAAACTTTCGTGGATAAGAATGACTCTGCCTCTAACTTGTCTCACAACACAAATTGACACCACTATTACTATTACTATGGTTCTTTATTTATTCAAAGTTTCTAACGAGAACATGATTTTAACATTTGTTTTTCCATTTTTGTCATAGTACCATTCTAGAAAGGTTGGGTATTCAAATTGATTTCCTCAAGATCAATCAAATCAAATAGTTGTAACTTCCAATTGTTTCATAGAACACAAATTACAAGCTCAATACATGCCTAAATATTTGATAATAATTTACACTACAACGTAGACAAAAGAAAAGAATGAAAAGTAAAAGCAAAGTTTAATTTTAAATGTGTTCCCATCAAAGACAAAATGGTTCAAAAAGAAAAAAGAAATCTTATAAGGCAGGGACAAAATATAGATATCATCCCAAATGTCTTCAAAAAAAAGAAACACGTTTTGCATCAAATCATGTGTATTGGTTGGCAGTTAACTTGGCCATTTTGTCAATCTGAGCAACCACAATCACTGAAGCCACGATGGAACCACTTATCAGCCACTATATCAACTCAGCCTCTTTGCTGATAAAGATTTTCTTCTTGAAATGATCTCAGCTGCCCAACTTTTTCCTATTTCAGTTTGAAACTTCCCTGAAGACCAAATAAAATATGAAGAGGTTGGCACAGGTTCAAATACAAGTTATGAGCATTTCAATTATAAGAGAAGTTCAATTCTACCTGCAGTTGAAAGGAAAAATTCATCTAACACCTTCCCATGTTCTGCCACAAAGATACTTAGCATTACAAAGCATATTATAAATAGTATTCAGCTCATCAAAAAGCTTGAGAAATTTGGCTGTATAAGAATTCCAAACTTAAAGGCCACATGCAAATGGATCCATCAATAACTTACCGATTTCATATTCCAGCGCCTGTAGAATCATTTCAACCTGATCACAATTTAGAGGAGCAAGGCAATCCAATCAGAAAGCAACCACAAGCTCCTAATAGTTATACTTCCAGAGATGAATGATATAAAAAAAGGCAACCTGGTGCTATAAAGCTCCTGCTATGCGCAGGGTCCAGGGAAAGGTTAGACCCATTATGTCGGTCTATCGTAGGGCAGCCTTACCTTGCATTTGCAAGAGGCTAATTTCATAACTCGAACTCACATGGCAACAACTTTAACTGTTGCGCCAAGGCTCCTTACGAATGTTATGATGACATAAAAAAAGGGTAAATTGCTATCTATCTTCCTGGAATTTTCATCTAAATCAATTTATTACCAAAGGTTTAAAACCTTAGGTTTTACCCCCTCAAGTTTCAAAAATATAAAGTTTACTCCCATGAACCCCGTGAAGATTAAAAATCATGGAATAAAATTTCGTCAAAATTGATCATGGAGAGGTCATATGCCATGACTATGATAAATTTTTGAGGCACAAATTCACCATCAGAGTACATAACCTTTTAGAAATGCTGTTAGTCTGTTTTTTTTTATTGTACACAACCAGTATTCAGAGCATCTCACACTATTATTTTTTATTGTTTACGCATGGAACTTACCAATTACCATCTCTCCTAGTCTCCTACTAATGTGTTTGAGAAGCCAAATCTAAATGTATTTGTTCCTAGTAAACGCAAGCCCCTCATCCAGGTGGATTCCTCCTTTTGTTCTTCGGCCTACTGGGTATTAGCAGCTGTTTCCAGTTATCGTTCCCCTTGCAAGAGCAAGTTTGAGGAAAAATGACAACTATTTGTAGTCTTGCCCTCAGCCACGACACCTGCACAGGAATTTGAGCTGCACAAATACCTTTTTCATGTTGTTAGCCCTGTATGGTTTGCCTCCGGAATAATCCACCATCCATGATCAGATTGTTGGAGTCCCCTACTATCCCATCTCCAGCCACGGTTTGGTCCACTTTACTTGGGCCCCTGGCCAAACCACCCACTTATTCAGTGCTGCTTCCTGCTCTAGTTGACGTGTCTGCACTTGTGTCCCAAAATGCGGTTGTAGTCTTACTCAATGTGGTCAGCTTGGTAAACCTCACCCAAAGTGGGATCACCACCACCATTTGGGTCACACTATTGATAAGTATTGGACTTTGTATGGCTGCCCTACTCGCACGGCCAATGTGGCACAAAGTTGATCCACCGACCCCGCCTCGAGCCATCCGCCTAACCGACTACATCTCTTGCAGCCTATGCCAATTTTCTAAAGTTGTTTGAGGAATGTCAGGGCTCTAGTTCCACCGCCTCTGTTGCGCACATGGGCAATACTTATGCTTGTCTTTCTCATATGTCATCTCTAGGTCCATGGATTCTTGACTTCGGCGCCATCGACCATGTCTCTAGTAACAAATCTCATTTATCCAATATCTCTACATCTGGTTATTTGCTTGTTGTTACCTTAGCTAAACACATTTCCAAGGGGTGGGCACTGCCTATCCCCTCCCTTCCCTTTCAGTTGACTCTGTGCTTTATGTTCATGTTTCTCCCTTTAAAATACTTTTTGTTGCTCATATAACTCAGTTCTCTAAATTGTGTCATCTCTTTCACTAGAGATTCTATCTTCTTGCAAGACCAGTAGTTCGAGACAGGATGATTGGTGCTTGGATGTGAGTCCAATGGCCTCTACCATTTTTCACTCCTTCATGTGTTTAATGAATCTTTGATTCCTCCCTCACCTTCTATGCTCAGTTGGGTCATCACAGTCTTTACAAATTGTAGCAGTTCGTGCCGAGCCTCTCCAAGTAATCAAGTTTACCGTGTGAGTCTTGTCAACTTGGGAAACATACAGTTCGTTTCGCAATCATGTCTATCGTCAAGCTACGTCTCTTTTTACTTTGGTTCATTTTGATATTTTAGGATCCTAGTCGTACTATCCATCTCAGGTCTAGATATTTTGTTACTTTTATTGATGACTATGATTATTATGAGGTGAGTCTTGACGCAATAGTGAGGTTGTTGTCGTAGGCTCAAATCCTGGAAACAGTCTCTCTGCTTGCAAAGGGAAAGGTTGCGTGCGTCCACCCTCCCAAGACCTCACCATATAGGAGCCTCGTGTATTGGGCTACCCTTTTTAGTGTTAATTATTCTCACTGTACTTGGTTATTTTTAATACATAATAGATTTGAGTTATTTTCCATCTTTCAAAATTTTTATCATGAAATTAAAAACCAATTTGGTGTCCCAATTTACACTTAACGTAGTGGTAATTCCTGTGAATACTTGTCTCGACCTTTCCAAAATTTTATGGCTGCTAATGGCATTCTTAACTAAACTTCTTGTGCTTAGACCTATTTGCAAAATTGGGGTTTGATAAAAGTGTGTCTTTCTTGGTTACACCCGATCTCAAAAAGTTTATCGTTGTTTCTCTCGACTTGCGGCGTTATTTGGTCTCCACATGTTACCTTCTTTGAGTCGGTTACATTCTTTGCATCTTCTTCTTCAACTCCCGAGTCTCTCTCTAAGTCCACCTTTGCGGTCTCACCACTTGCTCTTACTATATCTCAATTGAGTTGCCTCCTTCTTCGACCATTGATGGTACCAACCCGCTCCTACTGTTTGTCCCTTGTAGGTCTATCTTCGTCAGACGCCTCTCCGTCGGTCCTTGATGGAGCCCTTGCGAATTCTTTCCCAGAACCAACTCCCAGCTCCGACATTGCCTCCTAATTATATCCTACCATTGCCCTTTAGAAAAGGTATACGGTCTACTCATAACCCTTCCCCTCACCATGTTACTTTGAGTTATCATTGTCGCTCTTCTTTGCACTATGCTTGTCTTTCTTCCTTGTCCTCCGTGTCTCTTCCTAAATCTGTAGGTGACGCTTTATCCCATCCTAAATCAGTTCAAGAGCATCTATGGAATCATCGTCACTTTATTTCATGACCGTCATCACTTTCATCTCATCCTTCATTAGGAAGTGAATTTGAGTCTTTTGCTGCTGGCTTTGGTCTTGTGTTAGCCTTTTTGGCTTGATTACAAAATTTCGTAGGCATCACGCTGCTTTTTTCTCAAGATATGTGTAATGTGGAGATCAAGCTTAGAAACATTAGGCTACTTATTCCTGCAGTGTAAGATTGCAGCTTTCCAATGGAAAAATATTTGAGATTCTTGGAGAGCATCAGGTGTGGTGTGCACTTATATTTTGAAGTAGTTTTTGATGGTTTGCTATGAAAGTTATGGTGATGCTGAGATGGAGTTAATTGCCAGCACCTTTGACAGTGTCTCATTGCCCCTAAATTTGTTATGGGATAGTATTATGTTCATGGGTTCGTTTCGTTATTGGAATTTTAAGAGTAGAATTTTTGGCAAATGCACCCTTGCTGCCTTTTTTATTTTTCAATTTTTATCTTGTTTTTTCCGTCTTTGAGCATATGTTATCCTCAACATAGTCGATAGTTCTACTTCCCCTATTTTTCTTTAAAATAATTTTTTCTATTAAAAATTATCTGTCGTGTACTCAAATGAGCTTCTTTTCAATCTTTGCATCCCCTCCCCCCATAAAAATAAATAAAAATGAACAAAACTTCAACACATCTATTTTCCATCTCCATTCACCCTTCCTGCATCGTATATCTAGTTTCTCTAAATCTAACTTTCCTGCTGCTGTCATATAGGCCACAAACTAAAACCGACTTTAGTTCCAGTATCCAAGCTCACACATAAGAGGTCCCTCTATATCAGGTAGCATATGTGTACCTTGTCAAAATCTTTTACAAGATTAGCCTCTAAAGAAGAATTGTTTTCATATTCGAACCAAAGTTCTTTGATCTCTTCAGCTGCAAAATAAAAAATGCGGTCTCAAAGTAAGTTTGATGCAATTTGGAAACTTCGTAAAAATTTCCAAGAAAAAAGAATTTGCAAATACCTCTCATCCCTCCCCCAAGAACTTCACACATTTCGTTTAAAGCTGCCTGCTCCCTTCTGCTCTTTTCAGCCTTGGGCACACCATCAGATGGTGTTATATCTCCTACAATAGCTATTGAATGCAGAACCAAATTCAGACTTCAAGATAAATGAGCAATATATCCAAGCAAGAAGAGTTGACACCTTAACTAATTTCATTCTGTCTTTCTTTTTGAAATATACTTGAGGAAAAACAGTGTTTTCAGTGTTCACAATCACATACAACCAAGTCACAATTCACAAAAGAAAGTCAAATAATCTAACTCTTAGAATTGGGATTTGGGCCTAACTCAACCCCAAAAGCTAGCTTGTAAGGTGAGGATTGCCCAAGCTTTATAAGCACTACTTTGACCATATCTCTAGGCGATGTGGGACTAAACACATTCCTCACACTCAGCACAATGAAGGCAACCCAAACTTACCGCAATTAAGGCGGCTAGGGGCAGACCGCAATTAAGGCGGCTTTCCAACACACCCCCTCATGCCCAAGCCCAATGGGCTTGGAGCGTGGATGATGCGGGTAACCCAATAACGGGTCTAGGATAGGCTCTGATACCATGTTAGATTTTTTTGTGGAATTTTGGAACTCTACCTTCAACTGAAAAACAAGGTAATACAATTGGTTTTTTGCAGATTTTTTAGTTTTGGAAAGTGTTTATCTCATCTACAAAATCTGTGTCAGTCCAAGAACAAGAGGCTTGGGTACCTTAAGCATGTAGCCCTAGGTTTGATCCCAAGATTCATGTGTATGGAAGGAACACTGTAGGGAAGGGTCCCCGCTTCAGCACATAAGAGTACTCTGGGAGATAATCTTTCACCAATCGGGTGAGGATATACATTGGAAACAAATTCTTTTATCTAATCTAAGTATTCCAATTAGATGCTTCAGCCAATTCAACCATTAAATAAGCAAAACCAATATGTAACAATGACTACCTAGCAACATTTATAGCGTGTTTGAGACCACGTTGGGTACCAGCAGAATCACGTTTTGGATGTGAAAGCTATTCATAATAGCTTATGTGTCAACATACGTCCACCCCATTTGGACACGCTTCCAAACATGTCCTTAATAACATGTTATCCATCCACAGATTACCATTAAGGAAGTGAACTGAATCATACACAGGACAAATTAACTAAGGCCCGGAATTGTTCTGTCTGGCAGAACAGAAAAGTCACATAATTAACACGAATACATCCCCTATAATTTATGCTACATTGCCGTGTGAAAACTACCAATTATTACAGCTTGCAAAGACGTGAGTCACCAGCCAGTCATTTTAAAAGGAATATAAAATTTTTTATTTCTATCAGGCACAGCTAACAAAAATCCTATGTAAAATTTCTCATCTAAGAGTTAATAACAGGAACTGCAAAGACTATTCAGTAAGAAGAATCAGACAGATACCTTCTGCAATATCATGCACGAGTGCTATTTTAATACATCTGCATATCAGGAAAAAATATTTTAACGAGAAACTCAAGGGGATCACCTGAAACAAATGTGGTAAATCTTGTATATGTAAGAGTAATTGCATCTAGTATAAATAACAGGAATAACGGTAAGTAAACAAAGTAAATTACTCCAACAAAGATGAATCTACAGAGATAAGGAAGTCTGGGACAAAAATCAGTGAGGTGAGAAATAAATATACTGGCCCACACTTCAGACAAATTGTATTAACAAGGTACAATAAAATCCTATCATTTTGGCTGGTGACCCATACATAGCTTATACTCTTATACCATCTATTATACTGAGGACAAAATTATATCTCAAGAACAAAGAAATATCTCACAAGTCTGTCACAACAACAGTTAGCTAGCAGCTTCACAACAATGATTAGAGAGGCTAGCTTGAACAGGAACTTTTAAACAGACAATTCATCATACAGCCACAATTTAATGACAGATAAAGTGCCAACAACTTTTTCTAAAAGAAAAAAAAATACTAAGCTGTGAATTATGCATGAGAATGGAACAGCAGTTGAATAATTTGGCCCCTGGTTAAGTTAAGTAAATGCATCTAGCTGCAGTGGTTGTTTCAAATTTTAAGTTTTTCTTTCTAAGAAACATGACCCAAAGGCACCTCCTCACCCACATTGAACAGAAGATTATTTTTTGCAGGGTTTGCAATTTAAGCCTTAAAACAAGCTCATAAGTCATAATGTTTCATAAATCAAACAATCATACTTGATTAATAGCTAGCACACTGTTCCCATACTACAGTAGGATCAATGTGCTTCCGCTTAATCAGGGAATCTAAAGATGCATCTTACAAAAGAACAAACCATGAGACTAGGACAGTTATACCAAACAGAAAAAAGAATCAAACAAATTCGGAAAAGAGAAATTCAATGTGAAACCTTTCTCTATTCAATCCAGGTACATCGCCAGCAATCAAAGCCATCAAACCCATGCGATACATATGGTCAGCAATTGATTCGGCACCCTTTATCCCATGATTAATCCATCCTTTTCTCTTTGTGGTCTACAAGGCACATATGTATATGGCAAAGAGAGATTACATCATTATTCAATCACCATTGCAGAACTAGTCTACATCTTCGAAACTTTTCAAATTCATACCATAGCATCATTTTCTTTTAATATGAAGGAATAAACTAATTATAAACAGTCACAATAACTGATTAGAAATGTCTAGTAAGAACAAATACAAATATTTTCAAGCCTCCAAAGCCAAATTATGCACATTCCATGACAGATATACATTGTTTGTACATATGTAAATGACATTAGTAACAAACTGTTCCCCAGGAAAACCACTCTTCTTAACTCACATAGTTTTAACAAAAAGGCATCAGCTTCATTTCTCTTTCACAGGCATGCTGATAAAAGAATAAGGAAAAAATCTAAAAAGGAAAAGTTGGAATGAATGTGCCAATATATTAGTCAAGAAGAACCTAAGCTAGGAACACTACCAAATTCACTATCAGGTTTACTATACTTCTGTCATCCTCTCCCCTATGAAAATTCTTTATGATCACATATATTCTGCAGAATTCTGCACTTTATTCCAAGAAATTCAGATAGGAAAGACAATGATAGATAGAATAGGACACATAATTTAATGGGGCCTTTTAAATTTCAAAACTTTCGAGCAACAAATAAAGAAAAGGTGAGTCCTTTATAAGCGTACCTTGAGCCTGTGGCAGAGAGTGAGAAAATCAATAACTGAGGAAGAAGGTTGTGAAGTGGAGAACCCAACAGAGGTATCGGAGTGTTCCAAGTTGACCCGTCTATTGGGTCCACCCAACCCATCCGAACCTGGCGCCTTGGACCGAACCGAAACGAGCCTGAGGGTCGGAGCGTCGCAGAAGAAGATGGGTTTGTAGTTAGGTACGAGAATGGAACGAGAAGGGAAACAACGATGTAGTGATGACATGCAACAACGAGTTGCTGGTGAATTTATCAACATTTTTTGTTTTTGGAGATTAAAAATCTTCGGATGACTTTTCTTTTTTTAATTTAAATGTAAAATTTGATTTTTGGTGAGAGAAAGAGAGAACGAGGATGGAGAATCGAAGGTTAGGACAGTGTGTTTGTGTCTTTTTCTTCAATTGTCTGTGTTTCTTCGTTTCGTCCGCCATTGTTTTTGGTATCGGTTACTCTTTTTTTTATGCTTCCTGAAAAAAATAGAAGCCCAAACTTGGATCATTTATTTAAATAAAATTAATTAAAATGTTGAACTTGATTTGTTAAAAAAAGTAAAGCTTAATCTTGACTTGTGTAGCTCATTTGTAATTTAACTATTTTGTATTTATGAAAAATTTCCTTAACAAAAAACGATGCATAGTTCCATAATATGAAAATTTTGTGGTTAGTATTTAATTAAGATTTTAACAAAAAAGAAACTTCAAAAGTAATTTTAACACTCATTATAGTTCTACATATTTTTATAATGTAAATAATGAAAACTATTAAAATCATCGTCATCAAATTATTTGTAGAATAATAACTTTCAAGATGTTGTCCACCTGAATACACAAAAATACAAATAGTGCATTTTAGTGCCTTTTTTTTGTAGCTTGTAGTTGTAGGTTAGTAACTTAGTACTATAGTAGGATATAAATGGTTTTCTTTATATTAGAGATTTATGAGTAGGCATTGGAAAGACTTTTCATTAGGATAATAACAAAAAAGAAGTGGAAAGTCCACCCATCAACAATTCGTTAAGAAAGAGGAAACAAATGAAAAACGTAGTAATATTAGTATATATAATATATTATTATATATAATTTTTTGGTCATATTATTATAAGTTTAATTGTTATACACTGGTAATGTAAAGTTTTTTACACTATCAATCAATTAGAATTCATGATATGAATGAATTTTAAGATAGTTAGCATAAGAATCAAACATTTTAATTTATGTGGCAAGTTATGAATGGTTGATTGTGTCTTTACACTGTCAGTGCATACAAATTAAATCCTATTATTATATATAATTTAAAATTTTAAATATATATATATATATATATATATATATATATATATATATCAGCTATTCGCGAGCCCTTAATGTCGAGCCTATAAGACTTGAGCTTGGCTTATTTAAATAACTGAGCTCACTCTCACGCTTGAGTTTGTTTATTTAATTAAACAAACGAGCTTCATCGAGCATTTAACGAGCCAAATCCAGATAATTCACGAATAGCTCAGCTCATTTACATCCCTACTTATGATTCTCAACTCAAAATTTTCAAAAATTATATTGAACATTAAATTTTTTTTTAGAATAAAGCTCAAATTGGTTCCAACAAAATTTAGAAGACTCACTTTTGGTCCATGAAAAAAAAATTATCAATTTAGTTCCTCAAATTAACAAATGCGGGACACATTAGTCCCTCCTTCCATTTCCAATATTCGTTTACTTGTCTATGTGTCCCGTTACCCATCTTGCCTAATTTGTTAGTGGTCATGTATAGCCTATGACAAATTTCCATAGTGAAAAACAAATAAAAAGTGAAAAACATGCACAATTTTTAGATATTAGGGTTTTAAAATTTTGCACTTTTTTTCAATTTTATTCTTTTATTCACGATGGAAATTTATAAATTTGAGGGACTAAGTTGGTAATTTATTTTTTCAGCTATCAAAAGTGGGTCCTCTAAATTTTTCGGGGACCAATTTGGACATTTACTCATATTTTTAATATATTATTATTATTATTATTATTATTATTATTATTATTATTATTATTATAATATAGTGTTTGGTTATGAGAAACGAAGATAGGGATGTAAATGAGACGGCGGCTATGCATATTAGTCCCCCACTAAGTTATAGTAGATATAGATATTAACATAAAAGAATATTTAAAATAAAAAAACGTATTAAAAATATCAATAATTAGTTTTTCAAAAACTTTCAAATTAAAATTTTGTCATGAATTCTCTATAATTTTCCTCACTCGTCATCAAATCAAATAATGATTAATAAGAAACGAATAATTGCGGCATTTCATAAAGGTTCTATAGCTCTAACATAGAGAGAGGTTAAAAAAAGTATTGACACCCTAAACTAGCTAACTTAAATGAAGAATATCATTTATCCACTATTAAATAAGTAGAAAGGACAATTGACATGAGAAAAAAAACAAAGTATGATAAGAACCGAATTATTCAATCCAATCCAAACCGCATTTGATTGGATTGGATCGGATCTGAATTTTTTTAAAGAAGCAAACCGATCCAATTCAAACTGCATGTTGTTTTCATCATTGGATCGTATGACCTTTTAACTCAAAACCGATCCAATCGAATCCGCGAACACTGGCACTAACTGCCCAACTAGATAAATATCATATATGTACCCACCCCATATTTGCACGGGTATTGACGTATGTGTTTTAAATAGATTTATGAATATATGTGGGTATCCTGGATATATGTTAAATATAACAAATTAAAAAAATATAAAAAATTGCAAAAAGAAAATCTAACTTAGTACTTCAATCAATACATTAATAAAACCAAGAAGTAATACATTTAGAGTGTGTTTGTGAAAGTTGGAAAAAATAGATTATGTTAATAATCGATTATAATCAAAATCTATTTTTATTTGGGTATATTTACTGAAAAACGACTTTAAGATAATCTTTTTTATTTGGGTGGTGCAAAAAAAATCACTTTTACATAATAAATTATGAAAAGTATACGAAGTTATTTATATAATTTAATAATATTTGTTTGCAAGTTAGTTTTGTATGGGTAAATAGGAAAGAGAGTTTTGAGAATGAAAAATAATCAAATCACAACAATCTTAAGCTAAAATAAATTAGATCACATAAAACAACTTTTTTTTGGTTTTTTTATAAATTTAAACAAAGTGTCAAACATGATAAATTATGCATGAAACAACTTTTTAGCCAAAAAACAACTAAAATAGGAAAAATCAATCTTTCCCAAACACACTCTTAGTCCCATAAGTCTAAACAAAAATAAGTTTTTAACACAATTCAAAAGCATCACTTTGTGTTACAGCATTTTGTCGCGCGTGTGTGTGTGTGTGTTTTAGCAATTTCACGTAGCGAGTACCCGCGGGCCGTGGGTATGGATACCACAATATCCGCCCACAACCCGTTAATAAACAAATAGACAAAATACCCGTCTATTTTATCTGCGGGTACTCATTAAGGTATCCATATCCAACTCGTTGTGGGTTTTATCCACAGATATTCACGGGTATGAGTAATATTTCCATCCCTAAATGAAGGGGAGAATAGAGACTTTTGTAGGCTAAATTAGATTTTTGGTCTCTTATGTTACTTTTTAGGTTCATTTTGGTCTCTCAATTTTATCATAATTGTTAAACTCAATGACTTAGAAATTTTGATATATGACAAATGCAACTTAATGTGTATGCAAGTGTTTTTAGTGTCAAATTACAAAGACAGGTATCAAGCAATACTCAACAAGTTCAGTGAGCAATCAAAGGAGAATATTCAAGGAAGAACTTGGAGGAATCAAAGAGCAAAGACGAAGATCAAGGAATCATCAAGACAAGAGCTTAACGAAGAAATTAGTGTTGAGTCTTAGATGATTTGTAAGAGATGAAATCTCTTATTCACAAATAAGCACAATTTGAAAAGATTCATGAAAGAAAATCATTTTTCATAACCTACATTAAAAGGAACAAGTTTTCGTAAATGAAACTGATTTTTGAAATAAGATTTCAAAGCGCTCGTCCATCACTAAAATAATATAAGTGCTCGTCCAACACTAGGAATAGTAAAAACTGGCGTCCAAGAAAGTGATAGAAGCTCACGTCTACTAAAGTGACAGAAGCGCACGTCTACTAAAGTGACAAAAGCGCACATCTACTAAAGTGACAGAAGCTCACGTCTACTAAAGTGACAGAAGTGCTCGTCCACTAAAGTGATACAAACGCACGTCCACTAAAGTGATACAAGCGAACGTCCACTAAAGTGACACAAGCACACGTCCACTGAAGTGATAAAAGTGCTTGTCCACACAAGTCTTTGGACTTGCTAAGATCTTAATGAGAAGCTCCATCCACTGACATGACATATGGAGCTCGTCTACTAGTTGGAGCACGTCCAATTACTTTGTGTTTTAGTACTCCTGTCTGCTGACGTGGCAAATGGAGCTCGTCTACTAGCCCATCCGAATGTAAAATCTTAATGGCTAGATGGACGCGGTTATTTTCAAGATGGACGCGAATTCTACAAGAACAATCAGAATCTTATTTCAAGAATGAGAATCAAGAAAACAAATTATGTTAATCAGATCCAAATCTGTTTTGATTGATCCCGACGACTATAACTTATTTTCTATATAGAGAGGGATCAAAAGAACACTTTTTACGAATAACAACAGAATTATAACGATACACATATCAGTCATCATCTTTCATTGAGCTTACTGTGAAAAGAGTGTTTCAATACTCATAAGTGCTTCAATTTGTTTATCTAACTATTGAGAGTTAGGAATCAACTTTTGTTTTACATTTCGATTGTAAAGAGAGGGAGTCTCTCTAAGTGAATAGGGTGAGGTATCCCTAAGGTTGAACATTGAGGCTCTTCATAAGAGTGTGGTATCTCGAGGTGAAGGAGTGCTCTGTGGTGTAAAGGTTTTTCAAGCTACCTGGCAAAGCTTGTGTGTTAGTGTGTGAAATCCCAAAGGTGGAGTGGGGACTGGATGTAGGTCACAGTGGTGGTGACTGAACTAGGATAAATCTGGTTGTGTGGTATCTCTAAACTTAAACTCCTTACTTTCTGTTTATGTTCAAGAACCTGCAACTTTGATGTTTAAAGTTCAAATATAATTTCTGTTCTTGATCTTTGTAAACTATATTTTGTTATTACTGAGTTTTTGAA
Source organism: Sophora flavescens (assembly GCA_030762895.1). Taxonomy (NCBI): domain Eukaryota; kingdom Viridiplantae; phylum Streptophyta; class Magnoliopsida; order Fabales; family Fabaceae; genus Sophora; species Sophora flavescens. Next base: position 124,319,447 of record CM061065.1, read on the forward strand.
CCTGAATCTTTCTGAATTAATTCTGAATCAAACTTTCTTATCCTCATCACCTTCTATTCAAGATTTTGTAAAAACCCTTCATTGATTTTATAAAAGATCCTGAGAACACTAATCTGCAACTTTGGTTTATAAAGCTTTGTGAAAAAGTTTTAGGACCCTATAATTTTTTGAAAACTCAATTCACCTCCCCCCCCCCCCCCTCCCTCTTGAGTCGTTGAAGCCAAAACAACAATAATAATCTTATAGACATGTTTCATTTGAACCCAAGTATTAAGTTATGAGTTAACCTAACATCAATAGCATTTTGCTGGTCGGCCTAAGGGTGAAGCTACTAAAGCTCTAGCTTTAGGCCTACCAGAAAAATATATTTACTCTTAACTTTTATAAAGAAAAAAGGTCACACATGCTAACAAGAAGGCCTAACCTGATCCAAATAGACTTTCTCACTTAAAATAAAAAGGTCTCACTCAAAATTTGCTTTAGGCCTCACTTGCTCTCGGTCCGGCCCTGCATTTTGGTAAAAGGAATGAGGTATAAAGGGTAGAGAAATGAGGGTTGACAGTCATTAGCAACCCTAGCAGAAAAGAAAAGGAGAAGAAGAAAAAGAAGAGAAGAGGAGAAGGAAAAGAGGAAAGAGTAACAACGGAAGAATGAAATGAGTTATATAAGAATTTCAAACAAGGTGAGGGATTAGATTGTTTATAGAATTGGTTTAAATTTGAGAAATTTTTTATGAATGCTGCCCTAGGTTTTTGGTTATGCATTTGGGGTGATTTTGGCATGAATTTGACATGATTTTGATGTTAAGATTATTGGTTATTGTCTCCATATGAGTACTACCACATGATTTGTCATCTGTGTTGTGTAACACCCCGTTTTTCGTATAAGTACTTTTATGTGTGCATTGTTTGTTAGGAAGGTGTAGAGTGGGCTAAGTGGAGTTTTTTGAGTTAAAGGAATCCCTTCCTGACGCATGAGCACGTCCATGCTCATGTATCAACACGCCCGTGCTTAAGGCTACATGCGTCTCGTTGACGCTGATGTGAGCACACCCGTGCTCATTAGAGAGAACGACCGTGCTCGGTAATCAGGCGCGTATCGTTGACGCTAAGTTGAACACGCCCGTGCTCAAAATTAAGCACAACCGTGCTCGAGTCTGAGTCTTTATATAGACATTAGATTGTCAGGGTTACGAGTGAAACCCTCAAAATTGGCACTTTAGGCAATCCTAAGTGTGACGGCAGCCTCTCTCTCTCTCCCCCTTTGAACCCAAACTGTTTTTGGTGTTCTTGTTCTTTGGGAGAGATAATCACGTGCTAATGCCAATTAACACAAGGTAAACATTCTTCCCTCTTGTGTTCCTTTTCATTCTGTTGAATTGGGAACTAATGGGTTAACCTTGTTTGTGTTGACCTAGGCTTGGAATCGTTGGTCTAGCCTTTCGAAGGAACCACTCTAGGAGCGTCTTCGGTTTAACTGGAATTCTTCATGCCAGGTATGGGGAGAAGGAATAGTATGAGTATGTAGGCTTGGGGTAGCGTAAGACGAAGGGTTCCCATAACCCTTTATGTTTGATAACATGTTGTATGCCTAATTGTCATCTGATGTTAAACTGGTTTTTGTTATGATATTGGCATGACTATTATTAATTGTTTATTGATGTCTGTTATGTTCATGTTGATGTCACGATGTCATGATTGAGTGCTTTTATCATAATTATAAGACATGAATGTTTAATCAATACTAATGAAATTGATGATCAATGGGTTAGTAAGAACCCTTAGGATTAAGCCCGTGCTTAACAGGGAGCACGTCCGTTGATGAGTGTGATTTCACCTCATATTTATTTATCATATTGCATGCATTTTCATATAGTTTAGGCACATTTAATTTGATTTTTGTGAGTTTTTACCTTGAAACCGGTAAGGTGGTTTTGTGATTTTTGTGTGTAGGAATTGAAGATTAAAATGCTCAGTACCAGTTATGTTGGAGTTTGCATGAAGGCGTAGCTTGAAATACAAGAAAAATGAGCACAGAGCCCATCACGGCCTGGCCGTGATAAACATCACGGCCATGATCGAGTAGGGCTGAAAAGAAATAAGAATGTTAAACTCAAAACTGGTCACGACCGTGACATGCAAACTGAACCAGACTCTCACAGGCAGAACTGATCACGGCGAGGCCGTGATGACCATCACGGCCGGGATAGACCAAGAAGTGAAGCCATCTCCAAGTCAGAACCTATCACGGCATGGCCATGACAGGCATCACAGCCGTGACGTGCAAAATCTGGGATTTTGATTTTTTTTTTATCTGATTTTGTAATTGCTTTGATCCCAAGTTATCCTACATTATAAATAGGACTCTTAGGCTCGAAAATAGGGATCTTTTCTCTTCTCTTAGGATTTTTATGTTCTTTTTAATCAAGATTGCTATGAACATGGCAATGCTTAAGTAGTCTTTTTATTTCTAGGAATTGGTGCTATGCCCAATACTTGTTTTATGTGATGAATTGATGTTTTTCCCTTTTTGTTAATTTCAATTTGCTTTAGATTTGGTTCTTATTGTGCTTCATCCATGTGAATTGATTGATCACCTATTTGCATGTCTTAGATAATCTAGGGAGGAACTGAGAAGTGAACCTAGGTATTGGATCCATAAGAATTGAACTTAGGACTTAAATCACGAGAGTTAGAAGCGGTCCTTCGAGGTTCATTTAATTGTCACAAACCTTAATGAGTTCAATTTAAATACAATTACCACGAGAGTAGGGGTTGGTTTAATTGGGCACGGTTCTTGTATCTCGAGAGGGAACATTAACTTTATTAGGATAAATTCACCTTAAAATCATTTTGATAATTAACAAGAGGGGTAGTCAATTTAGTAGCATAAGCAGTCTTGTTGGTAACCCAATTCCTGGAAATCTCTTTTAATTTGAAAAACTTCAGATTTGGTTTGCTTTATGATTCTGTTTGATTGCGTTTTAAATATTTGATTTGTTAGTTAATTCTAATTTCAAAAACCAAATCTTTTTCTTGTTTAGTTTAATTAATTTAATAATTAATTTTTGTTTAATATCACGGTCTCCGTGGGTTCGATCTTTTTATTACTTGACGACGAAGCCGCACACTTGTGGATTCACGCTATCAAGTTTTTGGCATAGTTGCCGGGGACTATGCTTTCTGGAATTTCAATTTAATTTTTAAATTGATTTTTCTGGACATATTTTTTAAAATTTTTCTTCTTCTTTCTTTTTCTAGTGTATCTATTTCTCTCTTTGCATGTATTTTTCTCTTTTATGCGAAGATCCCAAAGTCTTGGGACTCTTATTGAAGTTGACCTCGAGATCGAAAGGACTTTTCATAGACGCAAGAGACTACAAAGACAAAAAGTGAGAGAAAGGTTGATCCCCATTCCACTCATGGCGAATCTACCGGATACCAAACCTCTGAAGGACTACGCAGCCCCGAATGTTAGGGGTTTGCGAACTGGGATTGTTAGGCCAAAAATTGAAGCGGAGAAGTGAGAACTACACTATACCTCCTCAGTTAATTGGCATGATTAGGCAACATCGATTTGGAGGATTACCCTCGGAAGACCCGACTGATCATGTGGAGACATTCTTGGAATTCTGTGATGCAATAAGAATTCAAGGTGCCCCGATTGATGCTATTCGCTTGAGGTTATTCCCCTCCTCTCTGACTGGAAAGGCAAGAGCTTGGTTGAAGTCAGTGCCTGCTAATACTTTGTCAACTCGGGACCAACTGGAGCAGGCATTCTTGGAAAAATTCTTCCCACCATCCAAGACCGCTTACCTACGAACTCAGATCACTGGCTTCTACCAAAAGGACGGAGAATGCTTATCCGAAGCTTGGGATCGTTACAAGGGATTGCTAGAATCTTGTCCACATCATGGGCTTGAGAAGTGGCTTTTAGTGCATACCTTCTACAATGGATTGGACTATTTTTCGAAGGTGTCACTTGACGCCGCAGTTGGTGGAATTGATGAATAGACCACTGACTCAAGCATTTGAGATCATTGAGAACGTTGCCACCAACTATCATCAATGGGGTTCAGAAAGATGTAATAACCCGAAAAAGCTTTTGGGGGGTAAGTTTGAAATGAATGGTAATGATTTAATTATGTCTAGAGTTGACTTATTGAGTAAATGCTTTGATAAGCTTAAAGAAGCTAATGTGAGTTCAATAGGTGCTACTAATGATGTTTGTGAGATTTGTGGCATGCAGGGACATGACATGATGGAGTGCCCACATGGTAGTGCTCCTGGATCCGGTGCTTCGGGGGAAAAAGTGAATTCATATCACAATTTTTATGACATGAACCCGAAGTTGCCAAACTATGTTCCCCCAAATTCTTACAACCAAGGAAGGAAGAATAACCCTTATCTCTCCTACGAGAACTACAACAACACGTTGAACCATGAATTCCAAGAAGGCCAAGGTAATAGGAAACCCGTATCAGGGTATCCTCAGGTACAAAAGTCTAAACTTGAGTCTCTTTTGTAAAATTTTGTTGAAACTCAAACAAAGCAAAAAGAAGAGTTTAGGCAACAAGGTAGGGCAGTCAATGAGGAAATAAAGGAGTTAACATCTAAGGTAGATAACTTAGCCATCCATAATAAGATGTTAGAAACTCAGATTGCCCAACAAGCAAGTACATATTCTAGAACTAATGGTACGTTTCCAGGACAACCCGAAGTTAATCCCAATGAGCACTGTAATGCTATATACTTGAGGGATGATACGCTTAGGGTAGTTGAAAATGATGTGGAATGTGAGGTGGACATGAGTGAACCAGAAGAGATTGAACCAAAGTATATCCCTCCACCACCTTACCAACCGCCAATACTTTTCCCACAAAGGCTAGTCAAGAAAAAGCAAGTAGAAAAAGAGATTAAGCTTAATTGAGGAGCATGATGCCATGATAAAAACTAATATACCTCATAAACTAAAAGATCCAGGAAGTTTCTCTATTGCTTGCTCAATTGGAGAAGTGAAAATAGACCAAGCCTTATGTGACTTAGGGGCAAGTGCGAGTTTGATGCCACTTACCATCTTTGAGAGGTTAGGGACCAAGGAATTGAGTCCATCCAAGTTCTCTTTGCAATTTGTGGATGGCTCAACTAAAACTCCTCTAGGCATACTAGAGAATTCCCTATAAAGGTAGGGAAATTTTTCATTCCTACCGATTTCATGGTGTTGGATATGAACGGGAATTCTAAATTCCCTATCATTCTTGGAAGGCCATTCTTGGCCACAGCTGGAGCAATAATAGATGTAAAAAATGGTAAGCTCTCTTTGAATGTAGAGGAAGGTAGGATGGATTTTGATTTTACTAACTCATATAACAACCCTCCTTTTGAGAGTCATGTGTGCAGGATTGAGATAATGCCTCCAAAGGTGAAGGAATAGCTTAACATGGAAGTAACTCCCAAACTTTGCATGACAAATGATGCATCAAATAATGATGAAATTGGAGTTGCTCAACATGTGGAGTTAAAACTTCCACCGGGAGGAAGTAAAGCCATGAAACTCAGAGTGAAAAGAGCAAAGCAAAAGCGCATGTGGCCATATGAACAAAATAGGCTCTTTGAAGGCCTTCCTTGGAAGATAGGTGTTCTTTCACTTCCAAGCCCAGTCGATCCCGATTGATTGAAGGAATATGGTCAATCTTAAGACCGTAAATAAGCGTTTCTTGGGAGGCAACCCAAGCTTTCTTTCCCTTTTTAATTTGTATTTGAATTTTTTGTTGAATAATTTTAGAATATTAAGAGAAGAAAGATCACAAATTGATGGTTTTGCCAAGTATTTTTAGGTTATGAAGGCATGAAGAGCAAAAAGGCATGGAAAAATAAAGTCAGAGGAGATCATGACCTGGCCTTAATGGACATCATGGCCATGATGGAGCAATTTCAAAAAGGAAGAGGAAACTAGAATCTATCACGGCCTAGCCGTGACGAGGATCACGGCCGTGATGGGCCAGAAGCTGAAAACCAGAAGGGATCACGCCCAGGCCGTGATAGCCATCACGGGCGTGATGTGAAGAAGCAGGAAGTCATGATTGATCACGGCCTAGCCGTGATGTATATCACAGCCGTGACAAGGCCCAGTAACCAACATCCGAATCGATCACGGTCTGGGCGTGATGAATGTCACGGTCGTGACGCGTCTTCCAGCAGCTCTATGACTGACATCTGAGCCACCACCCACTACCACCTCAGTGAGTTGTTCCATTATTTTTTTAATTCTTTTTATCCCCCCTCAGACTTGATTATTTACATTGGGGACAATGTAAGTTCTTAAGCTTAGGGTAGAGGTATTTTTGCATTTTATTTGCATTTTTTTTTACATTTTTCATGTTGCATTCATTTTAAGTGTAGTTTTGCATAATCACATCATTAGATTGCCCCTTGTTTTGAGATTGCATCCAATTGTGAGAACTTTGTACCAAATGAATTGAGACAATGAATTTTTGAACCCAATTTTTGTATTCTTGTGATAGGCTAAAAATAAAAATATTTTAGATGATCTTTTGATAGTTGAATTAGCATGTGGTTCATTGGATTTGTGTTTCTCATTGATTTTAAACTACTAAATATGATAATTTTGAGCCTAAAAAGGGTACTCACTAAATTTACCACATTCTTTGTGATTGAGTGTTTTATTCCTCTTGGATTGTATTCTCAAGAACTTGACTTGAAACCGTTTTGAAACTTAAAAATCGTTTGAAAACATATTTGAAAATAATTGAGGCACTAGGTTTTTTTTTTTGGCCTTCTGAGCTTTGACTGATTAAATGATATCCCTTAGTTGCCCAATTTTGAGCCTAATAGAATAAAATGTTTTTCTTGGTACCTTGATTGATTTTGATGAATGATGCTTGGTATGACACATTTTAAAGTATTGCAAAAAGGGCAAAAAGGTGGTTTGAAAAATAAATTGTGGGGTGAAAAAGTTAAAAAAAAATATTTCTCTTAAGTTGAAAATCTCCCTTTCTCCAAACTGAAAAAAAAAGGATAATGGGATGAGGAAAAAAAAAAGAAAGAGAGAAAGGTGAAAAAGTGAATTAAAGCCCAAAAAGGTATTTTAGAAGGTTGTCATGCTTTGCATTGTTTGATATTTTGTATAGCCTTTTTGAATTTTTCTTTTCTTGATTTCCCCACCTAACGATTAATCCCATGGCCCCATTACAACCAGAATAAAAGACCTCTTGATTCTCATGTGTCTTCATCAATAAAGTAGACATTTGGTTAATAGTCAAGCTTCTGGTAGGACACCTTCCTTGAGGAAATTGAGTGAATTGTCATATGTCCTTAAATATTTGAGTGAGGTGAGAAGAGTGCCCAAATTGGTGAGAGACGTGAATTTAGGGAACCTATGCTTCTAATTGGACTTGAAATTGAGTGTCTCTTGGTTACTTATTTGGATGTGCCGGTTACTTGGATTTGTTACTCGGGTTCTTGGTTCACAGTCCATGCCCTAATTGTTTATTGATAATCCGCCGGCTTATCATGTTTTATCTATTATTTTAGAGTGGATTTAATCAATTAAGTTGAGTTGAATACTTGATTTAACCCAAATTAGACTTTGTTTTACTATTTTAGTTATTTTAGAGTCAATGTGTACATTTAATTGATTTTAATTAGAATTTAATTGATTTTCTCAAGATTTTCTTATTTTTATTTTTAGGAAAGGACAAAGAAGAAGGATTGCAAGTAAATTGAAGATTTCCAAGTAAATTGCAAGGGCCCACGTGATGGATTTGAATCCAAATCAATTTGGATTTGAATTATTATGTCTAAAAGATAATTCAATTGGCTTTGAGAGAAAAAATTGGATTTGGATAGTAATTGCATATCACAACAACAAAGGATACGATAAGATTTGGCAATTAATTTGGAGATATTGATTTGGCAATTAAATACAAAGATTAAAATGATCAGGACCAGTTATGTTGGAGTTTGTATGAAGGCGGAGCTTGAAATACAAAAAAAATGATAGGCATCACGGCCATGATCAAGTAGGGCTGAAAAGAAAGAAGAATGTTAAACTCAGAACTAGTCACGGCCGTGACATGCAAACTGAACTAGACTCTCACAGGCAGAACTGATCATGACTAGGCCTTGATGACCACCACAGCCATGACAGACCAAGCAGTTAAGCCATCTCCAAGTCATAACTTGTCACGGTCTGACCGTGACCCGCAAAATCTGAAATTTTGATCTGCTGATTTGATTTGATTTTGTAATTGCTTTAATCCCAAGTTAATCTACACTATAAATAGGGCTATTAGGCTCGAAAATAGGCATCTCTTGACTCCTACCAATTGGCAAAAATTAGGATTTCTCTTCTTCTCAATTTCTTCTTTTCTCTTAGGATTGTTATGCTTTTGTTATTCAAGGTTGTTATGAATATGGCAATGCTTGAGTAGTCTTTTTTATTTCTAGGAATTGGGGCTATGCCCAAGACTTGTTTTATGTTATGAATTGATGTTTTCCCTTTGTTAATTCCAATTTGCTTTTGATTTAATTCCTATTGCATGAATTACTTGTGCATTTGGTGCGCACTTATTTGCATGTTATAGATACTTTCAGGATGAACCTAGCGGTGAACTTAGGTATTGGATTTATAGGGATTGAACTTAGGACTTAAATCATGAGAGTTAGAAGCGGTCCTTTGGGGGTTCATTGAATTGTCACGAATCTTAATAGGTTCAATTTAAATACAATTACCACGAGAGTAGGGGTTGGTTTAATTGGGCACGGTTCTTGTATCTCAAGAGGGAACATTAACTTATTTAGGACAAATTCATCTTCAAAGCAATTTTGATAATTAACAAGAGGGGTAGTCAATTTAGTAGCATGAACAGTCTTGTCGGTAACCCAATTCCTGGAAATCTATTTTAATTCGAAATCCAAAAAATATTTGATTTTATTTTATTGTTTCTTTTATTTTCTTGAAATCTTTTCACACCTATTTCTTAGTCTAAATAGTTGTTTAATTTGTGAAGTGATACTTGGTTTCCCAATCCCTGAGTTCGATACTCGGTTTCTCACCGTTTTATTATTACTTGCTTCGATTCGATACACTTGTCGGAGCCTATCAAGTTTTTGGCGGTGTTGCCAGGGATTGGCACTATCAATATCATTAGTAACAAAGAAGACAACTACTTTAGACATTTATTCTATTTTATATATATTTGATCTTTTCTTTTGAGTTTTGTTTGTGTTAGGTGGATGCCACACATGGATCATTGTTTCTATCTAACAGGGAATCTCAAATTGATTGGATCGTGCTTGATTGTATAGTTGACAAGCATGTGAAGATATACTCCAAGGAGGAATGGAGATCCTATTTGTCATCCTTACAACCACCACCAGACATTAAGCTGGATCCCGAGGTGCTGGAATCACTTTGGGATATAGATGCTCAACATTTGATCCAGAGCATAGAGCGTAGCAAGGAGGAATTTAGTGCCTTGATTCAAAGGCATAAAATGCGTAAAAAACGTTCTCAATTTACAGCGGAGATACTAAGTAACAACTTTCAGAGGTTAGAAGAGCAAGCTGGCGAATTTTATAAATTGCTAGCAGAAAAGACGTACAAGACTCAAATTGAAGAGAATGTTGTTGCCAATATGGACTTAAATGAAGATGAAGTGGGGGTGGAAGATGACTCAAGAAGAGAGGATCATGAAGAGGAGTGCAAGGAGGAATTATCCCCCATTATTCCTTTGCAAGGGACGATTAAGAAGAATCATGTAGAAAACTCTTCCTTCACCATTCCTATTGAGGAGCATAGAAATTCTGAGTTGGTGAGTTGGATAAGTATGTTGGTTTGCATGCATATGTGGATGTTACCAAGTTGGTCCCTTCAATTTTTCTATCACATTACTTGGTAAAAATACCAACTTTGGAGTTCAAGTCATTGCCTAAGCATCTGGAGTTTGCATCAATAGAGGCAAAGGCTCTAAGGTCACCTCAGAAAGTTATGCTTCTAGTGCTTCATGGAGAATCTATTTACATAATGGGCATTCTTGGAGTAGGTGACTTACCATTTGACCCCAGAGGAAGCGAGCTCATTATAGCAATTGATGAAGTCAATGGAATCTCCTCACACTTGCTAATTCCATCTCCACTCCACAAGCCATGGGATCCAGGAAGAAGGACTGTTATCTTGGGCATCTCTTGGCCGTTGTACCACAAGCAATGAGATCCTGATGGAAGCATCTTCTTGAGTTTTTCTAAACCCTTATCTTTTTAATTATCTTTTCTTTGCTTTGCTTCGAGTCATATGTGTGTTGAGTCTTGTGTCGGTGAGCTTGAATGAATTTAATTGAATTTAGCATATATGGATTGCATGATATATGTTGATTTTTGATGATTTCCCCCTAGGTTTTGAAATTTTGAAAATTGATCCCCATGAAAAATTGAAAATTGAACTTTGAGAATTTTTGTTTGGATTGCATGATTTATGGAAAGTTTAGGGTGAAGGGAGCAAACACTAGGGATTGTATCTCGGTTAAATAATTTCCTAAAAATGTCCAGGTGAGGAATTTGAGTCTCCAACATTGTTTTTAAATTGAGTGAATCACTTTTAAGTTGCACTTTCCCGGATTTGTTTGAATTTCTTCATGGTTTGCATGGTTATAAGTTTGCAACAAATGATTTAGGCAATTTTCTTTGAAATGGCTACTTGGCCTAAAAAGAACCATCCTTAATGCATGTTCCCTAGTTAGCCACATTGAGCCTAATAAGTCTATTGTTTCTTGATGACCTTATGTTATAAGCCAAAAATCCGGAAAAACCATGTTAACCAAATCTTAGGATTTAGGAGAGCATGAAAGCTTAGAAAGACAAGGGTTGTATGAAACTAAGTTTGGGGTGGCTACAAGGATTTGATATGTTATTTTAGGATGAGAAAAAAAAAATAAAGGTTGAAGCCAAAGGAAAAAAGAAAAAGAAGAAAAGTTCAAAAATATCAAAAAAGGGTATTAAAAGGAAAAGGTTGAAGGCAACCAAAGTGAAAGAATGAAAAAAAAATTGAAAAAGAAATAAGAGTGGAAAGTCAAGGTAAAATGTTTCATGCTCTCTTAATTCCTAGGGATGTAAAGCCTATCACCTTTGTATATCCTACCTTTAGCTAGGCCTCATTACAACCTTCAAAAGACCTTTTGATGATGTATGCATGTTTTCGTGGGAACTATGTTTGAGATGAAAATCAAATTCATGGAAAGTGTGCTTAAAATGTGAAATTGAGTGAAAAGTTGATAACCTAGACACTTGAGTGAATGAGTGAAATACTAAATGCCCGTGTGAGGAAGGCAATTGTTTGAAATTGGTGATATCCCTTTTGTGTGTAAATGAATGTGGGGATTACTATAGTGAAAAAGGAAAACATTGAATAAAAATTGAATTGATAAAATTGAGGACAAGCAAAGTTTGAGTTTGGGGTATTTTGATAATCCGCTGGCTTATCATGTTTTATCTATTATTTTAGAGTGGATTTATTCAATTAAGTTGAGTTGAATACTTGATTTAACCCAAATTAGATTTAGTTTTCCTATTTTAGTTATTTTAGAGTCAATGTGTGCATTTAATTGATTTTAATTAGAATTTAATTGATTTTCTCAATATTTTATTATTTTTATTTTTAGGAAATGACAAAGAAGAATGATTGCAATTATATTGAAGATTGCCAAGTAAATTGCGAGGGCCCACATGATGGATTTGAATCCAAATCAATTTGGATTTGAGTTATTATGATTAATAGATAATTCAATTGGCTTTGAAAGAAAAAAAATGGATTTGGATAATAATTGCCTATCACAACAACAATGGATATGATAAGATTTGGCAATTAATTTGGAGATATTGATTTGGCAATTAAATACGAAGATTAAAATGCTCAGGACCAGTTATGTTGGAGTTTGCATGAAGGCGGAGCTTGAAATACAAGAAAAATGTGCCAAACAGAGCCCATCACGGCCTGGTCGTGATAGGCATCACGACCATGATCGAGTTGGGCTGAAAAGCAAGAAGAATGTTAAACTCAGAAATGGTCACGACCAGGCCGTGATGGCCATCACGGCTGTGACATGAAAACTAAACCAGACTCTCACAGGCAGAACTGATCACGGCTAGGCCGTGATGACCATCACGGTCGTGATAGACCAAGCAGTGAAGCCATCTCCAAGTCAGAACTTGTCACGACCTGGATGTGACAATCATCACGGCCATGACGTGCCAAATATGGGATTTTGATTTGTTTTTTTTTATCTGATTTTGTAATTGCTTTAATCCAAGTTAACCTACATTATAAATAGGACTCTTAGGCTCGAAAATAGGGATCTCTTGGCTGCTACCTTAGGCTTAGTTTAGGATTTCTCTTTTTCTCCAATTTCTTCTATTCTATTAGGATTTTTATGTTCTTTTTAATCAAGATTGCTATGAACATGGCAATGCTTGAGTAGTCTTTTTATTTCTAGGAATTGGGGCTATGCCCAAGACTTGTTTTATGTGATGAATTGATGTTTTTCCCTTTTTGTTAGTTTCAATTTGCTTTAGATTTGGTTCTTATTGTGCTTCATCCATGTGAATTGATTGATCACCTATTTACATGTCTTAGATATTCTAGGGAGGAACTAAGAAGTGAATCTAGGTATTGGATCCATAAGAAGTGAACCCCATGTTGTTTTATGTGTATGAATGAATAACATGTTAAATTGTATTGTTTGGTGATGGTATTTTCTTGGCTATTTTGGTATGTTATTTGTATGTGTTCCATGTTCATGACATGTTGTTAATATTTATCTTGGTTGCCTTGATATGAATATGATAGTATGATGATTGTCGTTGTTATTACGATGTTGGCTGTTGATGTTTGGTTGTATAGTTGATGCTATGACTATTGAGTTGATGGTTAAAATGTTAAAAACCTTAATTGGTTAAATTAGGTTCTAAAATGAGTTAGAGATTAATAGGTTGAAACACCCTAAAAATTGGTTAAGGAACTGTGTTGAGACTCTGCCCAGAACAGTACTGTCGTGCATTGAGCACGACCGTGATGGGCGTGCTCCCAGTTTGAATTTTGGAAAATGGCAGCACAGTAAGAACGACCGTGCGGCAGAGAAGCACGTCCGTACAGCTGAGCACGACCGTGTTAAAAAAGGAAGCACAACCGTGCTCCACTTAAGTGGCAGCACGCCCGTGCTAGGGTTAAGCATGACCGTGCTCACCCTTCTGGACTGAATCTGAGATTAAGGACTTAAACAGGGGTTTGATGTGTGGATTCCGGCAAGTGTGCCGGATTCGTCGTTAAGTAATAAAAAGATCGATCCCACAGAGACCGTGATCTCAAATAACAACTAATTATTAAACAAATTAAACTGGACTATATAAAAAGGATTTTGAAAAGATTTGATTTTTGAAATAAGAATTAACTAGAAAATCAGCAATCAATTAAAATAGGAAAGCAAATCAATTAGGGGTTTTTCAAATCAAAAGATATTCCTAGGAATTGGGTTACCAACAAGATTGTTCATGTTACCAAATTGACTACCCCTTGTTAATTATCAAAATTGCTTTGAAGGCAAATTTATCCTCAATAGGTTAATGCTCCATCTCGGGTTACAAAAACCGTGCCCAATTAAACCAACTCCTACTCTCGTGGTAATTGAATTTAAATTGAACCCTTTAAGCTTTGTGACAATTCGTGAACCCTCGAAGGACCGCTTCTAACTCTCGTGATTTAAGTCCTAAGTTTGATTCCTATAGATCCAATACCTAAGTTCACCGCTAGGTTCCTCCTTATAGTATCTATGAGATGCAAATAAGTGCGCACCAGATTCACAAGTAATTCATGTGATAAAAACCAAATCGAAAGCAAAATCGAAATTAACAAAGGGAAAACATCAATTCATAACATAGAACAGATCTTGGGCATAGCCCCAATCCATAGAAATAAAACTACTACTCAAGCATTGCCATTATCATAGCAAGCTTGATTAACAAAAACATGAATGAAAACCTAAGAGAAGGGAAGAAGAAGAAGAGAAATCCTAATTTTGCCTAAGGTAGCAGCCCAAAAAGTGATCCTATTTTTGAGCCTCTAGGTCCTATTTATAAGGTAGGGTATCTTGCATCCCAAGAAAATACAAAATCAGATAAAATCAGCTTTCTGTGGATCCATATATTGCGCGTCACGGCCGTGATGGCCATCACGGCCAGGCCATGATGGATTCTGCCTTGGAGGTTGCTTCACTGGTTGTTCTGTCACGGCCGTGACCACCATCACGGCCTAGCCGTGATCGGTTCTGCCTGTGAGGGTCTAGTTCAACTGACAAGTCACAGCCGTGATGGGCATCACAGCCTGACCGTGACCAGCTCTGACTTTTCCATTCTTTCTTTTCAGCTCTACTCGATCATGGCCGTGATGGTCATCACGGCTAGGCCATGATGGGCTCTGTTTGCCTCATTTCCTTGTCTTTCAAGCTCCATCTTCATGCAAGCTCCATCATGATTGATCCTGAGCAATTTAATCTTCGTTTCCTGCACACAAGCACCACAAAATCGCCTTACCCATTCTAAAGTAAAAACCAACGAAAATCAAATTAAATATGCCTAAACTACTTGAAAATGCATGCAAAATGTCAATGAAATATGATGTGAAATCACACTCATCAGGGTTTTAACCCTAATCTTCCCCAACGACAAATGATGACTTAGTTAATTAATGATGAAGACTAGGTAACTTAATTAAAGATTAATTAAGATGGTTAAGCCCATGACCATTGGGTTACCGCAGGTTGTTTGAGCTATACCTTGGTGCCTTATGGCCAAGAGGGCCTTGACCCCGCGGTTTGGGTCTAAGGTGTTATTGATGTTGTATCTTAGGGACCGAGGGTTTGTCCCAAGGGGGGGACTTGACTCCACGGTTTGGGTCTATGGTGTTGCAGTCGATTTTGTTGCGGTAGATTCCGCTGGTTAAAGGTGTTGCGGTAGATTCCGCTGCGGTCGATTCCGTTAATGTCTTCGGTTGATTTCGTTGGAGTTATGGAGGTGGTGGTTATTCGTGGTCATTGTGTTGCATACGGAATGCATCAGAGTTGTTCTTGTTGTTGAGAGATGTTCGACATAGGGGAGGTCGTCCTAGAGTACGACGATCTGGCCATTCACGGTTGGAGTAGATTCTCCTTGTGCCCCCGTGACGAGGCATCCGTTGGTTTGATGCGTTGGCTATCCAAGAAGTACATTCTTCGGCGTTGAGTAGATTCTCAATGTGGATATGTAACTCCGAAGTCGTCCATCTCGAGTTTAGTGGATCCACATACATTGTTGGTTTAGCGGAGTAGGACTGCATTGCACTGCATAGCATGCTCGATGTTAATGATATTGATGTATGTTATATATGTTGAATGATGTATGCTACGTTGGTGCCATGGTTGTATGTTTTACTTTACTTCCTACCTCATTGCTATTGTGTTTACATGATTCTTGCTCCCCATTATTGGTTTGTTGTTTGGTCTGATTGGCACCTTGAAGAGGATGACGAGCAGCCCGGAGAGGAGTGACTCTGAGGAGCCGCCACTCATAGTTAGGGCTTATTTTTATGTTCAGTTAGTTAGTTTTAAGTTTGTATTCCGTGGATTTATTCCGGAATGGTTATACCAGCTCTGTATGTGACATCGGGGTTGAGATATGTTTATTTCTTTGCTATGTTAAATTTTTTTAAACTCGTTTTATTTTCGGCGATTTTGAGAACTAGTTCATGTGGAATTTTCTACCCATGGACGAACGCTTTATTTTATCCAGTAAGTTTAAAGAGTTTTTAAGGCGAAAAGGTAAAGCAAAACAAGTCTCCAATCCTCAAAAGAAAGACGAGAAAGAAGGAATCTCTTTCAACCCGACATGCTACAAGTGTGATAAGCCTCTGGCTTATACCAGCTCTGTATGTGACATCGGGGTTGAGATATGTTTATTTCTTTGCTATGTTAAATTTTTTTAAACTCGTTTTATTTTCCGCGATTTTGAGAACTAGTTCATGTGGAATTTTCTACCCATGGACGAACGCTTTATTTTATCCAGTAAGTTTAAAGAGTTTTTAAGGCGAAAAGGTAAAGCAAAACAAGTCTCCAATCCTCAAAAGAAAGACGAGAAAGAAGGAATCTCTTTCAACCCGACATGCTACAAGTGTGATAAGCCTCTGGCTTATCTAGTTTTATGACTCATTTTGCGTCTTTTGTGTAGTTTTTAGGTTATTTTGGATAGAATTACGCTTGTGGGTGTTTTTTGTGTTTTCAGGTTAAATAAGTGAAGCTCCGGGAGTCAAGGAAAGTCGAAAAGCAGTGGAAATTGCAAGTCTGGAGACACTCGCCTCGCGAGTGTTTGCTCGCCCCGCGAGCCTGAAAGTCAACAAAGCAGCAAAAGTCATCACTTCAGTCTCGCCACGCGAGAGGTGTCTCGCCTCGCGAGCTCATGAAAACCTGCAAGACAGAGACCATCACGGCCCAGCCGTGATGAAGGTCACAGCCTAGAATTGAAGACTCGCCCCGCGAGAGGCTGCTCGCCTCGCGAGAGTTTAAATTGAAAGCACGCCAATTTTAATTCTCGCCTCGCGAGAGGCTGCTCGCCTCGCGAGAGAGCGCAGATCAGGATTACTATTTAAAGGCTGTTGCATATCAGAACCGGGGATGGAACTTTAGGAGGCATTTTTCCACTTAGGTTAGGGCAGTAGTTATGAATCCTTATTTCTCCTTGGAGCTGCGTCTCCTTTTCTGGTTTCTTTTTATTTTACGATGGTGATTATGTCCGATCGCTTGTCTATGAGCATGAGGAACTAATCCCCGTCGTCCGAGGGAACGATGAAGCCACCCAGGGCGATGTAAATCCGATATGATGTATGTTTTTCTCCTTTAATTCAATTCTTGTTTTCTAATTCTGATTTGATTGTGTTAATCATATGTGTTGCGTGATTGACTTGTTAACGTGATGAGGCTTAGTCAGCGATTCGCGTTTAGAACTTGAATTAGGATCATCGATCGAATATTGCACGAGAGTGAGTAGGAGATCGGTGCAACCATATAGGGAACAAGAATTAACAGAATTCGAGATTAGGATTATGAGACCTAGTAAGTAATTAATCCAATCGTCGAATACGTCCTAATGAGCACGAGAGTGGATTTAGGAGAATTTAGGGGTCCCGGTTGACATTGTAATTGAACCTAGGGAGGAGAATATCATCACTTGAGTGTACATATTGGGTAGGTGGATTTGTGACCTTGGACATTTTAGTTTTCTGATTTTTAGTTAATTAGTTTATTTAGACTTGTTAATTGAATTTCGATATTAATCTTCTCTCTCTCAACCACCTTCTGTAACTTGACCGAACGTATCTGACTTCCCGCGGATTAGTCGAATTGGTATCCCAATCCTTGAGTTCGACCTCTGTAATTACTTACCGTGTTATTTTTATTACTTGCGACGACCGGTACACTTTGAGGAGTTACAACAAGTTTTAGCGTCATTCTTGGGGATTGGCACAACCAATTTTTCTGATTTTAGGGAAGTTTGATTATTTGGTTAAGATCTTTTTCTTTTATTTTTAATTTTATTTTTATTTACCATTATCTCTCTACTTCTTTGATTCCACTTGGTCTTGCCTTGTTTTGTATGCGAGGTACACGAAGGAATGCTTAGGGTTGCGAATATTGTGATGGGAACCATGACACTTGGAGTTGTCCGTTCTACTTCCCTCAAGTATATGTGGAACCATGGCATAATGACAAGCGTGCCCCGGAACAACTACTCGAGTCAAAATCAGTATTGGGGTGATATGAGTAGAGACCATCCGGATTTCACTTGGAGTAATGATGGCGGTGGTCTAGCCACGGCAGCCACAACCTCAACAAAATTGGCAACAACAACCTCAACAGAGTTGGCAACCACAACCTTGGGAGTTGGCTCTTGAGAAGTTGAGTGCGACACTTGAGAAAGTGTCAATCAATACAAACGCAGCCATTGACAAGTTGGCAACTCGCACGGGGATGGCACTTGAGAATCTAGAGATGCAGATTGCCCAGCTTTCAAAGCAACTAAATGAGCCTCTCCTAGACACTCTCCCGGGTGATACCGAGAACCACGCTAAGAACCAATGCAATGCCACAACAACTAGAAGCGGTGGGGTGTCGGGATATGACCGGGATGTAACTAGTTATCAGGGAGTTGAGGAAGAACTACCACATGATGAGGAAGAGCAACCTAAGGGAGAGGAGTTGGCAAAGGACAAGGCACTGGAGCAAGGGGGTAGAGAACAAAATGCAAATAAGGTGGGAGAGGAGTTCACCATGCTTGCCAAGCAACCTGATTTTGATGCGTTAAATAAATATGTTGGCTTGCATGCATGTGTGGACACCGGTAAATTAGACCCTCCCACTTGTCTAGCACACTTCCTCGTGAAAACACCATTTGACCCGAGAGGAAGTGAGTTCATCAGTACGGAGGTCAATGGAGTTTTCACACTCAGGCTTGGTGGAATAATGAATAGAGTGGTATTGCTCCTGCGAGGGCCACTTCACAAACCATGGGATCCAGGTGGAGGATTTGATATGATGAGCATCTCCTGGCCTCTGTACCACAGACTATGGGATCCAGGTGGATACTTCTTAATAAGTCAAGCTCGGGACGTTAAACAAGCGCTTCTTGGGAGGCAACCCAAGCTAGATATCCTTATTTATTTATAGTTTCTGTTTTCTAAAAAAAAAAGAAAAAAAAGGGGGCTCGCGCGAGCGCATGATGGCCACGCGAATGCGGGCCCAAAGACTTTCGGAAATTCCAGATTCGCCTCGCGAGATACTACTCGCCTCGCGATTCTGAAGAATGGGAAGAACAAGTTTCCAGATTCGCCTCGCGAGTGTTGTCTCGCCGCGCGAATCTGCAATTAGGGTTTTCAATTTGGGGCAGAATTTTAAAATTCGCGTCGCTAGTATACACTCGCCTCGCGAAAAAGGAAAATTATAAAGCCCGGCGAGCGGCGCTGGCACTCGCGCGACCTTCCCTCTCCTTCTTCTCTCTCGCATCGCGAGACACTCTCTCTCTCTCTCTCTCTCTTCTCTCTCTCACTCATCACCCATCACTACCACACACTACCCCACGTCCATTCACTCGGTTCACTCTCACCATCACGCATTCGTCTCTCGCAAGGTAAGTCATCTCCTTCCCTGTTCATACACTTTGGAATGCGACAGTCACTACCACACTATGCACGAAATTTATGACTATGATTGGTAATAGGGTAGATGCCATGTTCATGAACTGTCTAGTCTTAGGAATGCTTCTTTGTGCATCGAGTCCGCTTCCGATAATTATGAATATAGTGGGGATACTGTCATGATTCTTTATTGCGGATCTGTATGATAGTAGGGACAAAGGTGGGGGTTAACACTTTCGTATTTTGCCTGGTTTCACTCGAATTGCTAAATATAAAGCTGTATTGGGACTTTTCTCGATTTTCGTGTATGGCTCCGCCTAAGAGCAACCCTATTAAAGCAGCCGGTAAAAGCGCAAGAAGCGCACTACCGCTCCCGGGGACGACGTAGTATTGCCTTGAGGCCGGGCGCCTCCTCTAGGGCCAACTCCTACTCCCCGGTGTTCCGCTCTCCTGATCATAGGGAGCATTGGAACTTGGTTGTGAGGAAGGAGATGGTTCTAGAGAGGCGTGTGTCCCTCGTAGGGCAGGACTATGCCAGTGTCCGAGAGCGGATTCGCGACCGAGGTTGGGAGATGTTGGCTGACCTCCCGCATCGGTATGATATTAAACTGGTGCGGGAGTTCTATGCCAACGCTCTCAAACTCGAGGTCACGAGCCCGAGTTGCGTTCTGAGAGGTTCGTGGGGTCCCCATCACTTTCACACCTGCAGACATTAACTCATGTTTGGGGATCCCCATTGGAGAGGAGCCCTGCGACTATGAGCAGCTCCCAGCAATCTGTGCACTCGCTCGAGGCCATCTTAGACACATGCTATGTCCCGAGAGCTGCCACGGGAAATGGGGACATCCGGGAACCTCCCGAGACTTAGGAGACAGGACCTCACCCCGGATGCCAAGGTCCGGTCGGCATTCTTACACGCCAACTTACGAGTGAGCTCGCATGAGTCCACGACCGCCGCCGCGAGCCCACTTACTTGTATGGCATCTTGACAGTAGCACTATTAATGTGGGAGGAGTCATTGCCGAGACATACGAGATGAAGGCAAACTCCCGAGCGCCGAAGGAGAGTCTCGGGACACGGACGGTGATCACCGAGCTTATCCGCCGGGCGGGATACCGGTGAGTAGGATGATGGAGAAGGTGCCGAGGCAGCCGATTGATCGAGGATTACATCCGGCGCTTCTGCTATGTAGCCCCTGCCGCACCTAGGAGGCCGCCACCCTTACCCACTCAGAAGCCACGACCATCAGACATGGCTCTGCTCTTGCAGAACCAGCAGGCTTTGAGGAGGGATAATGAGGTGATGCGGGAGTTTTTCAGAGCGATGGCATTGGCCCAGCGAGAGAGGGTCGGGTGCCGATATACCCCTCCGAGGAGGAGCTGTCCTCTCGACTTGGGTGGCGGGACTATCCAGAGGACCGGGGTGGTATGCCACAGGACCCGGGAGGAGGAGCGAGCACCACAGGACCGGGGGTGACCGGTGGACGACATCGATTTCGACACTTGATCCGGGCCCCTGTACTTTTTGTTTTCAGTTCTAGCTAGGATGATTCGATATGGTTGTATATTATTTTGCTAGCTAGAAACTATTTTTATACTGACTTGTTACTAGTAGACATGGATCACTGTTATTTCTTATGATATATTGCTTAACATTCATGTTTGCTTGTGATGGAATTATGTGGAGTGCCCGGAACTACAAGGGTCAATCAATTGGGCAAGGATGAGGTCGAACAGCGGGGCAGTTGAAAGATGGAAAGAGGAAGGAGAGCCAGCTGCAAACATGGGGTCCGCGCGGATCCCACTAAGATAAAAATTTCTTACCCTTCACTTGTGTTATGTGTGTTTGTGTGTGTGTTTTTGTTTGTCACTCTTGAATAATTTGAGAAGATCAAGAGTTGTTGTATGAATGTGTGTCGGCAAGCTTGTTAGGTTTTAATTCAATTGAGCATAAATTGATTGCATGAAATTATTTGACCATTGATGATCTCCCCCTAAGTTCTGAAATTAGAAAAATTGATCCCCACTTAAAAATTGAAAATTGAACCTTGAGAATTTTATTGTGATTACTTGATTTATGACAAGTTTGGGGTGAGGAGGTGCACACACTAGGAATCGTATCTCGGTCAAACAATTTGCAAAATGTCCAGGTGAGGATTTGAGCCTCCAACTCTGTTTTTGAATGTGTGAATCACTGTTAAGTTGCACTTTCCCGAATTTGCTTGAATCTCTATATGGTTTGCATGTTTATATGTTGCATCAAATGATTTAGGCAATTTTCTTTGAATTAACTACTTGGCCTAAAATGAACCATCCCTCATGCATGTTCCCTAGTTAGCCAAATTGATCCCAATTGACCTATTGTTTCTTGTGACCCTACATTACGAGGCAAAATCTGAAAAACCTTGTTAACCCAATCTTAGGATTAGGAGAGCATGGAAATGAGCAAGAGAAAGGTTGTGAGAAACTAAGTTTGGGGTGGCTACAAGGAGGTATGTCATTTTGGGGGGAGAAAAAGAAAAATAAAGGTTGAAACCCAAGGCAAAAAGAAAAAAAAAAAAAAGAAGAAAGAGAAAAGAAGAAAACAAAAAAAAAAAAAATTTGCCAAGGGAAAAAGGGGCAGAACAAAAAGATTAGCAAGGAAAAGGCTGTAGTCACCCGAGCTCAAATGAAAAATTGGAAAAAGGAATTTGAGTGGAAAAAGTGTCAAAATGCTCATGCTCTCTTAGTTCCTAGGGACTTAAGCCTAAATTTCCTTCATTATCCTACCCTCAGCCAGGCCCCATTACAACCTTTAAAAGACCTTCTGATGTTGCATGCATGTTTTCGTGGGAACCATTTTTGAGATGAAAATCAAATTCATGGGAAGTGCTCTTGATATGTGAAATTGAGTGAAAAGTTGATAACCTTGACAAACTTGAGCGAACGAGTGAAATTTTAAATGCCCTTGTGACGAAGGCAATTGTTTGAGATAGGTGATCTTCCCTTGTGTGTATCTCTGAGCCTCAACTTAGAGTAATGATGGCATGAATGATAAATTCTCAACTGTTTAAAGTAGATGAATGTGGGGATTACATTAATATAGGGGGGAGATCATTGGAGAGAAAAACTGTTTTGATTGCATGAAATTTGTGCGAAATTGATTAGATCTTTAGGCTTGCCAAGTCTTGAGTCGTTTTTGAGTTTTAAGCTTGCTTGGGGACAAGCAAGGTTTAAGTTTGGGGTATTTTGATAAGCCTCTGGCTTATCTAGTTTTATGACTAGATGAACTAGGGTTTATGTGTCTATTTATCCGAGTTCACTCTCGTTTTCGCCCAAATTTGCCTTGTTTTGTTCCTGAGTTGGACTTTGACTCGTTTTGCGTCTTTTGTGTAGTTTTTAGCTTATTTTGGATAGAATTACGCTTGTGGGTGTTTTTTGTGTTTTCAGGTTAAATAAGTGAAGCTCCGGGAGTCAAGGAAAGTCGAAAAGCAGTGGAAATTGCAAGTCTGGAGACACTCGCCTCGCGAGTGTTTGCTCGCCTCGCGAGCCTGAAAGTCAACAAAGCAGCAAAAGTCATCACTTCAGTCTCGCCACGCGAGAGGTGTCTCGCTTCGCGAGCTCATGAAAACCTGCAAGATAGAGACCATCACGGCCCAGCCGTGATGAAGGTCACAGCCTAGAATTGAAGACTCGCCCCGCGAGAGGCTGCTCGCCTCGCGAGAGTTTAAATTGAAAGCGCGTCAATTTTAATTCTCGCCTCGCGAGAGGCTGCTCGCCTCGCGAGAGAGCGCAGATCAGGATTACTATTTAAAGGCTGTTGCATATCAGAACCGGGGATGGAACTTTAGGAGGCAGTTTTCCACTTAGGTTAGGGCAGTAATTACGAATCCTTATTTCTCCTTGGAGCTACGTCTCCTTTTCTGGTTTCTTTTTATTTTACGATGGTGATTATGTCCGATCGCTTGTCTATGAGCATGAGGAACTAATCCCCGTCGTCCGAGGGAACGATGAAGCCACCCAGGGCGATGTAAATCCGATATGATGTATGTTTTTATCCTTTAATTCAATTCTGGTTTTCTAATTCTGATTTGATTGTGTTAATCATATGTGTTGCGTGATTGACTTGTTAACGTGATGAGGCTTAGTCAGCGATTCACGTTTAGAACTTGAATTAGGATCATCGATCGAATATTGCACGAGAGTGAGTAGGAGATCGGTGCAACCATATAGGGAACAAGAATTAACAGAATTCGAGATTAGGATTATGAGACCTAGTAAGTAATTAATCCAATCGTCGAATACGTCCTAATGAGCACGAGAGTGGATTTAGGAGAATTTAGGGGTCCCGGTTGACATTGTAATTGAACCTAGGGAGGAGAATATCATCACATGAGTGTACATATTGGGTAGGTGGATTTGTGACCTTGGACATTTTAGTTTTCTGATTTTTAGTTAATTAGTTTATTTAGACTTGTTAATTGAATTTCGATATTAATCTTCTCTCTCTCAACCACCTTCTGTAACTTGACCGAACGTATCTGACTTCCCGCGGATTAGTCGAATTGGTATCCCAATCCTTGAGTTCGACCTCGGTAATTACTTACCGTGTTATTTTTATTACTTGCGACGACCCGGTACACTTGCCGGAGTTACAACAAAGTGCGGCAAAAAGGGTTATATAAAACCCGATTGTCCTAAAGGCCAAAGAAAGCATGAGACATCGGATAAAAGGCCATAAAAGGACCGAAGAAAGAGAAGGGCCTATATTGCTTGGGAAGACAATGATATGGATTCATCCGATGAGTCGGATGATGATTAGGCAAATTTATGTCTCATGGAAAATCATTAGGAAGATGAGGTAAACGACCTTGAACTTGAAACTGAGTTATCTTATGATGATTTGCTTATTGCTTGTGAAGAATTAAATGATGAAACCATTAGACTTCGAAAAATCATTGCCTCATCCAAGAAAAACGTCTCTCTCCTTGAATCTAAAATTGATGTTTTAAACAAAGAGATGGAAGCTCTTAAATAAAAACAAATTGTTTTAAACAAAACTTCTTCTTGTACTTCTTGTGAAAATAAAAAGGATGAAGTTTTCAAATGTGATGAGTGCAACATTGATAATATGCCGGCTTATCATGTTTTATCTATTATTTTAGAGTGGATTTAATCAATTAAGTTGAGTTGAATACTTGATTTAACCCAAATTAGACTCTGTTTTCCTATTTTAGTTATTTTAGAGTCAATGTGTGCATTTAATTGATTTTAATTAGAATTTAATTGATTTTCTCAAGATTTTCTTATTTTTATTTTTAGGAAAGGACAAAGAAGAAGGATTGCAATTAAATTGAAGATTTCCAAGTAAATTGCAAGGGCCCACATGATGGATTTGAATCCAAATCGATTTGGATTTAAATTATTATGATTAAAAGACAATTCAATTGACATTGAGATAAAAGATTGAATCCAATCAATTTGGATTTGGATAATAATTGCCTATCACAACAATAAGGATATGATAAGATTTGGCAATGAATTTGGAGATATTGATTTGGTGATTAAATATGAAGATTAAAATGCTCAAGACCAGTTATGTTGGAGTTTGCATGAAGGCGGAGCTTGAAATACAAGAAAAATGAGCCAAACAGAGCTCATCATGGCTTGGCCGTGATAGGCATCACGGCTATGATCGAGCATGACTGAAAAAGAAAGAAGAACAGAAAGTCAGAACCTGTCACGACCGTGACAGGACAACCAGTGTCAAGTTCTCCAGGACAGAATCTGTCACGGCCTGACCGTGATAGGCATCACGGTCGTGATGCGCAACATCTGGAATTTTGATTTGCTGATTTGATTTGATTTTGTAACGGTTTCAAATCCAAGTTAACTTACTCTATAAACAGGGCAATTAGGCTAGACAATAGAGATCTCTGGGCTACTTCCTTAGGGAAAAATTATGATTTCTGTTTTTCTCAATTTCTTCTTTTCTCTTAGGTTTTTTTATGCTTTTGTTATTCAAGGTTTCCATGACTAGGACAATGCTTGAGTAGTCTTTTTATTTCTAGGAATTGGGGCTATGCCCAAGACTTGTTTTCTGTTATGAATTGATGTTTTCCCTTTGTTAGTTCCAATTTGCTTTTGATTTAAAATTCATATTGCATGAATTACTTATGAATTTGGTGCGCACTTATTTTCATGTCATGGATACTCTAAGGATGAACCTAGCGGTGAACTTAGGTATTGGATCTATAGGGATTGAACTTAGGACTTAAATCACGAGAGTTAGAAGCGGTCCTTCGAGGGTTCATTGGATTGTCACGAATCTTAATGGGTTCAATTTAAATACAATTACCACGAGAGTAGGGGTTAGTTTAATTGGGCACGGTTCTTGTATCTTGAGAGGAAACATTAAATTATTTAGGATAAATTCACCTTCAAAGAAATTTTGATAATTAACAAGAGGGGTAGTCAATTTAGTAGCATGAACAGTCTTGTTGGTAACCCAATTCCTGGAAATCTCTTCTTATATTTAAAATCCCAAAAAGATTTGATTTTATTGTTTCTTTTATTTTCTTGAAATCTTTTCACACCTATTTCTCAGTCTAAATAGTTGTTTAATTTGTGAAGTGACACTTGGTTTCCCAATCCCTGAGTTTGATACTCGGTTTCTCACCGTTTTATTATTACTTGCTTCGATCCGGTACGCTTGCCGGAGCCTATCAAGCATTTTGAAAAATAAAGTTGTTAACTCATATAACATGCTTGCGAAATTCACAATGGGAAAGCATAACCTAAATGTTCTTTTAGGACATCAATAGGGGATGTATGACAAAACGAGTTTGGGTTATCATCCAAGGTTTCATGAAAAAAAAATTAAATTTTTTTTTGGTCCAAGCAATATTTCTAATAGTCCTTTTATTAAATGCCTTCATTGTGGTAGAAAAGGTCACACCGCCTCTATTTGCAACATTATGAAAAACAAAGGGATGAATGTTAACAATGCATGGATTTCAAAGGGCTTATTGCCCAAGATTAATGTACAAGGACCGAAAATGGTTTGGGTACCAAAAGTCAAAATCTGATTTTGTTTTGTAGGAGTGCTTGAAGACCAAGAAAAACAATTGGAACCTCAATAGTGGTCGTTCAAAGAACATGACGGGAGACAAACACAAATTCTCCTTTCCATCACCCAAAAATGGTAGTTATGTTTTTCTGTGGTGTCAATTGTAAAGGGTATGAGGTAGAGTTTATTTCTTCTAAATATATGGTCATGACTCATGAGCTTACTTAACAAACAAACCAAGTTCATTGAACAAATTGTTGGAAATATATATATATATATATATATATATATATATATATATATATATATATATATATATATATGATTAGGTTACACGAATTTCCTTTAATGGTTGCTTTATAGGTTTTTCACCTTGTTATTTATGACATGTGTATTGAGTGTGAAAGCAGAAAGCTGTTAATCGATCACTGTAATCGATTATCACAATTCAACAACCTCAAAATCGATTAGAAGAAACTAGAATCCAGCAAGCTCATAATCGATTAAGTAAAAAGTGGAGAGAGAAGGCAAAAAGTCAGAGGACTTGTAATCGATTATTATAATCGATAAGAATTCCAGCAATATGAAGTGAGAAAACTCAAGGGAAGATATTGCAAATACGAAAGCTTGCTGCAAATAAGAATCACTACATTACACTAAACTCAATATCTTAATCCCTAATTCTCTTATGATACTTTATTTTGTGGATTATTTGATGCTTCAGAAAATGTTGAGATAAAATGTTTTTCTACCCTTGTCTCCAATGCCCTTTGAAAAATGAAATGCTAATTTGAAAAATTATTTTCGAAAGGGAGAGAAATATTTGCATGCTTAAGAGTAATATGTATATAAAATCTTATACTTGTGAAAGGGGGAAAACTTTTCTTTAAACTGCATTTTTTTTTCTATCCGGGTGCTTGCCTGCATTACACTGATGCCTGCGTATATTTTTTGACTATATTTATTGCCTGAATATATGCCTCGCTTTATCAGTACTTTTCCCGCTTTTTGATAATGCCAAAAGGGGGAGAGTTATATGGTTGCATGTTTCAGGGGGAATTGAATGGATTTGAATGTATGCATAGAGTGAGGGGTAGTAGAGAAAACTGCGCTTAGATCTTAAGACTCTGATATATTTGCTTGAGCTGCTCTAACCCTATTTTTCTAGCAAATTCCTGCATGAGATGTTTGTCATCATCAAAAAGGGGGAGAATGTAAATATATGCTTTGATTGGTACTTTAGTTTTGATGATTGACAAAAGGGGAAGTCAGAAGGACTAAATTGCAAAAAGCGGCAAAATGTCAAACAAGCAGTCAAATGGGTTAAGGGAGTTTTATTTATTGTATTGCTTGTTTTAGATTCATTGTAAATGGTTAAACATGCTCTCAAGATTAAAATTGATCACACACACATTAATGAGCTTTTAAGAATCAAACTTAATAAGCTAATATTTGGTCTTAAATGAGTAATGAATTTTATAGCTGTTAAGTTTTTCAAATTCAAATTTGAATCGAGGAATAATCTATTAGTATAATCGATTATCATGCTCTAATTATGCATTAATGGGTAATCAATTATAGAGTTGTTAAAAAATTGAAATCAGGAAATTTGAATTGCAATAATCTATTAGCATAATCGATTATCCTTTTCTGATCACGTTTTTAAATCAACTTAATTGACTGTAATTGCATATTAATGAGTAATAACTTCTTTCTAACCATTAAGCTTGACTTTGAATATGAATAATCGATTATACTCATTAGGTAATCGATTATATGTTTTTAGTGCTCGAAGGATTTCAAACGGAGAACCAATAATCGATCAGCATAATTCATTATGCTAAAATAATCGATTACATAATCCATTATGCTGCGACTCTCTCAAAGAGGCGCTTTTCAAGTTAAGTCAAAATAATTGATTATGACATTTAAATAATTGATTATTGCACAATAAAAAGGAGTTTTGGAGAGTTTTTGTCCTAATCTTTCATGGTTTATATAAAGGAAACTTAGGCACAATATGGAGCACGAAAATACTATTTTATAATTGTGCTAATTCTTTCTTCTACTTTTTGTTCTTACACTTGATCATACAATCTTGAGAGCTTTATACACCATATAGGTGTGATGTAATTGTTCTTCAATTTGTTTAATTAGCACTAATAAGATTGCATATTGCTGGTAAGAGTAGTGTGACTCAAACCCTTCTTTTCTACACCATTCTTACAAGAGATGGTATATCTCTTGTAGGTGTTTCTTGGATGTGATTTCCAAGTGTTTACAAGGGAGTTGATTTTCCTTGTGGTTGACAAGAGAGGGTATATCTCTTGGGTTATTTTTTGAGGCTCTTTCACTAGGGGAGGTGATATCCCTGATCTGTGAGGAGTGCACTTCATTGTAAAGGTTGTAGTTGATCCTATTTAAAAACTAGAGTTGATTGGAAATCCTTGGTGGTATTGCCTTGGGGACTGGACGTAGGGCACGTGGGTAGATTGTGGCCAAACCAGGATATATCGCTGTGTTCATTTCTTCTCTTCCCTACCCTCTTTATTTTCCTCTTTTACCTTTCCTACTCTTTAATAATCGTGCGCTTTTCATTATCAATCGTTTTACGAAGTTATTTCAAAGTGTGATTTAATTTGTCAAAGTTTTCAAAAATTCATAACACACACAATTCACCCCCCCCCCCCCCCCTCTTGTGTTTGGAGTCACTTGTCAACAGTTAAACGGATAAGGATTGCACTTACTAACAACAAATGCCTTCAAAGAAGATTTAATATCTATTTTATTTCACTTCAAATACATTGTTTGAGTTTACAATGACAATAAAATATAAAAAACTGAATACAATATTATTGAGTATTCTTCTCAGCAGTATGTTGATGGCAAAGGAGAAAACAAAATATGAAGTTTGAAGTGGTAAAGAAGACACTGGGGCGCCCTTCTATGTCTGAATCTGCACATATGTATAGGGTCACTGGGGCGTCCTCGCTTCTCATTTCATGAGGGCATTTGATAGCCCACTCTCATATCTTTTTGTCGTCTGTCATGCTGTAAGAAAGACTAATTTGTTGCTTGAAAGACTCTCCATTCTATTCTAGGTCGCCAAAGCCTCCCACAGAACTACTTGTTTCATGAGGATAGTTTATTGCCCACATAAAGGAGAGACGATGACATTCACATATCTCCTTGTCGTCTGTCATGACATTTAGGATTGTACCTCTTCTGGACATTAGTCATGACACATGACAAAAAGATATGAGAGTGTTGACATCTTATGGAATGATAAGAACACACAAGAATACATGAGGATATTTTAGAAAATTTGTAGTGTGGGATAAGAACACAAAGAAAGGTTATTTATAGGAGAAAATGGCTTAGGTTTCCGAGCGTTTATTCAATAGCTATTAAAGCGGAATTGATAGCGGACAATTTTCTATGCATTGAAGGTTGGATATCGGGCTTTCTATGCAGAAATGTTATTGTACTTCCCTCAGTTCCATGAATTGTGCCAACGCCCAACGACTACAGGAAGAAAGTTGGTCAACTAGAAAGTGTAGTATTAATACGAGGAAAAGATAATGTTCCCCCGATAGATACAACTTTCATAACGTTTGTCCTAATAAACGCTATTAAAATCATCTATTATGATAGTGCTTCCCCGGTTAAGTGCTACTAATATGCTAGGGAGAAAGAGCGTTGTTTTTCAAAATAGGGTATGGGGTAAAGATAGCGTTTTCTCGTGAAATGTTAGTAAAGGTTTATAATTTAGTAGCGTTTCCTCATGTCAACACTATTAAATACTGTAGCCCATTTTTCAAAGCGCCTCCTCCGAAACCGCTATTAAATCTCCAATTGGTGTAGTGGAGGGAAGGGAGTGGTCGTCGGTGCAAAAGGAAGGACGGTCAAGGAGAGGCTCCTGGCAGGCTTCACAGGAATAAACCAATTAGACACTGAAACGAAAGGGATCCTGAGACTGTATAGGTATGAGACTATATAGTTGATGATAACTTAAAATAATTGATTGATACTGCCTATACTAATAAGATGTATATTCTTTTCGGGAGCTCATCACTTGAATAAACCACCTTTACATCATGGTCTGATCGAACACAAATACATGATTTTTGGTTGAAAGTTCGACTTTTATCATAATTACATTAAAAGTCACCCGTAAAATAATTTGTAATTGCTTTATAATGTAAGAAACTTTAAATTAATAATATATATCCAATAAATACTTTTAAAAATACATATTCCAGTTTATTTTTCGCCTTACATCTGTATATGATATAACCCACCGCGAGTTGACCCTCATTGACTCATACTAGAATATTGTATTTATACATAATATCCAATGGGAATGCATGCCTTCAAAATAAATATTCCGTAGTCTTTTATCGTGTGGGTCCTAGCATCGAGGTTTTCGAAACCGATATTGTTGACAATAATATGTACTTCGGCTGTTTAGGACCGCACATTTTAAAATCAAAGTTTCGACACATTGGTACTAATTTTCCCAATTCCTGACTTCTTGTGTAGACTTTCCGTAAATAAGCCCTTAAAAAGTAAAATTTTTATTAGGTGCTGCCTTATTATGTCGACATTATGCGACACTATTAGTCTATAATTTTTTAACACGTAGTCAACTATAAAGTTTGTTATAGGTATCATTCTTTTTCGGCTAGTTTCCTGTGCTGTTATTAGTTTTCTTTGCTTTTGCATCTTCTTACTTTTCAACATGATTGGGTTTAAGAAAAATCATCAACTCATAACTTTTTCGAT
This sequence comes from Sophora flavescens, assembly GCA_030762895.1. Classification (NCBI taxonomy): domain Eukaryota; kingdom Viridiplantae; phylum Streptophyta; class Magnoliopsida; order Fabales; family Fabaceae; genus Sophora; species Sophora flavescens. Next base: position 124,350,506 of record CM061065.1, read on the forward strand.
CCTCATCTTCCTCGTACTCCCCACAATAGTTCTTGCAGAGTGCACATGTGACGAAGAAGATGAAGATCGAAACAAAGCCAAAGCTCTAAGGTACAAAATAGCAGCTTTAGTATCCATACTCGTTGCAAGTGCAATTGGTGTTTGTATCCCACTCCTCGGAAAAGTTATACCTGCTCTGAGCCCTGAGAAAGATATCTTCTTTATCATTAAGTCCTTTGCTGCGGGTGTTATATTGTCCACTGGTTTCATTCATGTTCTCCCTGATGCCTTTGAAAACCTTACCTCACCTTGTCTAAACGATCATCCATGGGCAGACTTTCCCTTCACTGGCTTTGTGGCTATGTGCACTGCCATGGGTACCCTTATGGTTGATGCTTATGCCACTGCTTATTTTCAGAAATCTCATATGAAGAGTGGTCAGATTGAAGCTGCAGATGTAGAGAAGGAAGCAGGGCATGAAGGACATGTGCATCTTCACACACATGCAACACATGGTCATGCACATGGGGCTGTTTCTTCCGAGTCCTCCGAACTTCTTCGCCATCGCGTCATATCACAGGTACTAATCAATTTTTAATTTTGAATTATGTTATGGATATTAGTAAAATTTTAATTAATTTCTTATCCTTCAGTAGTTAATTTTGAATTTTAATACACCTTGATTGTGACTGCGGATTTTAATTTCAATGATAATAGGTATTGGAGTTGGGAATTATTGTTCATTCCGTCATAATAGGAATTTCTTTGGGAGCTTCAGAGAGTCCAAAGACAATAAAGCCCCTGGTAGCAGCTTTGACTTTCCATCAATTCTTTGAGGGCATGGGTCTTGGTAGCTGTATAACTCAGGTATGCATCTGTATCTCCCAATGGAACTTCTTGATTAACCTATGTTGTCATCACAGACAAAAAGATGAAAATGACTTTGAATTTTACGATTAATTAAGTTGTAATTGGTTCGGATTTTGAGAAGTTCTTTTTTTTTTTTTTTTAATGAAGTTTCTAACTTCTAAGCATTTGAGCTTGATGAATGGGATGTCCAAAAAAAAAAAAGAGCTTGATGAATGGGTAAAGTTTGAGACAAATACCAATTGTAATTTACTATTTATATGTTATTTTTTATTAAATTATAACCTTTAAAACTTAAAAATCGTCCTAATTACTAAATAAAAAAAATTAATTTTTTTAAATATATTTAATGTATTTATTTTTTTATTTAATATTTTTTGTTTAGTATGTATATATTAGAAGGATTTATAAAACATTATAGTAAAATTCATATATTCGATTACTTTCTTGTTCCTCTAAGATTGGGGGATGCTTTAAGCCTTTAATCTATGGATTTGTTTGTTGCTGTTTCTGGTTCCTATTCGCTGATGGTTAACTCGATGAATAGTTTTACTAGAAGCTCATGACTACTCATGCCATTTGAAACTCTTTATTTTATTTTATTTTGCTTTATTTTAAAAATTTTTTTGCCGTATTATACCAAATTTGAGTATTCTTGGATTGTTTTTCACATAAGGTGATCCCCTCTATAAAAGTTGAAAGAGATAATTAAAAATTGAAATTATAACTCTTACACCAAAAAAAAGTCGTGTAATCTTCCAGACGCCAGACCTAACCACTTGAACGAGATGCAAGTTTTGCTAGAAGTCTACAACACTCGGTTGTTATTTGACTTCGAAGAACCATTAAGTATCGTTGTGTTATTCACTTCAGAACTAGTGGCTTGGCACTTTGACTGTTTCTGTACCTATACAAAGGCTCGTTCTAGCGTGAGCAACTAGGACATGTCGCCCACGGTACATCATTTTATATCACAGTTGGATCAAGTTATGTTATACTCCCTGTTTGCGATAACTACGGTACTATAGTGTTCTTGTAGTGTTTTTTTTTTTCTTTTCTAATTTTGACTTTTTTAAAAAAAAATAAAAAATTAGTTTTTTTTTAATACTAACATTTTTTATTGATTATGTGTAAATATCTGGTTAATTCAGTTCATTATTTGGTTAATGGATCATCCCGAAGCTTACAATCAATTTCCACAACCATGTAAATATTTGATTAATCACGTACAAATATATGGTTAATTTAGTTTATTATATGGTTAATGTATGTACAATGATGGAAAATGATTGTATGCTTCAGGATGATCCATTAACCATATATTGAATTGAATTAATCAAATATTTATACGTGATTAACCAAATATTTACATGGTTGTGGTATGATTGTATGTTTCAGGATGATCCATTAACCAAATAATGAACTGAATTAACCATATATTTACACGTGATTAACCAAATATTTACATGGTTGTGGAAAATGATTGTAAGCTTTAGGATGATCTATTAATCATATAATGAATTGAATTAAATAGATATTTACATATAATTAAGGAAAAATGTTAGTATTCAAAAAAAGATAATTTTTTATTTTTTTTAAAAATAAAAATTTGTAAAAAAAAAAATACTATAATAATGCTACAGTAATACTACAGTGAGCTGTCATCGTAAATATTGAAATTGGGCAGTATAATATATGCACGTTGCTTTTTTTTAGATAAGAGTTATCATGAAGTTACAAAGTGTAGCCACACGGTTTTGGACGTGGATAAAATCTAGTGCAACCTTAACATTAGTTTTTATTTTTATACCAAAAAAAAAAAGTTGATATTAGTTTCCTAATATACCACATCACGTTTTGGCTAAAATAAGGACCACGAACGTATTTTGAGATCTAAAGCGAAATTTGATATAAGGATTTTTTGAAAACTAATAATAAATTTATTAAAAATATATATTTTATTTTTAAATTTATCTTTATTATAAATTATTATGGTTGATATAAATTTTTGTTGTTTCATGTAATAACATGTAAGATTTCTTATAATTTATTGTTTAAGGTTTTAAATTATTGTTTTTGTTAATCTTAAATAAAAAAAAATTTGGAAGCCTAAATTTAAATTTAAATAACTAAAAATATTTGGAGGCCTAAAATCCTAACTAGCTTTACTTTAAGCTAGAGCCGGCCATGACTACAACGTTAATATTCGGTGCATGGTCTATATATGAAAAACGCAGTTCTGAGTTTTTGAAGAAAATACTTACTACTGCGTATTTTAGAGCATAGTAAAACAAAACTTCTTTTTCTGCTCTTTCTTTTATTTTCTGGCATGGGTTAAAAATCTCTTGGTAGTTCTTGATAGCCTTGACTCTAGCCAAGCTGCTTGTTGTATCCGGAAGATTTTCGACTACACCGAAATAATCGTTGAGAATAGGATCCTACACACCTTAGGCTAAGTTACTTTAATTTGCAGCAGTCCCAAATTGATTTTACTCAACATTTTATACTTCAGTCATAAAATGAAATAAAATTGAACCAAAGAGGGACTTGAACCCTATAATAGTATAAAACTTAACTATTCCTAGGAACTGTGTTACATTTGCAGATTTCAGAACTTGTGCTCCTTGAGGATGAGTACATTAAATAATAGACATTGTTTTAAATAATTGCAGGCGAAATTTAAAATCCAATCTGTTGCAATCATGGCATTGTTCTTCGCTCTTACTACTCCCGCAGGGATTGGGATCGGTATAGGGATCACCAATATTTACGATGAAAACAGTCCAACTGCCCTTATTGTGGAAGGAATCTTCAATGCAGCATCAGCTGGGATTTTAATCTATATGGCACTTGTAGATCTTCTTGCAGCTGATTTTATGCATCCAAGGATGCAAAACAGTGGTAAACTACAAATAGGGGCCAATCTATCTCTTTTGCTAGGAGCTGGGTGTATGTCTCTTTTGGCTAAATGGGCTTGAGCCAATTTGTTCACATACTTTTTAATTTCTTTCTGCCAAATTGTTGCCTTTTCTTGGTTTAGGGTTATTGCCTATTTATTTTCCTTCTGCACAGTCCAATTGGTTTTGTTCCTATTGGTTTTCACTAGAAGTCCTTAATTTTTTGAAATATGCAAGCACCAACAGAGCTGTTGCAGGGGAGTTTTTAAGAAAACAGTGATTGGACACACCTTAAATATGGCATCCCTTATAGTGTCATCCATCCTTATTGGGTGTTGTTATTTGCAGTTTTGCACACAAATATTGATACATTATTTTTATACTTTTTTTAATGAAAAAATTAATATAGAGTATGGAAACTTGTATTTTTGTATTATAAAAAAAAAGTGAATAAGTTTTGTAAGAAAGGTATAATTTTTAGATTTTTGTTTCTAAGGTGAGAAAGCAAGGGAGTGTATCTACCTATAAATCATTAATGTTTTGTTTGATTTGATTAAGAAAATGAAAAGAGAAGATAGAAAGAATCCAGAAATAAGTGAGAAAAAGATTAGATTTTTAGGGTTGTTCAATATGAGAGAAACATAAAAGAAAATCTTAAAAAAGAAATGTGGAATTCTTTCAACTCTAAAGTTTGTTCATGTATCCATATAGATATCCATTTTTTTGCTGCTAGTTCCCTGTCTTGTTATAGTTTTCTTTGCTTTTGCTTCTTCCTCTAGCGTAGATTGCGACTGACTGTTGAAGCCGAAGTTTGAAGTAGGAATCTTTAACCTGGCTTTAGAAGCTTAAAGTTCCTATGGAAATTAGGAGTTAAGTGTGGTTTACTTTGCATAATCCTTCTACTAATATGTTACATTTTAATAGGAGAGAAACTATTGCTTCTACTTGCTCTTGCTGTGGTCTTGTGGGCAGGGTGTGGAATTTGTCTTATATTGTTTCAGGGATTCCATAGAAGCTTGAACTATTTTGCATGCTTTTGGGCTTCAACTTATTGTCCAGTTTTTTTTATCCTCTTATCCAAACTTCGCTACAAACATTTTTAAGGAGTAGTCAGTGTATTATAGTAACTATATGGTGGTTGTGGGGGTACACAAAAAAAAAAGAGTTTCTCTCTCATAATATGGGTGTGTTAATTTGGAAGAGTTTATGATAATAAACCTAACTAAATAGTTTATTAAAATAGTGTATGATATTTTCATAAGTTCTTTTTAGCTTTTTTCCATAAGCTCGCATGAGAAGCTTATGAAAATAAATTATTTTTAGCTTAGTTGAAAAAAGCTTATTGCATAAACGCTTAAATAAGTTGTATACTCAAACACATTATTTTGCCAGCGACAAGTCTCCTAGGTTATATTTTGTAAACGCCATATTTTGTCATCCCTTTTCACGTTATTATAAAAAATAAAAATAAAATTTAAAAGCAAACAAACAAACAAACAAATAAAAAAATAAATAGAGCAAGTATTAAGAGCAAAAATCAATAGCCATTTTTCATCCTTTAATTGATAAAATTCTGGTTTCATAACAACTTAGGTAATTTTTTTAGCAGAAAAGGTATGCAGAGGTATCACTTTAGAGAAAGGAATCCAAACAATATTGGCACCCGAGACCCTAACTATCAGCAACACACCTTAAATTTATTACACAAATAAGAAAAGAATACAAAAATATTGGGGGGGACATAAACCTAACCCATAAGAAAATCATTTGAATCTTCTAAAGAAATCTTCCCTAAAGAAATTCAGAATGGTATTCCCCACCACATAAATCCCTTAATAGATAGACCATAGAAGGTCAATCTATCTGCACAAGAATTACCCTCCCTATAAATATGAGTAACAACAAAATTAAGTGTTTGGAAAGACTAAAACAATTGTTCCATCTATTCCTCAACTTCCAAGGCACACCTCTATTGGATTTGAAAGCTGAAACTACCAACTCAGAATCACACTCAAGCCGACAAATTTCCAACATCTTGAATGCGCTTGCTCTACTGCCATCATATCACCAACTATTTCAGCATTGAATGAGCTAGAAACACCAAGATTTGCAGCAAAGCATCCAAGTGTGGCAGCTCTATAGTCTCTAAATATGCCTCCACAAGATGACCAACCAGGATTGCCCCTTGATACTCCATGTGTATTAGCTTTAATCCCGTAACAAGGGGGAGGATTCCAAATAACTTCTTTAATTAATGGAGCACAACAAGCATGAACATTAATTGAAAAATCTGTACGGATTGTGAACTCTTGAATTGACGAAGACATTTGCCTTTTAGGCACTTACAAAAGGAAATGATTTTACTTTGTTTCTTATTCTTTCTGATCTCTTCCCTCACAAAGAGGCCAACCTCTCCATTTCTTTCTTTCCCCACTATATTTTTCTTTTTATCCATTTCATTTTCTTCTTATTCATCACCATAAGTTCATAACAGCTTTACCCTTAACTTGTTCCCCCCCCCCAAGACACACAGGTGTGAGATGCAGTTCTGATAGAAATTATATGCTAGATTGATAGAGGAAATAGTTGGCAGTTTTAGATTGTAGTTTTAGAGGATGGAGGAGTAGAAATAGTTTTTAGGAAATAGTCTGATAGTTGATACACGTAAATGGACTTCTTATTGCAATTGTTTAGACTCCTTACTACATAGAGTGCTTGATGCCTATATTTATAGGCTTGCATCACCGCCTCAAAGTGGTGGTGGAAAACTTTTCTACATTCTTCTATATTCTTCTTACACAATTCTTATGTTACAATATTATAGAAACTACTAGAATCATGTAGTAAATAGAACACTAGTGAGACACTAACTTGCAAGCTTCAAGACCTTTCTAGAAATTGTATCATTATCAACACCCCTCCTTGATACAATTTTCTATAACTCTGAGCATACTCCTCAATTGCTCGAACTTGACTCTTGGCAATGCCTTCATAAATATGTCTGCCAGTTGATCTTGTGTCATGCAGTACTCGAGCTAAATTTGCTTAATTGCTTCAGCATCTCTGATAAAGTGATATTTAATTGCGATATGCTTGGTTCTATTATTATGTAACAGATTCTTCGCTATTGCAATTGCAGATTTGTTGTCACAGAAGATTGTGGTTGGCTCTGTCTGTTGATCTCCCATGTCATTGAGCATTTTTCTAAGCCATATAGCTTGGCTTGAAGATTCAGCAGCTGCCACGTACTTTGCTTCTGTCGCCAATTGTGCAACTGTTGCTTGCTTCTTAGATGCCCAAGAAAATACTCCAGATCTAAATATAAAGGCATAGCCTGACGTACTCTTCATATCATCAATAGTCGCAGGTGCATGCCATATACCAAACTCCTCAGTGCCTTGTAAGTATCTCAGAAATAATTTGCATGCTCCAAAGTGAACTTGACTTGGGCTTTGCATAAACCTCAATAGAAGACTTGTAGCATACATTATATCTGGCCGTGTTGCTGTGAGATATAGAAGACTCCCGATCAAACTACTCTAGAATGTTGTATCTGCCTTCAGTAATCCATCATCCTTCAACAACTTTTCATTAGTCACTAGTGGAGTAGCAAACTGGCTTGCACTCATACATCTTGAAATTCTTTAGTAGTTAATCCGTGTATTTCTTTTGTTAGATAAATATTGTAACATCCATGTTTTATGGCATTGTTTATATTTTTGATGACTAGGTTTAAGACCTTGATTTAAGGTTTAATACATATGTTTAGGTATTGCGAACCTTGCATGGAAAGTACGAGATTAATCGGAGTTGAATCGAATGAGAACGTGTTATAGGATTTTCGTTATACCGTTTTGAACACTTAAGAGTACACAATAGGAAATATATTTTTGAGGAATAGATTAGGCATGTGTGAGGACTTGGTCTTATTCGTTAGGTATAGAGGAATCTACGTTTCAAATTTCAGGTCAATCGGATGTCAAACGAGCTCAGAACGTGATAAAACGTATGAATCAGGAATGTTGGACAGGGGCGCTAAGCTCGGTATTTTGGGCACTGAGCGCTGGCCCTGGTAACACGTGTCACACTGTGATTTGGTGGAGAGAGGCGGTGCAGCCTCACCAACGATGAGTGCTGGCTCACGGACGCTGAGCGCCCAACTTTAAAAAAAAATTTAAAAGATTTAAAATGGAGTCATTTCGTGTAGAAGAGGATAGAAGGTGGCAAAAACAAGACACACAGAGAGAGAGGAAAGGAAGTGAGAGAGAGAAAATTTCCGTAAGATTTTTTGATCAATCCGTTTGTCCTATCGAGGAACCAAATATACCGTTGTGTTACTCATGACGTCTACTTCATCATCCTATCTTTCTTTTCTTGATTAGGCTAAGGTAAGCCTATGTTCTTTTTATGCCGAAATGTCATCGACGATGGTATTGAGGTTATCTTTAAATCCATTTATCGGTTTTCAGTTCCGTCTTCATATTTAGGTTACGCGTAACGTGTGCTTCACAATGATGTGTTTAGATGAATTTTTGGAGCCCCGGAGGTAGGAGAACCTCACGTGGCATATTTGGGGAGTATTGGAGTGGGTCCGTTTCGTTGCTCCTAAGCTAGACTACGACACCTCGGTGGGAGAAAGAAGCCATCTAACGTCGGAAATGACTAAGTAATTTTTTATTCAATAATGGCGTAGGGTGACCTAAACCCTACAAGTGGGCGAATAATTGACAATTTCAATATCACATTGGCGACTACTTAGTAGTACCAATGATGATATGGAGATTGTAGGTTTATCGCCATTAGGTTAATTTTGTGATATTTAAGGTTGTCTGATTTTATCATATTTGTGTTACTTGTTGTGTGCTGTTTGGATTAACATGTTAATTATAGTTATTATGTTTATTTGAATATGTTATTATTATTTTTTATTATGATATTATTATTATTTTTTTATTATTATGATGTTATTATAATTTTATTTTGATTATGGTTGATAACATGTTGTCTTGAGTGATAATATGTTTTATCTGCAATGACATGCTTAGTTGGCATCTAAGGGATGATATATGATATTTTTAAAGCGATGCACGTTGGGGGAGAGTATGATATGTGATTTAGAAGTGCCTAACCTAATTAATTAATATTTTATTATGATGAGATTGATGATGTGATATTATTTGAGATAGTGATGAGAGGTTAAGACACTAGGGTATGACTCGATATACGTCGACGAGATCCATATAGACGCATGTTGTTGATCACAGTCGTATGTTTGGAACACACAAGGTCGAAGTTCTCATGGGACCGTCCCAACTTAGATTTAGGGTACACAGTTATAGTGTCATTGCTATGCATGAGTACCCTCGAGAGAGAACCATGGTGTGCACCAGAGCAAGATGTGCAGCTATAGTGTCATTGCTTTGCATGAGCATTCTCACCGCGGATGAAGGTATGCACAAGGATTTGGGGGACGCGTCGCTTGGACGACTGACTAACATCCTTCAGCGGATGAGAGATGTGTAACAGGATTGGTGGTGATCACGTTAGCATAAGTTACATGATGATGTATCTTGAGGATATATATATATATATATATATATATATATATATATATATATATAGACACACACACAGACAAGTATATTTCTTTTGGCTATCACTTCAAATTCAAGTAAAACAAATTCGTAGTTGCCGGGCATTTCTAGTACCAGATGATAGATACATTATTAAAGTTGATCATGACTAGCCAATCAACTCAAGGCATAAAGGGAACTTGTCAATTTAAAACTATGGATACCATCCTATGCCTACTTGATATGTTCTAGCGAGAAGGTTATGATTCTCGGCCGAAGTATCTAAGTAACCAGGTGTCCATTGTTGATCCCCCTGGCCCCTACTAATACTAGGTCTGACTTTTACTACTATAATTAGACCTTTTCATTCTTGGGTAACTGTCACCGCCCAGTTAATTATTATCGGTTGGCCAACATTGATGCATGTAATCATCCTTCATTTATCATCCGACATTTGTTAGCTTAGAGTAAAAACGCCGACACAGCTAAAATGAAATGATAAAAAACTAAGGTAATCACTGCCCGAAAGCCTGTACAAAAACAAAGTAAAGAAAACTTCATCTTTAGATAATGGAGACAAGCTGTTACTAGTTTTGTACAATTACAATTTCTAAACAATATTGTATCTCGAGTTCTGTAGTATATGGTACCCATCTGTAGGTTAGTTTTAATAAAATTTTAAACATTTTGTATGAAATCAGCATTCAAGCATTGAATGCTTTACAATTCATCTTGATAGTGTACCCATCATGGTACCATTGAAACTCCTTTGTCTCTCTTCCTAGAAAGAACTTGAGAAATCCAAACTTGTATACAACCCTACATTTTCATTGGGATTTTCTAAAAAGTCTTTTAATATAGCTAGTGCATTGATAGAAAAAGCAGAGTAGCACAAACAAGTTTTTTTTTTTTGGTTTACAAAATGTTTAGATTAGAGGAATGTACATCCCCCTACAAGGTAAGGGAATACTACAGGTCTCAACAAGGATTTATAGTGGAATTTACATATCGTCTACCAACAGGGAAAATATGATAGTATGTGTTTGGAACCATTTCAATACAGGGTCAGAAATGCTTTAGCCACTTTTATTAACTTCTACAAAATCACTTATGGCATTTTCAGTCGGGTTACCAAACATGCTCATAATCGAACCCAAGCCACTTGACCAGATGTGTCAACCTCAATTGGTGCACAAACAAGTTTTTGATACACTATCAACGTGTTTGATACAGCGTTTATGAGGGGCATAAGTGCTTCTCAAATGTAAAAGCTATGTATAGTAGCTTCACATTTGACGCACGTCTTGTTGAAAAGAAAATGCATCCAAACATGCACTTTAGTTTATACTGTACATGACTTTTAAGGTAGTTGTAATTATAATAAGAGTCAAATATTTTAGAGATGACAATAATCATACATACCAACTAAATCCTTACTTTTTTTTATTCTTAAATCTTTATTTCATATTGGGCCATATGGAAGATGTGACACACTCTACCCCGCATGCATTCAAAAGTGATAACACAGATATAAAAAGAGAGAGAGAACACATGTAGATATATATAATATCAAAACCGGGCAGAGACTACCGCATTGTAACATAACGCGGAAATAGCAAAACATGTTTATAAAGAAAACATAACATAAAACAAAACCATAAACGAACCTAACCCCGATGTCACACTACAGAGTTAGTATAACCAATTCGATAAAACAACTCGGATACAAATCGGAAACAACTAAACAACTCACTGAAAACGAGAAATCCTATCTACGAGTCGCGGCTCTCTCAGTCACTCCTCAACTGGCTCCACATCGACCTCTGCATAAACGATACATGCCACAAACAAGATGTATAGAGATATGGAGTAAGAAACATATATATGAATATAACGGCAAGGAAGCAGTTAGCAAGACGAGCATACATCAAACAAGCATGTTATATCAAACAGTAATATCATAACAATCATCATCATATAATGTGTATGCTATGCAATGCAGTTCTGCTCCACTCCTCTACTATGCACTTGGATCCAAACTAACTCAGGATGCCAACTTTAGGGTTACATTTCCACATTGGCCAATAAGCATCAACACCGGGGCAATCCACCAAACCATGGGTGGACCCCTAGGACAGCCGACACATCTTATTCTTGGATGCGTCACCACAATGTATACTTGATTCCCTTAAAGACGAATCCCACGGACGGCCAGATCTTCTTACTCTCGAACAACCTCCCCTATGTTACACAACCTCCAATCAACATCTCCGATGCGTGAATGCATGGCAAACAACACACAACCACAACCACCACCTCCGCTTAGGCCCATATGCTACCCAAGTTTTATCATCATCAACACCTTGACCACTAGACTATCGAGGATTATCGTTTAACATTCATCGTTAAGTCTTTTAAGCATTTACAACACTCTGGCCATCAAGCATTAAGGCCCCCTTGGAGCGAACATTAGGCTACCAAGGTATAACATCTTATCACTCGGAGTAGGCTACCAAGGTTCAACATCTTAACGCTTGGGGCGGACACTAGGCTACCAAGGTACAACATCTTACCACTTGTCTTTGGTAATCATGTTCTGTTGGTATCTTATTAAGTCTTTTTAGCATTTGGGGTGAAAACCCCAATTTCAACATTCTGGTTTCTGTTCTGGTCAGGTGAGCACGGGGTTGCTCATCCTCAGCACGGGCGTGCTGGACCTGCAGGCAAGCACGACCGTGATGCCTGCTGAGCATGGGCGTGCTCAAATGCGCGCCCTGCTCTGGGTTTCAAATTGGAGTACGAACGTGCTCCTTATCAAGCATGGTCGTGCTCAATGGAGCGTGGTCGTACTGATCTGGGAAGAAAGGGTCAAGAACCTTTTCCCAAATCCTTGGAACAGTTCACAGATTCAACCTATTGGCTCTTACTAATCCCTTGATCATAGCTTCATTAATCTTAACTATTCTTCATTAATATTCATGTCTTATCATCGGGGGAATTAATCCTTTAATAATAGCTTCGTTGTTAATGTTCCTAGAACACCCACTAATCGATCCTAGGGTCTTTAACTAAGCCCTATGAACATAACCTTACCCCTCACACTATATTCATGTATTATGAACAACTGGGAAAATATCCCTTAATTATCATTATCATCGTTAACGTATTTTAACGTCTTAACATCATTGTTGGCATTAACATCCTCAACAATCAACACTCATAAAGAGCACAACACAACAACAGTCAATAACATCATACTCAACATAATCATGGCAACACAACATCAACATATTTATAACAAACAACATCAATCAATAATAACAGTCATGCCAGTCATCAGTCAATAATAACAGTCATGTCAGTCATCAACATCATAACAGTTAAGCATCATATAACAGATAGGCATAAGGCATATAGACATGTTATCAAAGGAAAGGGTCATGGGTAAACCTTCGTCTTAACCTACCCCCAAGCCTACATACTCATACTATTCCTTCTCCTCATACCTGGTATGAAGATTCCCAAACGATAACGTTGGGAAACTAGACACGTTCCCTCGAGTGGCTCGACGAGTTCCCCAAGCCTTGGCCAAACAAGAAGAAGACAACCAATTAGTCTCTAGATCTAATAATAGAAAAGAGACTAAGAGAGAGGGAAGACAACGCTACCTCAAACTATACTCCTCTCCCAAAACTAGAGCAAGAATACTAAGAACTTCAAGGGGTTCAAGGGAATAAAGAGGGAAGAGGTTTCTGCCACACTAGGATTGCCCAATATGCCAAAATATGGTTTCACACGAAAACCCTCGCGCTGCTGCCTCCTATTTAAAGACCCAGACCTGAGCACGCACTACAACAGACTAGACTTTTAATAACGCACCTTTTATAGCATTTCCGTGTGGAAATGCTATTAAAAGTGATGGGGGGACTTTTAATAGCGTTTCCTTTAGAAAACGCTATCTTAGGTATCACCTAAGATAGCGTTTCCGTGTGGAACCGCTATTAAAAGTGCCACTTAGGAAAAGATAGCGTTTCCTTTAGGAAACGCTATCTTAGGTATCCATTTTCTTCAGAAGAGCAAATTAAACGCGCGCGGGACTGGTTTCCTTCCCTTTGTTTCTTGCTCTCTTCATTCTACTGTAGCTCCTCGTTGCCATCTCTTTTTTCTTCCCTCACCTTCGTTGCTCGCCGCCGCTGCTGTTGTTGACCATCATGCAGCCGTCACCGCCCGTTCAAGCCCTTCCCTCTTCCATCGCATTTTCCTCTTCGCTGATTGGTAAGTCCCCTGCGTGTTCAAGAACATTCTTTTTTACCTACCGAGCCACCGTCGAACACAAACCCCTGCGCCGCTGCTACTCCGAAAGAGAAAGAACCCACTCGAACCCAAACCCCTGTGCCGCTGCTCCTACTGCCACCACAAGTTCTCTCCATTCCCTCGAACCTTCACAACCTCACATTGTTGGGTTTTCCCTCACTGTTGCTCGAGCGACACTCTTTTGCCGAAGAAGAAATTGTAGGTAATTCCTCACTATTTTTGTGCATTGTTAAAATTGTAGGAAACCGAGTCATATTTATGCTTTCCGCCCCCACTGCTTGAGCAGGCGGGCTCCTTATCACCAAGTTAACGGCGGGCTCCCTAAATCCAAGTTAACGGTGTGTTTAATCCCTAAATCCAATTTCAGTTTCAGTTTTTATTTTTATTTTTTTGATTTTTTTGATTTTTTTAATTGTTAGTTCGTTGTTTTGTTGCTGTGGAATTGAGTTTTTGGGTTCCTAAGTAATTTTTATGCAACGAGGTACCTATCTGTCATATAAAGGAAATGTTGATGCTTTTTTAATTTTTACATGTGTTGTTTCTGAAAGCGGTGAATGGTGTCATGTTGCTTTGATCGGGTAGCAGCTATTGCCATTGAACTTACATGTTAATTCCTGCCAAACTGTTCTTACAATCCTTTGATATCTTGTCATCTCTGTTCTTACATCGCATTTTACTCTTCACATCTCATTTTCTAACTGATCTACTGTTGCAAAAACTCTTGCCAGCATCATCCATAAATAAGTCAGACCACTCTCCGGTGAAGATCAAACCGTCTAGCTTGTCACTGCACCTAAATCGTCAAGGGAGAGTGCAACTATCTTTAACAAGAAGGCCTCTAACAGTTCAAGCTACATATAGGTATTCTATTTGGTGTTAATTTGTTATGAGATCTATGTAGTTTGTCTGCATGAGTGCATTGAATTAGTTACACAGTGACAGTATATGAATAGCTGATAAGAGTCTTAATTATGTTAATTGCTTAGTTATAGAAACTTAAGGGTTTCTGGGTTTCATTTTATACTTGTGCCACAATTTTTGTTAGACATGTGAGCAGTAGTGATTAACTTGGAGCTGAGAAGTTTTTATCTCTGTTATTTAGTGAGAACATTGGGGAGAAAAATCTAAACATGGTAAAGAACCATTTTGGGATGTTTTGATATGTCACTTTATGTTTTAACTTAAATCTACTTTTTATATAGATCAGTAAATGCATTTTTTATCATGGGTATCGTTTTTAAAATATTTATACCCATAGTGAAAAATAGTTTTTTATTGTCAGCGACAATGTGTTTTGTTTGCAGCTTTTGTAATGATCTAGTATGAATTCTGATTGTTCCAAACAGGATCTTTGTCTAAACTTCAAAGAAACCTCGTTTAACTATGGATATTGTTCCGTAAATACTTTGAGACAAGATTTTCAAGGAAATCCCTGTCTCTTTCTTTTATATTAGGAAAGGCGAGATAAGGTTGGAAAACCGACATTTCCCATACCAAGATTTCTTTGATATAGATCCTTAAAGAAATCCGAAACTAAGTTACGTAATTGCAATAGTTTTCTTCTTGTTTCACAATCCTCTCCTTGAACATAAAAGATACAACAGGTTCTTCAAGGGACCTGAAATCGCTACACTCGATCCTTTCCTTTACCCAACTGAATACCCCCCTCTCTCCCATCTTTCCCTTATGATGCTTCCCCACTAATACACAGCCCCTGTCCACACTCAATTTGCCATGCAGAAAAACGGTAAAAGTTTTCATTCCTTTCATTCCTTTAATCTGTATACATTGCATGTAGACCTCAACCACTCTAAACTCAAAGTAAATATGTTTAATAAATATTTTTGTAGATCGGAAAGCATGGATCGGAAATGGATGTTTGCCAATCGTTTAACGAAGGAGTATGAGGATGGGGTGAAAGAGTTCATTAGTTTTGCAGTTCGGCATGCGGAAAACCCTAGTACAATCATATGTCCTTGTTTAGATTGTTGTTATGCAAGGCGAGTTAGTGCAGCCGATTTGGAAGAACATTTAGTGTGTAATGGAATCGATCAAAGTTATACATGTTGGACAAAACATGGCGAGACAAGAGCCGAGTCTAGTGAAATGAGGAATCATATGAGATATTCATCATACGATACCGACACAAATACTTATGAGGGCGATCGTTTTGAAGACATTGCAAATGCTGTTGAAGAGGATCTTCGGGATTGTCCTCAAATGTTTGGGAGGTGGTAAGTGATGCAGAGCAACCATTGTATGATGGATGTACTAAATTCACAAGATTGTCGAGCGATGTTAAAGTTGTATAACTTGAAATTGGGCAACGGATGGACTGATAAGAGCTTTACGGACTTACTCACACTATTGAAAGACATGTTGCCAGAGGATAATGTGCTTCCTAGTCGGACATACGAGGCTAAACAAATGTTACGCTCTATTGGCATGAGCTACGAGAGGATACATGCTTGTTCTAACGATTGCATTTTATTTCGGAATGAATATGCATCGTTAAAGATGTGTCGTAAATGTAATGCCTCACGATATAAGAAGAAAGAATCAGATCCAGAGAAGGTTGTGTGGTATTTTCCCATAATACCCAGATTTAGGCGCATGAACCGTCGTTCTGAAGATTCAAAGCACTTGACAAGGCATGAGGATGAAAGGATCCAAGATGGCAAGTCTGCGACCCGGCAGATTCTCCGCAATGGAAGAAATTTGATCATGATTATCCTTATTTTGGGCAAGAATCAAGAAACCTACGACTTGCATTGGCTCTTGTTGATTTAACCCGCATGGTGTTCAAAGTAGCTCTCATAGTACATGGCCTGTGATTTTGGTGATTTATAACCTATCCCCATGGCTATGCATGAAGCGCAAATCTATGATGTTATCTATGTTAATTTCTGGGCCCAAACAACCAGGAAATGATATAGACGTCTATTTGACTCCTTTGATTGAAGACTTGAAACAACTGTGGGAGACAGGTGTGGAGGTGTATGATGGGTATAAGGAAGAAAGTTTCAATTTGAGAGCTATGTTGTTTGGGACAATTAATGATTTTCCAGCCTACGGTAATCTGCCAGGATATAGCATCAAGGGTCAGTGTGCATGCCCTATATGTGAAGAGGGTACAGATTGGATGCGGTTAGAACATTGTAAGAAGAATGTCTTTCTTGGGCATCGTAGATTTTTGCATCCAAGTCATCATTACCGGTGGTGGAGAAAGGCGTTCAATGGGAACTCGGAAGAAGGTAGAGCTCCTTCACCTTTGACGGGTGATCAACTTTTTTGAAAAGGTAAAGGATTTGAATATCCAATTCGGTAAACCTTTTGCGAGAGATATTGTCACAAGAGGGTGGAAGAAAAGGTCGATTTTCTTTGAGTTGCCATATTGGAAATCATTATATGTAAGACATTTCCTCGATGTGATGCACGTTGAAAAAAATATCTGTGATAGTGTCATTGGTACGTTACTCAATGTGCCAGGGAAGACTAAAGATGGCATCAATGCAAGGTTGGACTTGGTTAGTATGGGAATAAGAAGAGAATTGGGACCGACGAAGAAGGGTAAAAGTACATATCTTCCTCCGACTGCTTACATTCTATCTAGAAAAGAAAAAACTGTTTTTTGTAAGTTTCTTGAAGGAGTTAAGGTTCCGGAAGGTTACTCTTCAAACATTAGGAACCTCGTATCGATGAAAGATCTCAAGTTAAAAGGTCTAAAGTCCCACGATTGTCATGTTCTCATGGAGCAGTTGATACCCATTGGTATACGGTCTATTTTACCTAACAAAGTGCGGGGGGACCTTAACTAAACTCTGTTTCTTCTTCAAGGCAATTTGCAGCAAAGTGATTGACCCTGGGAAGTTGCCATCATTGCAAAGAGAAATTGTTGTGACTTTATACGAGCTTGAGATGTACTTTCCACCTTCATTCTTTGACATAATGGTTCATCTAACCATTCACCTTGTTAGAGAGACACAACTGTGTGGGCCAGCTTATATGAGATGGATGTACCCGATTGAGCGTTATATGAAGATATTAAAAGGGTATGTGAAAAATCGATCACGACCAGAAGGTTGTATTGTTGAACGGTATATTGTCGAAGAAGCTGTTGAATTCTGTACCGAATACCTATCCAATGCTGATTCTATAGGGCTGCCAAAGTCTCGTCACACATGGAGAATGATGGGGCAAGGAATTACTGGAAATGAAATAGTGACTATATCAAGGATGTAATGGGAGCAAGCACACTTATATGTTCTGCACAATGCCGATGAGGTTGAGCCATATGTTGAAAAACACAAGGACATGCTTAAGAGTTTGTATCCAAATAAGAATCAAAATTGGCTAACTAGAGAACACAATCGTTGTTTTATAACGTGGCTAAGAGATCACATTTATGCAGAGTTGACTGAAAATGCTACTTCAGTTTCAAATAGATTGAGATGGTTAGCCAAAGGTCCAAGTTTGCATGTCTTCTCTTACCACGATTATCAAATTAATGGGTACACATTCTATACAAAAGAACAAGATAGTCGGAGTACAATGCAAAACAGTGGTGTGACTCTTGTAGTTCAGTCGATGCATATCTCAAGTGCCAAAGACAGAAACCCGATATATGCAAATATGTCATACTTCGGCGTCATTGAACGCATATGGGAGTTGGATTACACAAAGTTTAAGGTTGGTGTGTTTGGTTGCAAGTGGGTTGACAATAATAACGGTGTTCAGATTGATGAGTCAGGGTTCATGCAGGTGGATCTTAATAGGGTGGGGTATAAAGATGAGCCTTTTATATTAGCATCTCAAGCTCAACAAGTGTTCTATGTCACTGATCCAGCTGATATGAAAAGGTCCATTGTTCTTTTGACTAACAAAATAATTACTAATGTTGATGATCAAGACCATGGAGATGTTGATATTGAAGATGATCCTTTCGTCGGGACATTACAATCACTTGGGATTGATCCAACTAGGGATGATGGTATGTATATGAGAGATGATCATGATGAGGGGCTTTTGGTCAATCCACCATTTCGTACTAATAAAGGACAAACAAATCTCAATCCAATGAAGAAAAGAAAAAGGTTGACTTAAACATGTATGTAGTGTTTGTGTTTAAATGAACTTTCTGATCCTTTTATATTATAGTTAGCATCTTCCGGTAATGCTAGTGTTGATTTTGTTATTCATAGTTGTTTTATATTTTGCATCAATTAATGTTATATTAATGTCCATTGATGTTTTACTTGTATCTAATATTTTTGTAGGTAAATGGCATCTTCAAGTAATTCTAGTGATGCCAAAGCGGCGAGACGTGGGCCAACAGTTATGAAGGCGGTCATCCGCGCTTAGGAGTAAAGGACAAAAAATTGATGTAATTTACTTACTGATCTAAGGATTTCATAATGTTGTCTGATATCTAGATTTAATTACTTTATTATTTTTATTAGGTTGAATGGAATTCTTTGGACCAACCAATTCGTGCTAATGGTAAAATATTGAAGAGTTACATTGGGGCCGTTGTTCGGCAAACGGTCCCAATTATTTGTTCTAATTGGAAGGATGAAGCTTTGGATGGTTTCAAAGAGAGCATATGGGCTGATGTACAGGTAATTGTTAAAATTTATGAATTATATTGTAAACTATGTAAACATACTTACTTTGAAACGTTGTTTATATTGTTCTGTAGATGTCTTTTAATGTTGATGAATCTCGGAAAAAATTTGTACTTCAGGAAGCTGGTAACCTACATAGGGCATTCAGAACTAGATTGACCAAAAAATTTCTAAGAGATGCCAACGGGAGTATCAATGAGGAACCTCCATCACAATATCCACACATATCAAGGGATGAGTGGACAGATTTTATAGCAATACGCACAGGAGATGCTCAATTCCTGGTATGTTTAATAGCACGTTAGTCCTTATAATTTTATAGCAATACGTACATATGACATTAACCATGTATTAATATTACTTATATGTGTCTGAATAGAAATTAAGCAATGAAAATCGCAACAGGGCGTTAGATCCTGCATGCCCTTACAAAGCATCACGTAAGGGGTATGCTGACATTGAGGATGAATTGGTATGTATATATATGTATATATATATTTAACTGCATGTGTGGTAAATATGACTTTTAAACTGTTTGGTTAATATATATTATCTCAATATACAGATGCGGGGAGGCGGGGCAGAAGTTAAGAAAATTAAACGCCATATTGTGTGGAGGAAAGCCCGCGAGAACAAGGCGGGTGTAATTGACAACAAAAATACACAGACCATGTGGAATAAATGTGTTAGTAGACTAACGTTTACATTTTCATTTGTTATTTTCTTATGATCATATATAATAATTTTAACATTTGCATTTCACCAATAACTATGTGTCGGGAGGAACTGCATCACGATCTGCGTAGTAGAGGAGAGATACAAGATTTTGGTCGCCAAGATATTCTTGCTAAAGCCCTAGGTGTGCCAGAGAACCCTGGTCGTGTTAGGGGTGTGGGTTTTGGCGTCTCTCAAAAAGACTACTTCCCACCTGAAGGTCGTGCAAAAAATAACTCGGAAACGAAAAGGTGGGAGACATTGGTGTCTCAACTCTCTGAAAGATTGAACATTTTGGAAGAAAAGCTGAAACAAAAGGAGGATGAGGAGAGGCAGGCTAATTTCACAGCCCAAGCAAGCGTCAAAGATAGTTGCACTCTACCATCGCACAGAGGCTTCCAGAGGTAATGCATGCCTTTTTTTTTTTTTACTAGTATTGCATTCGCAGTTAAATACATTCAATTGGATGACTTAATTCACAGCTTATTCATCTATCATTGGATTAGGGCGTCAACTCATGTCAGCTATATTTATCGACCCCAAACTATCGTATGGTTGCTATGGGTAAAGTATACAATGAGCCGGGTGTTACACTGCACACTGGACCAGTACCCCTTAACCATGTGAAAGTTGGAGTTGATGTTGCAACCGAGGGGGATGCGCCATTGCCGGTACCTATCGATCGTGCAGATGTAATGACAATAAGAGATGCAATAGGTACTTATGTGGCATGGCCAATTGATCTCGTGGTTGTAATTAATATGGTATGTAATTGCATTTTTCCATCTTTTCATATACGGCATATATGCATTACATTAGTTGATCATTAACTGGCATATTGAAATGCAAAATTTCCAGGCACCTGCAAAAGCTAAAGGCAAGGGCAGAGTGTCTGGATATACAAAGGAGTCAATTACAACCCCAGAAAATAAAGGAGGCAACTCTGAGGCCAACCCTCCTACAGCTGGTTCAACTACAATTTCTCTGGAATATTTGAATTTTCTTAAAACACATGAACGAAAGAATATGAAAAATGATGACCAATTGTACATAGAGATGGAACAAAATATTTTTGGTCAGCTTTTCATTGAGATGATCAATACTGAAAATATCAGAGAAGTTGTAAATCATGAATGGGTATCTGCCTCCGTTATTTCCGTATATATCAGGTACTAAATCAGGCTTAAAGTGTACAATATTTTTTTAGTCTTTCCATTTAAATATTGATGTCATTGGTGTAATCCATTTTTATATTTTAATTGAAGGTATTTGTATGAAGAATTGTTGCTTCCAAAGGAAATAACGAGGAGGTTTCTGTTCTTGTCCCCACACCAAACAAATACATACGGCTACTTCGGGAGGGATTCACAGACAACGTATCTAGCTGACCGGTTTGCAACTAAAGAAAGAGAATATCAGCCCTTGTTTCTAGCGCCGTGCAATGTTGGGTGAGTCGCTTATCCTATAGGACTTAATTCACAATAATGAATTACATAAAAGTTGAGGTGCTTAGGATTTGTTATCTCAACATTTTTGTAGGAATCATTGGGTGCTGTGCGCGATAAATATTGTTGAAGAGATTATTTACTATCTAGATCCCTTGAATGTTGATCCTAGGGGTCGCCCAGAATTAAAGAATCTGTTCGATAAGTAAGCATGCTTTTATATTTCTGATTTTCTATGATTTTGTCGAATGGCTTCCATGGTAGATACATGTTGCAAGTTGTGATGGTCCTAATGTGCTTTTGATTTTTGACATTAGAACATGTGTTGAATTGACATATACTGGGTTGTGGCTGTTGTGGTTCAAAATAAAAAAAATCATGCGTGTGTTTGTGATGATTGAAAATATGTTGCTTAATGAACTCTGTTTGATTTTGTGATTAGTGCTTTGCAAGTTTATCGTGCAAATATCGGAGCTAAGGTGCCGCGTTTAAAGGCAACCAACATTAAATGGATTCAGATAGAGGTATATTTGCAAAAACTTAATGCGCAATTAGATAAAAAAACCTATATTGATTTACTATTTTTTTTTTTATAGTGCCCAAGACAACCCAACAAGACAGATTGTGGGTACTATGTGATGCGTTTCATGAAGGAAACTATCTTGCAGAACCAAATTAAAATACCAATGGCGGTATGTTGTTTACTTAGCTTTTAATCGTGATTGTTCAAATGTTTTAGCAATTGTAACTTAATTTATTTAATTTTTATGTCGCAGAGACTTCCCCGACTTCAAATGCTCCACATACTCCTTTGCTCAACTATCTGAAGTCAAGGAAGATTGGTGTCGCTATATTGTTGAGAAGTTCGTTTGATTATGTCAAATTGATCCACGATAGTTGCAGCAATACTCATTGGTATGCGAATAATGCTTTTGATCACAAAGTAATGCATGTTAAAAGTGTATGTTTTGGCTTCAGTAGGATGCAGAAAGTGAATGACAATTTATAAATATTACATGAAATTGTATATAGCACTTGCTTTCTTTGGTGATTGGGTTATTGATGCTAAATTTCAAAATCTTGTTCATAAAATGTTCATTATGGGAGTTTTCTATAACAACCAACAGGACGTATGGTTATACTTTTCTATTGGCAATCTTTAATTTATTTTATGCCTAATGAATCTGGAAATGGTGGTTGATATACACCTTTTCAGCATATACATGCCTTCTCTTTAGCTCGATGGATGTGTACTATCTTCTCTTGGTCCTGGTACACTTAGTTCAAACCATATTGATTTGGTGCTTGTGTTTGCTTACAGACCCGACAGGCTTTTACACCAAAACAAATAAATGAAGCATGTCATGTTGACATGAAGGCTAACAAAGATGTTTTCTAGAGGACATTGCTTTTATTGACCTTAAGGATGCTTACCCAACTGTGATGGAGGACTTTTATTAGTTTCTTGTTATTTGTTGAACATTTCTGACATTGATGGTTCAGTAACATTGTTCATTAGGGCAGGTACAATGACTTGTATTAGTTTCTTGTTATTTGTTGAACATTTCACATTTCTGACATTGATGGTTAATTCAGTAACATTGGTAGATTTATTCATTGATATATGTTTGTTCTTATTTCTCACAGATTTCCATCCTCTTTGCATAAACGAATTTTGGTGTAGTTCAATATGCAGGAATGGATTTAGTTAAGAAATATGTAAAAAGTAAAAAAAAAGGGGAATAGATAGCGTTTGTTATTAACAAACGCTATCTAAAGTGACTTTAGATAGCGTTTGTACACGGAAAGCCTATCTAAAAGTCACGACTTTAGATAGCGTTTCCGTGTACAAACGCTATCTAAAGTCTCATTTTAATAGTGCTTCCTAAATGCTATCTTTGCTAACGAGTTTTAATAGCGGTAGCATAGATAAGCGATTCAAACGCTATTAAAAGGCATACGAAAAACGCTTATCTAAAGTCTAATTCTGTTGTAGTGACGGTTGTGCTCCTTGCTGAGCACAGGCGTGCTTACTTAGCGTCAGCGAGACGCGGTCCTGCACTGAGCACGGTCGTGCTCCCTAATGAGCATGGCCGTGCTTGTGACTCGGACAATCACAAGATGTGCCTAACAAGCACTGGTGTGCTGGATATGAGCATGGTCGTACTTATGTATCAGAAAGGGATTTTAAGCCTAGAAATCTCACTTAGCCCTCCAACAACAACACTTCCCTAAGGCTTAACCAAACAAGCACGACACTCACAAAACCACTTAACGAAAAACGGGGTGTTACAGAAGGTTGGAAATACCATCTCAATTCTCAAATATTAGTTCCAACTGATTCACCAAACAGGGTATTTTAATGTAGAAGCTACAGGACTAGAAATACAGAAGCACAAGTATAAAAAGAAAGCAACAGAATCAGTTAAAGTTACCAGAAAAATGGAAATTACGGAGGTAGTTAGCAGTAATATTGAGAGGGGGATGAGAAATGAAGGCACGTGCTGTGAATAAAATTTAGAGGCAGTGTGTTTCAATTTGAAACAAGAGAAAAAAGAATGGTGTGCAGAAGATATAGCAGTAAATCTTCTATATAATACGTTAACAAACTTTGTAGCCTGACTCATCATCTACTCTAAATTGCTTTTATCCTTCTAAACGCCTTCCTCTTCTTTCTTCCCTTACAACTCGTTGTTCATAGTGCTCACGCTTCACTGTTCTCCGCTAAGACCATATATGCTCATTTATTTAGCTTGCAATTAACCTTTTTATTTTATTAAAACATAAACATTTTAATTTTTGTTGAGATTTTTAAAAAATATTTTAATTAGGAAATTTCTCGACCCATTTTTTTATTAAAATGGACTAACCCAGCTCAATGTTATTAAATTAAAATGGAAATGTCAACCATTTTATAAGAAGAAATAACCTAGATCAGCTGTCCAATTAAATAAAATTTTGTTTTAGATAATTAAAAAAAACAAAACTTTTTTTTTTTTTCCTTTCTATAATCAAAGTAATGTCTTATAAATTAAATGAAACGCATAAAGCTTGATTGTCAAGTTGTCAGAGAGAATATTCGCAGTTACCTCGTTCATTTGTTGCCTTAAGTTCAAACTGTTGATCTTTGTACCAAAGCTTCTTCAACAGTTGGATTCCAAGCTAGGAATGATTAACATTCATTCTCCAGCTTAAGGATGCTATTAGAGTTAGTCTCTAGGTTAGCTAACTATTGTAATACATACTGCGATACATGTACAATACTATAGATTCGGTTAGGAGTTAGTTTTTTAGTTTTTATTAGTCAGTTAACACATATGGTAAAGTGCCAAGTTGTCAACTTAGACATGTTTCAATCTATTTGCAATACCAAGTTTTAGCACAAATCATCTACCTTGTAGGAAGAGCACCCAAAACAACTTAGTTTCATAAATCAATAGAGCCTGCATTTTCCGGTCCCAACACAAACTGAACACTCTCATCTGCATCTCCAGCTACATGCTTTAAGCAATGCTTGATCCTATCATCCACAACATCCTGTAGCAAAAGGTTCTTCAAGTTTAAAATGACAGACATAATGCAACATATATCCATTACTTGATATTTTAGTATTATTGTACATAGTCACAGATGAGGAGCAAAGTGAAAATTGATAGATTCCCAAAGCCACCCCCAAGCAAGGAAAGAATGGATAGTAGAGGCAAGCGATGGAAACTATATGAACCCTTGCCAAGCCAAGCCATTGCTTGGCAAAGAAATGATATATGATATCCACACTCAATTAGTACAGTCAGTTATGCATTTGGATTTTGGACTAAATTAGTTCATAGCTTAGATTTATCTTAAAGTAGCCTAACACCAAAGGGATTTGAATTGATGTCTCTTGATGATCAAGTCAAGACTACTAAAAGAGAACTTTTAAAACATTAAACAGGCTCCAATTGGTTTTTTTTTAAGCAAAGAAAGGCATGATAAGGCATCACTGTTCAACTACGCATCCCAACGAGGATGGCATCCCTAGCAAAATCAATCATCTACAGCACACAAAATATTATTGAATATTATTGAAGAAGAAAAAAGAATACAAAGACATGGGGGGACATTGACCAAACCCATGCAAGAATCAATGAAATTATAGTTAGGCAATCCCATTCCATTCCTGAAAACATCTTCAGAAATGAAAGAAGGAGCTAAATCCCACCAGACAAAATCATTAACAGAAAAACCATAGGAAGCTAGTTTATCTACACATGAATTGCCTTTCCTAAAAATGTGATAATAAACAAAGTTCATATTCCTAGTCAAAGAAATACAATTGTTCCACCTATTTCTAAGCCTCCAAGGAACCAAGCTACTGTTTATAAATGCATAAATAACTAGCTCTGAGTCACTTTCCAACCAAAGTCCGAGCCAATTCTTCTTAAAATTAAGCTGTTTCAATATCTAACACGGCACCAATTAGCTCTGCTTGATAGGCATTCTTCAATCCAAGATTTGCACAGAAGCATCCTAAAACAGTTGAGCTGCTGTTTCTGAAAATAACTCCACAAGATGCTAAGCTTGGACAACCTTTTGCCGCTCCATCTGTTTTGCACTTAACCATATTGAACAAAGGAGGACTCCAAAGGACAGCAATTAATTTGGGAGCTTTTTTAGCATGCTTACCAATAGATAGTTTGTTCAGCATTGGCAGATCAGAATCCACAGAGAATAATCTGCTTGAGCTTAGCTTGCCTACAAGGGAATTCACACCACAATAAAATACTTAATATAAAATAAAATAAATGTAAGAGAATTGACACAACAAGTAGCTCATGCAGTCCAAGGGGTGCGGTTACAATGTATGACACACCAGGGTGCTCTTTCGCTGCCTCTGCACTTAAGGAAGGAATATCCTGCATAATATAGTTAAAACTTTTCTAATTTTGCCACTTTTTTTATTCATGAAGTCAAATAAAGATACTGAAAATTTAAAGAAAGGTAGGAAAGAGTTTATACAGACTTACCTGACTCCAATGCCTCCAGGGAAGGAGGAAAAATGAACTGATAATAATGCGATATGCACCTTTCTGAATGCAAGATTGAAATGCATCTGCTATTGATGGTTCTGTTAATTCCTGAAAATGCATATATATTGTGGCGCATCAAGAATTTGCTCAATGATTAATTACAAGTTTGACATAAAATGCAAAAGAAAAGGTATGGCTAAATGCACAAAGAAAATTCTGTAATTGCTATTGTTACTATCCCAGTCTATCACTGTAGTAACCTATACACCCCATTTAGTACAAGGAAATTCAAGTCTTCTTAATCTAGAATGGAAAAGGAGAGCTTTAAAATTAAGTTTTCAATTTAAACAATGTCTGAAACATGTTTCAAGCACGTGTAAAGAAAGAATGATAGGTCAATCTGAACACATGCTAAAAAAAAGTCTGCAAAGTATGGATTGAGCTCCTCAAGAAAAGATACACTTCAAGTAAAAATGAAGCCTTTGATTCCCTCATTTCTCCCTACTTTTCCTTTTTTATTTTTATTTTCTTTGGGCGGGAGGATGCAAGAATTGTGGAAATTTGTTTGTGAAGGGTTCGCAATAGTATATAGTGGCTCTATTATATAACATACAAACACAGAATCTTTAAGTATCCCAACCTCTAAGAAAGGAAAGAAATTATGAACCAATACCAGCTACCTGATCGGAACATGAAAGACAGTGTAAAATAGACCACATGAAGAAAAATTCAACAGATTTACATAAAATTACCATATGAGCAGGCCCCACAATCTCGTACCTAGTCTTATGTTTAAACATCTCCACAAATTCATCTGACATTCAAAACAAGATAACTTCTAGGCATCATATTAAAGTATTCCACAATTACATAACCGATTTTAGAAAAAATTAAAATAAAAAAGGAAAAATTCCATGTTTCAAGTAAATGGGAATGGATCATATATATTATGTCCCATTTCCAGTTTCTCATATCATTTGTAATGATTTACCTAATGAATGCTATCTTTTTCCTGTCAAGAAAAAAGAAGAGATAGACACTTTAACACAGGTGTCACAAATTTCAAGCGGACCCCACTGTAAGATTAATTAGTATGTATGGTTAATGTAAAAAAAATTTATTATTAACTAACCAAAAATCATGATCAAATATTTTTAATAATATATCAATTTATGATGGTTGATAGTTGAAAAAATCTTTACACTTCGTACCAACAATTCAATCCTTTCAAGAATACATGTCAACCGAGAAAAGTTTTCCCTTTATTTACATACCTAAGGTGAAAATTTCATGTGAGAAGATCTGCTCTTCCAGTTTAATACAACAAATTGGTAATACACAACAACAACAAAATAATGCATGTTTAGCTTACTAAGCATGAGATTGGATTCTCTGCGACGCGACCCATGATCTACAATTATTACTGCATCCCCACGACCAACCCCACCAGATTTTTCTGTAAAGCCTCGGTTTTTAGTACTCAGACACAAAAATCTGCTTAAATTTCGAGGCTTTGAAGGACAAATGAGAAAACTGGAGGATTTCAATGATACCCATGTCGGATTTTTTCCAGTTTCACTTGCAGAAAATCTATAACAACAACACCAATGAAAAAAAATCAGGAAACATTGGGACGAAGGAGAGGATGAGAAGAAAATAGGTACCCAAAAATGGAAGCGGAGAATGAAAGGGAATTGTGAAGAAGGGAGGAAGTATCTTGAGAAGGCATGGGAAAGATGGGTGTGTATGATTTGCAAAAATTCGAGAACTGGATAACACAAAAAATTTTGTGTTGCTTGATTTGAAAAGTGGTCAGGCAACCAGATAAAAAAGGTGGTCAGAGACAGGACAAAAATCCAAAATTTTGTCGCCACCAAATCATGAGACAAAAAATTGTCCCATGAACAAATTAACAAGTGACAAAATTGTCCTTACATCTCTCTTTCTCCCTCCTCTCTATCTCTCTCTCCTCTTTCTTTCCTCTCTCGTCTCCCTCTCTTTCTCTTTCTTTCCTCTTTCTCCCTCCCATTCTATCTCCTCCCTCTCTCCCTCCCTCCCTCTCCTCTCTCTATATAATTATATAAAATTATATATTGTATATTTATATATTAAATAATATATATTATAAAAGGGTATTCCGGTAAATTTAATATTATTTTGTTTGTGTTGTTCATTATCCATCAAACAATGTAAGATAAAGAATTGTCCTATAAGTCAAGAATCTGTCATGCAGTATCCTATCTATCGTACTATCCAGATTCTTTTTACAAAATTTGAGAAAATGCATTAGCATCTTGAAGTCCAACACAATCATAGTCTTTCGACTCTACCTCTATTTCATTAATAAATAAATAAACCACATCACTTCAAAAGAAATTAAAAATAATATATTGAAGTGCAGCGTCCCGAGACACCATGGATCAACTGAACCATTAATTAGAACTTAAAATCAGATAAATATATTAAAAAATTGACAATCAAAAACAAAATCGAAACTTAAAATGCAACCAGAACCAAAAAGAAAAGTTTAAACATTATCGGTGATGTGAATGACAAACGAAATCTCAGAATCAATTAGGGATCTAGGAAAAAGCTTAGGTGGATAGAGAAATTAGGGTTAGGGATTGGGAGTGGATGAAGAAAAACTGGAACAAACAAGCAACGATAGTTGTCACATATATACACCAAAATCCAGCTAGTTAGTTCATTCGATTAGAATTCAGTTAGTTTGCCAACTGTTTTTTCCAGTTAGTTTTCAGTTAGTTTGTCAACTGTTTTTTAGTTAGTTTTCAGTTAGTTATTGCACAACTTTTTATGATTAGTCATACTATGTATAAATAGCTAGTTCTGTAGTTTTTTCTGCATTGAATTGAATGAAGAAGCATTGATCTTTCTTCTCAAGCAATCTTCCTCTCTTTCTCTGCTCTACTTTCTATATAGTATCAGTTTTATGCTGCATATTCTCACTCTGATTCCTCTTATCTTCTTCTTCTCGATTGCTTCCATTGCAAGTTCTCTTGCATAGCTTTGTTTCACTTCTTCAATTTGTTGAAGATTCCTCGATTCGGTTAGAAGCAGATGGCTACACCAATCATGGATCCTTCAAACCCCTATTATCTCAATCCAAAATGAGACCACTGGTTGCTCTCTAGTTTCAGCTCCTCTTCTTGGCTCGGGAAGCAATTACCATACTTGGTCAAGATCGATGACCATTGCCCTCAAGAACAAGAACAAACTTCAATTTGTAGATGGCTCAATTGTGAAACCCGATGTCACATATTTGATGTTCAAACCCTGGGATCGATGCAACACTCGAGTTCTCTCTTGGCTACACAACTCAATTGAGCCTTCCATTCTTGAAACAATCCTTTGGATTGATACTGGCTATGAGATCTGGAATGATCTCAAGAAAAGATACTTTCAAGGTGATATCTTTAGAATATCGGATTTGCAAGAAGAAATCTATCTTTGCAAGCAAGGCGATCGTTCCATCACAACCTACTTCACCCATATGAAAGGTTTGTGGCAGGAATTGATCAATTTTAGGCCTATTCCCCAATGTTTGTGTGTTGTTAAATGTTCTTGTACCTTGATCCCTACTATTCAGGAATATAGGGAAGCTGATCATGTAATTCGTTTTTTGAAAAACCTTAATGATCAATATAGTGCAGTCAGATCCCAGATCATGTTAATGAAACCCTTACCTGATGTTGATGAGGTATTCAATATGCTTGTTCAACAAGAAAGACAGTTTAATGCTGCTGGCTTTGATGAGCATAAAATACTTGCAAATATTATTGACCATGGTGCTATGGATCGAGGCAGAAACAAAGGAAGAGGGGGCAAGTCTTATTCTAATGGCAGAGGCAAAATTCGAAGCACTAAAATGTGCACATTCTGTCACAGGTCAGGTCATACAGTGGATGTATGCTATAAGAAGCATGGTTATCCACCAAACTATTTCAAGAATAGTGCAGTTAATCATTTTTCTGCAGATGATGAAGCAGCTTCTGATGATGATAGTGATAGAAGTATTGCTTCTCACATTCCTCATAAGGAAAAGGTGGAGGCTTTAGGTGTTGGTTTTACTCCAGAACAACACAAAGCCTTACTGGTACTGCTACAACAGTCAAGTGCATAGCATCACACAAACCATTTAACCACCCATTCTCCTGACCAAAAGCCCTCAGGTACAATCTGCACATTTTCTAAATTGCCAAACATTCAAAGATGGATCCTTGATACAGAAGCCACAGACCATGTTTGTTTTTCACTTTCTGAATTCCAAACCTACAAGAAAATTAGGCCTATCCTGGTTAAGCTTCCTGATGGAAGTCAAATTCATGCCAACATTTTAGGGACAGTAATCTTTTCCCCTAGTCTTTACCTTAGTGATGTATTATACATTCCCTCTTTTAATTTAAATCTTGTGTCTATTTCCAAGCTCACCATTTCCCTACATTGTCAGTTCTTGTTTTCTAACACTGAGTGCATAATATAGGACAGTCATACTTTGAAGATGATTGGTGCATCTGAGCTCCAATTTGGCTTATATGCTTTGAAGTCTTCAAGTATGCTGGTTTCTCCTTCGGTTGCTGTGAACTCTATATCAGTCTCCCATTGCAACGTTTGGCATCAAAGGCTAGGCCATCTCTCTAATGAGAAACTTGTTAGTTTACAAAAGCATTATTCATTCATTGAGTCTGTAAAATCTAAAGGTCCCTGTGATGTGTGTCATCTAGACAAACAGAAAAGACTTCCTTTTTGTAATAGTTTAAGTCATACAATATCTCCTTTTGAAATAATACACATTGATATTTGGGGACCTATTTCCATTCCCTCTATGTTTGGCCATAAATACTTTCTTACAATTGTAGATGATCACACACGATACACATGGATCCTTTTAATGAAAACAAAAAATGAGGTTGCTGCTCATATCAAAAGTTTTTCAAACTTAGTTGAAACACAATTTGATTCAAAAATAAAATGCATAAGATCCGACAATGGCAAGGAATTTTACTTAACTGACTTTTATGCATCCAAAGGGATTCTCCACCAAATCACTTGTGTGGAGACTCCACAACAAAATGGAATTGTGGAAAGAAAGCATCAGCATATCTTGGCAGTAGCTAGAGCACTCCTTTTTCAAGCCAAATTGCCAAAACTCTTTTGGAATTATGCCATTGCACATGCTGTTTTTCTTATCAACAGACAACCTTCCACTTTTCTATCAAACAAAACACCTTACTTCATGCAGCATAAACAACTTCCAGAACTTTCACACATCCGAATTTTTGGTTGTTTATGTTATGCCAATACACTACAAGCACATAGAAGGAAATTGGACCCTAGGTCAAGAAAATATTTTTTTTTGGGATTTAAAAATGGTACAAAAGGATACATATTGTTTGACTTGAACAATAGAGAAACCTTTGTCTCTAGAAATGTCATTTTCTATGAGGATCATTTTCCATACCAATCTCAACAAGAGTCAATTCAAAATGTTTTCTCAAAACCAGTAGTGTCATCACATTCACCTAATTTGAATCTTTTTG
Organism: Sophora flavescens; assembly: GCA_030762895.1. NCBI lineage: Eukaryota > Viridiplantae > Streptophyta > Magnoliopsida > Fabales > Fabaceae > Sophora > Sophora flavescens. The sequence goes on from CM061065.1 coordinate 124,382,486, forward strand.
ATTTTCCTCAACCAAGTGAAAACTTGCTTGACACTCAGAGACATAACACTCAGTTTCCAACAGACACACCTATTATTCCTGAGCCCAACCAAAATCCACAAGATGACACTGAACCAACAAACCACTTGTCTGCTGCTTCTGTCCCTATCAGCAACATTCCTGCAGAAAACAATGAATCTACTCTTGTTTCCAGCATTCCTGCAATGAGGCATTCTAACAGAACCAAGAAGGTGCCAACATACTTGGCTGATTATCACTGCACATTGCTAAATAGCATAGCTTCTCAGTCATCATCAACAGTAAGGTATCCAATTTCACACTACATGTCACTACAACACCTTTCCAATTTTTATAAACATTATATTTTAGCCATTTCTTCTGTTACTGAACCCAAAACATACAAAGATGCAATTGCTCATGACTGTTGGTAGCAGGCCATTAAGACTGAGTTGGTGGCTTTAGAGAAAAACAACACTTGGACTCTCACTCCTCTTCCTCCTGGAAAGAAGACTATAGGTTGCAAGTCGGTGTTTAAAATTAAACACACAGCAGATGGGTCTATAGAAAGGTATAAGGCAAGACTAGTAGCCAAGGGCTACACTCAAACAGCTGGGATAGACTATATGGAAACTTTCAGCCCAGTTGTTAAGATGACAACAATCAGGGTACTTATGGCTCTTGCATCTACTTTCAGCTGGCACTTACATCAGTTAGATGTCAATACAGCCTTCCTACATGGAGGCCTTGAAGAAGAAGTGTACATGCAAGCTCCACAGGGTCTGCCCACTTCTGATCCATCCCTTGTATGCAAGCTTGAGAAGTTGTTGTATGGACTCAAGCAAGCTAGCAGACAATGGAATGCTAAGCTTACTCAAGTCCTATTGCAATCTGGTTATCTCCAATCTAAATCGGATTATTCTTTGTTCACCAAATCAAACCTGACCAGCTTTACTGTAATCCTTGTGTATGTGGATGATTTGGTCCTATTAGGAAATGATCTTAATGAAATCAACTATATGAAGGAACTGCTGGACAGAAAGTTTAGCATAAAGGATCTTGGAGAACTCAGATATTTCTTGGGCTTTGAAATTGCTAGATCAAAGCAAGGCATTAGTTTATGTCAAAGGAAGTATGCCATGGACCTGCTTGAGGACACGGGCATGGCGGCTGCAAAGCCATGCTCAACTCCCATGGACTCAAAAATCCGGTTACATAAGAAAGCAGGTGAACCCTTAGCTGATTCCACTAGCTATAGAAAGCTCATTGGTAGACTTCTATACTTAACTCACACAAGACCAGATATTTCATTTGCTGTGAGTAATCTCAGCCAATTTTTGGAGTCTCCCACTCATGACCATAATCAAGCTGCAATGAGAATTGTGAGAATTGTTCTTTCCCTCATCCTCTGACACCACTTTAAAGGGGTTTAGTGATTCAGATTGGGGTACTTGTCCGGATACCAGAAAGTCCATCACTGGTTTTTGTTTCTTCTGAGGCTCATCGCTTATTTCATGGAAATGTAAGAAGTAAACCATAGTGTCAAGGTCATCATCAGAGGCAGAATACCGAGCACTTGCTCAAGCAACTTGTGAAGCACAATGGCTCCTCTACTTGCTACATGATTTTGGAATCAGTTCATGCTTGCCTGCCATCCTTTATTGTGACAACCAATCTGCCCTCCATATAGCTGCAAATCCAGTGTTTCATGAGAGAACGAAACACATTGAGATTGATTGCCATATAGTTCGAAACAAAGTACAAGAAGGAGTCCTACACTTATTGCCTATTTCAACTTCACTGCAGGTTGCAGACATACTCACGAAACCTTTAGCCCCAGGTCCCTTCCATTCTATACATTCCAAGCTTGGCATGATTAACATCCATTCCAGCTTGAAGGGGAGTGTCACAGATATACACCAAAATCCAGTTAGTTAGTTCATTTGGTTAGAATTCAGTTAGTTTGCCAACTGTTTTTTCCAGTTAGTTTTCAGTTAGTTTGCCAACTGTTTTTCAGTTAGTTTTCAGTTAGTTATTGTACAATTATTTATGATTAGTCATACTATGTATAAATAGCTAGTTTTGTAGTTTTTTCCTGCATTGAATTGAATGAAGAAGCGTTGATCTTTCTTATCAAGCAATCTTCCTCTCTTTCTCTGCTCTACTTTCTCTGTTTTCTACAATAGTTGCTGCTATTACCGCAAGCATCAGGATTCTATTAAATATTTCAATTAAATTCAACAGTTCAAACATCCAATGGCATTGAATCTGAGCATAAGCTTTGCCCCTTCTCCAATGCCGAATTTGTCCAAGCGAGAGATGGTGTAGCGGATTTGGAAGTGATGGTGAGAGAGGGACTGCGAGAGAAATGGGTTAGAGAACGAAACGTAACCTTCCTTTCTCTTTTTAAAAAGTTTCAATTTTGGGATACTTTAGCAGCTATAGGAAAATAAAGTAAAAGCGATTCTCATAGTGGCGAATGGGTATAGAAAACGCATCGAGCCAATGTTCAGGTACCTATATGAATGCAGTTGCATACATCATCAATAATCATCAATTTGCCCACAGTGTCTGGTAATTTTGAAGTGTTTTGGAGATTGTTCGTTCAAATGTACAGATGATGAAAATATAGTTACTTAGACTTTCACTTCAAGTACTTTTTCTTATCCTTTCTTGTTTTTGTTTTAACTAGCTCTTGCACCTGATGAATTAAGTGGAAAGAAGAATATTTTATATTATTTTAAAAAAATATTCATACTTAAATCTAGAAAATAATGAATTGAAAGATTAAAATTAACAAATAAGTATTTGTGTAGAACTGAAGTAGAAATAGGTAGATGAAAAAAATAATAAGTATGTTAATATTGATTGATTAATATAATCCATTTTTATAATAAAAAAATTGATTATAAATAAGGATTATAAAAATATGACTCTATTTTTTTCAAGATATACACATGAAGGATAATAATTGATAAAGTACATAACTGTGATGTCTTATTCGATTTACTTTTAAGCGCGCGCGCGCGCGCACACATAAATATATATATATATATATATATATATATATATATATATATTTTTGTTGTTTATCAACGATTGAAGTTTGTTTGATGGGCTATTTTTTTTATATATATTCTATTCATATTATGACAACTCATTCTTATTTTTGTGCATATCCATGTAAGATATTTGACCTCATAAAATATATATATATATATATATATATATATATATATATATATATATATATATATAATATTTAAACATTACATCTATAAATATTCTAAGGCAAAAATCATGGATAGAAAGTATTGACACATGCCATCTTTAAAATAACTATAAAATTTATATTATTTTGACATTTGGCAAAATATTCCAATGTTAGAAATTTATTTATAGTGATTTTTGAGACGCCCTGACTTCCTATTAAAGAAAACCCATAATATTTAAGACCTAAACGTATTATTATCGTTATGCGTATATATTAAAAATGGCGGAAAATTAAAAAAACTTAAAATATAAACAACATCTGTACATACATGCATAACATATACACATCATAACCTGATACAGTACAGTAGAGGGAATCCCATCAGTAGGATCCCAAATATGTACAAACCTAAACACAGTGAAATAAGCATACAACGTCTCAAAAAGTCGCACTGGCCATAGACACTAAGCTCTACCGCTAGAATCCACGGCTCGTCCTCCAACATCTGGCTCATAAGGAGTCCTATCCAATTCCTCCATAGCTGGTTCCTCCGCAGGGTCTTCTCCTGACGATCATATAACCAAACATACACCATAGAGAAAAAATAGGGGATAAGAAACATACTATTATAAAAAACGGAAAAGGATTCATAACATAATACCCAATAATAGTACACCAATATCCATCACACAAAAACCACGTATATAAGCATTCATCCTCCAATCACTGTATCATCCTCTACCCTATACACTCATGCAGCTATACCTATATGCTGACATGGTCATCTCAAATACTATCACATTTTAGTCATTAGTCAAATAAATCTCGGTGCACCCACCAGTTCTCGCTAGAGGTCTCATTCATAGAATGAAACTATTTCCCCATCCCTGGTGGAGAATAGTCGCACAACCTGATCTCAAATACTATCACATTTTAATCATTTATCCAATAAATCTCGGTGCACCCACCAGTTCCCGCTAGAGGGCTCATTCAGAGAATGAAACTATTTCCCCATCCCCGGTGGAGAATAGTCGCACAACCTGGACTATAATAGACCACGACAGTCTTCCTCGAGCCTTATCGTCCGCAGGGCACTCACCTGTGACTCACAATGACCTCGTGTGTTCCACTCACACGACTGTGATTAACACCACACATCTATATGTGCCTCACCTACTCGTATTGGTTCATAGCCTAGTGCCTCAACCATTCATCACCATCTCCTAGATAACCTCAACAATAATAATATCTCATTAGTCTCATCACCATATCACAATATTTATCTCGGTTAGCCACTTTTGGAATTCGTATATCATGAACCCCCACATACATCGCTATACTCATCATGTATCAACTCTTAGATAATCTCTATGCACAATAATCACAATCATCGTCCATCAAATCAACATGTCATCATTACAGTTATCTCCACATATAATAAAATAATACATATAATATAAATATCTATACTCCAATCAACATAGATAATCCAGACAGCTCATCATATATCAAACATGTATCCCTAACAGTCAAATCAGTCAATTCAATCAACCTCAACAATAATATAATATATATTATACATAACAGCGATAAACTTACAATTCCACTATCATCATTGGTACCACTAAATAGTACCCAATGTGATATTGACATGGTCCGTTACTCGCGCTCTAATAGGGTTTAGGTCGCCCTACATCATTATTGCATAAAATGTTACTTCGCCAATTCCGACAATAGAAAGCTTCTTTCCCTTACCTGAGAGTCGAACGCTAAACGAAACGAGACGAAACGAACTAAAATGAAGCATCCTCGAACTCCTCGATTCTGCCTCGCCTATAAACAGGGCCTCCGAACATCACATTTTGAAAGGCACAAGATAAGAACTCAAAATCTGTAGTGAACACCACAAGATCCACCACTGTTTCAGCTCGATTTCTCACAATCTAGACTTTTTTTTAAAAAAAATTTTGAACGGTGAGATTAAAGAACAACCTTTCATTTACCTTCTCCAAAAATTTCAGCCCGATCCAACGGTGAACGAGCTTGGGATGAGTCTTCCAATGTGACTGGTAAGGAGCTACTCGGGTTGAGTTCCCCTCCTTCTTCCAAGTTAAATAACCCACACTCTGGTTTTTTTTCAAGAGATTCATCCATTGGATATGAAATACTATCAATCCCCCTATGAATTTTCAACACGATCTAACGGTGGAAGAACGATTGGTGATAGATTTACAGAAGCTGTTCCACCAAGCTTCAAGCTTTCAATAGTGGGGGGCTTAGGTTTTGGGAAGATTTCTTCCTCTTTTCTCCATTTTTCTCTCTAGTTTTCTCTCCTCCTTCCTCTCTATATTTTCCTCTCTTATCACTCTTTGTTTCTGCTCTGGAAAAGCCAACAAAATGGCTCAAATGAGGGGTGAAAACCCCTTTTATTTCTTTCTCGGCTGAGCACTCGCGCTCAGTGCCCAAAACCAGTGCCCAGCATTGGGCATGCAGTCAAAGACCCTGTATGCGTGACACGTGGTAGGGCGTAGCTGAGACTGGGCGCTCAGCGCCACCTCACAGCGCTAGCCTTCTGGCAGCCGTATCGATTTCGTGCGTTTCATCACGTTCTGAGTTCGTTCGAAGTCCAATTGCTCCCAAATTTGAAACGTAGGCCCATTAGGACCTAATGAACAGCCTCCAACCATTAAAAATTCCTAATCTCAATTCTAACTCCAAATTTCTTGTTTCAAATTCAAACGTCCTAAAGACGATAACCGGGAAAATCCTAAGTTTGCTCACATTTAAACTCATTCCCGATGATTGCTTACTTTCAATTGAAAAAAATTCATAGACTTTAAATAACATTTTAACCACATAATCCAAGTCTTAAACATGTTCCTCTTACATAAAACAAAACCCTAAAATCTCGGATGTTACATTACTATCCCCCTTAAAAGAAATTTCGTCCTCGAAATTTTGCAGGGGTTACATGCAACATTAACTCCGCTGCGCACTCTGATACAATTATCAATAACATGATTCTTGATCATACATATACTTTTATTTATCAAGACTTAACATACACCAACTTGTCACTTCATATTTCACACACACACACACACACACACACATCCTAAACTCAAAATTCTTAGGCACACATATCCAATCTCTAAACCTCTTGATTTAACCGTAAAATACTCAAAATCTTACCCAATACTATTTAGAATAATAAATCTTTCACCAAATCCAAATTTACTACTATTTTCATAAGTCAAATATCGTAATAACATCCAATGGCCTCAAAATTCTATTCTTAACACAAGGACTTAAATCCTACTATGGACAAGCCACACTCAAATCAACTTCTCTTCTAAACACCATATACCTAAACTTCCTTTTCTTTAAACCAACTTATCATCATTAGAAAAATATGTCTATTTTCACATCAAAGCATTAATCCCATAAACTTAAGTTTACTTTCAAACACTATCTTATCATACAACTCTATAAAATCTATCAATCTTACCTTCAACATTTCTAGTTCATCATAAATCCGAAAATCAACAGGTATATAATATGTAATACAAGTCTTATCTTCAAATTCTCCAAAACCAATCATAACTAAATCAATTAACACAAGCTAAACGTTAAAGATGCATTTGAACTTAATCTTTATTCATCAAAGCTTCCAATCAAATCTCAAGTTACAAACCCCATTGGAATAGTACACTAAGCAATCCAATCATAGCTTCAAGAGAAGTTCTAAAATCACCTTTTTAACAAGAACAACATGCCCAATTATATTCTCTATCCTCAAATCCCAATTTCATATACCCAAGAACTACTCCGCCTCAACCTAAACTTGATATGATCATCCTTTTTCTCACTCGCAAGCTAACAACATGTACGATCCTTATATCTTACAAATTTCAATTTATAAACCTAAATCTCAAATCAAACCCACAACTCTAACCATAAACTCAACAATAAAAAGGCTACAAGGTTTTAGCCAAATCAATTCCCTATTAATTACATGTCCTAAGAACTAAACTTCCTCCATCTGTAATTCACGACTGTAAATGATCCACACACTCATGCAAGATAACTGAATGTGCAACGTCTAATTCAAACAACATTGATGAGAATCTACCAAATATCAAGCACATACCTTGGATAAGGTCGGCAGATTGAGAGGATTCAGCTCCCCTCACAGCAAACACCCTCCCTGTAGCCTGAGGTCTAGCTCTATGTTGTCCTGATACTAGGGCTCTTATGCTAACTCCACCTACGCCAGCTCCGGCTCCTCGTCCAGCAGCTACCGGCTGCTCCTTAGCTCTCTGTCCATAGTCACGAGCCAGATGACCTGGTTTACCACAAACGAAACAGCCACGACTCTCCCAACAATCTCGAATATAATGGGGTCCCCCGCATCCAAAACAAACTGGGCCTGGCTGCTGCTGACCCACTCCATCAACTGATGTAGAAACTGGTACTGGTGCAGATGTCTGTACTGTTTGCACTGGTCTGGTATATGGTCCTCGCCTCCCCTGAGAACCATTATCGCTCCTCCTCTGATCAGTAGATCTGATCGGGCCTCCACTGCATTGTTGTTTTAGCTCTATCTCTCACCTTTGATCATTACTCTCAATGGCACCACACCTCTCCACTAACTCTGGGAAGCTCAAAATGTCTAATGGCACTATAGCCCTCTTCAGCTCATGCCTTAAACCCTCCTCAAACCTCCGACACATCCAATCCTAGTCTGGAAATCATTTTGATAGAACTCAAAACTGTATCAGGGCCTCAAATTTGGTCGCATAGTCACCAACAGACATGTCTACCTGTTGGAGACTCATGAACTCTCTCTCTTTCTCGTGTCTAACCAATCGCGGAAAGTACTTCTCGATGAAGCAGTCTCTAAACAAATCCCAATAGATAAATCTATCCTCTGCCTCTAGCAACCTCCTCTTGCCTCTCCACCATGACTCTGCTCCTCCTGTCAGCATGAAGGCAACATAAGTCACCTTCCTGTCGTCTCTGCATCTCATGGTGTCAAAGATCTTCTCCAACTCCTATATCCACCACTCAGCTCGCTCTGGATCATAATCTCCTCCAAACTGTGGTGGCTTACCTTTCAGAAAGGTAGCCAATCCCGCATCCTCTGCCTCGGCAGCTCTCCTCCTGTCTTGCTGCTCTTGTAACTCTGCATCTCCCTGCATCCTCTGAGCATTCCGTTGTGCCTGATGCAACAGAACGGATGCTAACTCGTGGATAGTATGAAGAGTCTCGGCGGACTCTCCTCCACCTCCAATCCCTACCTCAGGCTGATGCTACTCATCCTCGACACCCTCAAAAGCTCTACCACCCCGTCTACCACGTCCTCGACCTCTGCCTCGAGCCATGGTCCTGTTAAAAGAAATCACTAGCCCACATCAATATGACATATAATACTACATAAAACTGGAATATAAATACTATATCTCACATAAATGTCGCGTTAGGACTCACTACCCAACTTCTAAGCATAGTCGTTATCCGATGTGGATTCAACTAAATGGCCAGTTCACCATAATCACAGTCCTCACGATCAGTTTGAACCGAATCGCTCACGATACCACCAAATGAGACGACCCGACGCCCCATTAAAGAAAACTCATAATATTTAGGACCTAAACGTATTATTATCGTTATGCGTATATATTAAAAACGACAAAAAATTAAAAAAACCTAAAATATAAACAACATCTGTACATACATGCATAAGATATACATATCATAACCAGATACAGTATAGCAGAGGGAATCCCATTAGTAGGATCCCAAATATGTACAAACCAAAACACACTGAAATAAGCAACGGAAGATACAACGTCTCAAAAAGACGCACTGGCCATAGACACTAAGCTCTACTACTAGAATCCACGGCTCGTCCTCCAGCATCTAGCTCATAAGGCCATCCAATTTCTCCATTGCTGGTTCCTCCGCAGGGTCTTCTCATGACGATCACATAACCAAACATACACCATAGAGAAAAAATAGGGGATAAGAAACATACTATTATCAAAAATGGAAAAGGATTCATAATATAATACCCAATAATAGTACACCAATATCCATCACACAATAACCACGTATATAAGCATTCATCGTCCAATCACTGTATCATCCTCTACCCTATCCACTCATGCAGCTATACCTATATGCTGACATGGTCATCTCAAATACTATCGCATTTTAGTCATTAGTCAAATAAATCTCGATGCACCCACCAGTTCCCGCTAGAGGGCTCATTCATAGAATGAAACTATTTCCCCATCCTTGTTGGAGAATAGTTGCACAACCTGATCTCAAATACTATCACATTTTAATCATTTATCCAATAAATCTAGGTGCACCCACCAGTTCCCGCTAGAGGGCTCATTCATAGAATGAAACTATTTCCCCATCCTCGATGGAGAATAGTCGCACAACCTGGACTATAATAGATCACGGGAGTCTTCCTCGAACCTCATCGTCCGCAGGGCACTCACCCGTGACTCACACTGACCTCGTGTGTTCCACTCACATGACTGTGATCAACACCACACATCTATATATGCCTCACCGACTCGTATCGGTTCATAGCCTAGTGCCTCAACCATTCATCACCATAACCACATCATAGAGAAAAAAATAGGGGGATAAGAAATATACTATTATCAAAAACGGAAAAGGATTCATAATATAATACCCAATAATAGTACACCAATATCCATCACACAATAACCACGTATATAAGCATTCATCGTCCAATCACTGTATCATCCTCTACCCTATCCACTCATGCAGCTATACCTATATGCTGACATGGTCATCTCAAATACTATCACATTTTAGTCATTAGTCAAATAAATCTCGGTGCACCCACCAGTTCCCGCTAGAGGGCTCATTCATAGAATGAAACTATTTCCCCATCCCCGATGGAGAATAGTTGCACAACCTGATCTCAAATACTATTACATTTTAATCATTTATCCAATAAATCTCGGTGCACCCACCAGTTCCCGCTAGAGGGCTCATTCATATAATGAAACTATTTCCCCATCCCCGGTGGAGAATAGTCGCACAACCTGGACTATAATAGATCACGATAGTCTTCCTCGAACATCATCGTCCGCAGGGCACTCACCCGTGACTCACACTGACCTCGTGTATTCCACTCACATGACTGTGATCAACACCACACATCTATATATGCCTCACCGACTCGTATCGGTTCATAGCCTAGTGCCTCAACCATTCATCACCATCTCCTAGATAACCTCAACAATAATAATATCTCATTGGTCTCATCACCATATCACAATATTCATCTCGGTTAGCCACTTCTGAACTTCATGTATCATGAACCCCCACATATATCACTAAACTCATCATGTATCAACTCTTAGATAATCTCGATGCACAATAATCACAATCATCATCCATCAAATCAACATGTCATCATTACAGTTATCTCCACATATAATAAAATAATACATATAATATAAATATCTATACTCCAATCAACATAGATAATCCAGACAACTCATCATATATCAAACATGTATCCCTAACAGTCAAATCAGTCAATTCAATCAACCTCAACAATAATATAATATATATTATATGTAACGTCGATAAACGTACAATTCCACTATTATCATTGGTACCACTAAATAAGTCCCCAATGTGATATTGACATTGTCCGTTACTCGCGCTCTAGTAGGGTTTAGGTCGCCCTACACCATTATTGCATAAAATGTTACTTGGCCAATTCCGACAATAGAAAGCTTATTTCCCCCACCTGAGTGTCGCGCGCTAAATGGAACGAGACAAAACGAACTAAAACGATGCATCCTCGAACTCCTCGATTCTACCTCACCTATAAATAGGGCATCCGATCCTCAAAAATTCCACCTAAACATCACATTTTGAAAGGCACAAGATAAGAACTCAAAATCTGTAGTGAACACCACAAGATCCGTCACTGTTTCAGCTCGATTTCTCACAATATAGACCGTTTTTTAACTTTTTGAACGGGGATATTAAAGAACAAACTTTCCTTTACCTTCTCCAAAAATTTCAACCCGATCAAACGGTGAACGAGCCTAGGATGAGCCTTCCAATGTGACTGGTCAGGAGCTATTCGGGATGAGTTCCCCTCCTTCTTCTGAGTTAAATACCTCACACTATGGGGATTACTTAGAAGATTCAACCGTTGGATATGAACTACTAACAAAACAGAACCTCCGTAATAAATTTCATCACGATCTAACAGTGGTAGAAGAATCGGTGAGAGATTTATAGAAGCTGTTGCACCAAGCTTCAAGCTTTCAGTAGTGGGGGCTTGGGTTTTGGGTAGATTTCTTCCTCTTTTCTCCATTTTTCTCTCTAGTTTTCTCTCGTCCTTCCTCCCCATCTTTTCCTCTCTTATCACTCTTTGTTTCTGCTCTGGAAAAGCCAACAAAATGACTCAAATGAGGGGTGAAAACCCCTTTTATTTCTTTCTCGGCTGAGCACTGGCGCTCAGCACCCAAAACCAGCGCCCAGCACTGGGCATGCAGTCAAAGGCCCTGCATGTGTGACACGTGGCAGGGCAGAGCAGAGGCTGGTCGCTCAGCGCCACCTCCCAGTGCTGGCCTTCTGGCACCTGTATCGATTTCTTGTGTTTCGTCGCGTTCTGAGTTCGTTCGAAGTCCAATTGGTCCCAAATTTGAAACGTAGGCTCATTAGGATCTAATTAACAACCTCCAACCATTAAAAATGCCTAATCTCAATCCTAAATCCAAATTTCTTGTTTCACATTCAAACGTCCTAAAGACGATAAATAAGAAAATCCTAAGTTTGCTCACATTTAAACCCATTCCCGATGATTGCTTACTTTCAATTGAAAAAATTTCCTAAACTTTAACTAACATTTTGACCACATAATCCAAATCTTAAACATGTTCCTCTTACATAAAACAAAACTCTAAAACCCGAGATGTTACAATTTTTTTTAAAACAATTATAATGACCAATCATACTTCTTCTCTAACATTTAATCATTCATACATCTTTTCAAAATAATTACAGCATTTCAAGATAATTAATAATTATTTTCAAATTATCATGGTAATCATAATTCATGTTGACTATTATAACCCTCAATTGTTTCACTTTCCAATATTACTCATACAAAAATAACACTCATTAATTAGGTTCACTTTCCAAAAAATACTTACATATGAAATATTTTTATAATTTATTTAAATATTAATAATTACAATTATAAGTTTCTCAATAACTAAGTGCATATTTTATTTTATTTTTTATTTTGATGAATAATAAATTCATATTAGATAAAATGACATTTACGTGTTGCCATCTATAGCAATCTAATAAAATGACATATTTAGATAAATAACTAAATTCAATTATTAGATCTATAAGAAATATTCTAAGGCAAAAATCATGGATGAAAAGTATTGACACGTGTCATCTTTAGAATAACTATAAAATTTCAATTATTTTGACATTTTGCAAAATATACCACTTTTAGAAATTTTATTTATGGTGATTTTTTTTTCAAAACAATTATAATGACCAATCGTAATTCTTCTCTAACATCTAATCCTTGATACATCTTTTCAAAATAATTAAAGCATATTAAGATAATTAATAATTATTTTCAAATTATCATGGTAATCATAATTCATGTTGACTATTATAACCCTCAATTGTTATATTACTCATAAAAAAATAACACTCACTAATTAGGTTCACTTTCCAAAAAATACTTACCTATGAAATAGTTTTATAATTTATTCAAATATTAATAATTACAATTATAAGTTTTTCAATAACTAAGTGCAGTTTTTTTTATGAATAAAAAATGCATATTCGATAAAATGACATTTACGTGTTGCCATCTATAGCAATCTAATAAAATGACATATTAAGGTAAATAACTAAATTCAATTATTAGATAAAAAAATATAGTTGATCATCAAATCCCTTTTACATGTTGCCGTCTATCAATCTAGGTTCTAACCTTTTGATTTTGGAACCATATACACAAATTGGTTGGGCATTTAAATTAAATATCATGTTATCATGCCATTAAATTTCATTAACAGCAACAATAATTCCTAAAAGTTTTAAAATCTACTAATGAAGCATTACATATTTTTATATAAATATATCAATCATGATAATTGGTATATAAATTTACCAATTATTTTTGACAATTGTCAAAACATTCCATATTTATAAAAGAAATAAATAATATATACTGGGTGGAATTTTTTTTCAAAATATAAATTATAGATTATAAAATATTTATTCTCCCACTTGCATTGAATAGATGTTTACAATTTCAAAATGTGCTACTCATTCCAATGTAAACCAAATAAAATAATTTATGATATTTATAATTTTTCTGGATAGATACTTATATGATTTTTGGGAACATAAGATACTTTTTATATAGAGAAATACATGCCTTTATATTTCTCATTAATGAAGCATTACATACATATTTCTATATAAATATATCAATCATGTATACATTTTCATCTTCACATACACATCTAAAAGATAGAGCACATAGATATTGTTCTTTTTTTAGAGTTTCTTTTCAAGCAACAACAAAGATTTAGTTATGGCTACACCTATTATTTTGGTTAGTGACCTTTCTCCATCCAAAGATGAATGGACGATCAAAGTTTGAGTTATACGACTTTGAAAACAACCAAATTTCTTGCAACAATTATTTACCATTATATATATATATATACATTTTACAAATTTCATGAATGATATTTGAACTAACTAATTTTCTTTATTATAGGGTGGGAGGATCCAAGCCACTGCTATACGTACTTTTCGAATTAAGGATCTTTTGGTTGAAGGCAACATTTATGAAATCTTTAACTTTGGAGTGGCTTTGAATACTCAACTTTATAAAACAGTAAGACATGCATACAAGTTGACCTTCAACTTAAAAACAATTGTTTCTTTGGTACGAACATCAACTATTCCCATGAATGGATTTTCTTTTGTTAGTTTTGAGGAAATTCTAAATGAAACAAAGGAAGATGCTTATTTGGTTGGTAAGGTCATCAACCATATTAAATTTAATACGTCTTTATATGTGAAAAGACAATTTCCTATGAAATATTTTCTCACATTCTCTTAATCATTTGAGGATGTAAAACCGGCATTGGTAGTAAGATTAATGTTAATGGAAATCCAACAAATATGACTGAAGTGCATCCTATGGAAAGATTATGCTAATCAAATTGGTAAGTTTAGGGATAAAAATGTTGTTGGACTTGTTGTTAATATAATTAAATTTCATTAACAGCAACAATAATTCCTAAACGTTTTTAAATCTACTAATGAAGCATTATATATTTTTATATAAATATATCAGTCATGATAATTGGTATATAAATTTACCAATTATATTTTACAGTTGCCAAAAAATTCCACATTTATAAAATAAATAAATAAATAATATATTGGTTGGAATTTGATTTTTCAAAATTTAAATTTAAATTATAAATTATAAAATATTTATTCTCCTATTTGCATTGGATAAAATATTTACAATTTCAAAATGTGCTACCCATTCCAACGTAAACCAAATAAAACATTTTGTATTTATCTTGCTGAAGTAATATTATTTGTATGATTTTTCGGGTAACGTATTTATGCTACTTTGATAAAACAACTACTTCTACAAATATTTTTAATATCTATTTATTAAAATTATTTATAGGCATATGTGTTTTCAAGGCAATAAATCATTTCCAGATGACAATTTATTGTTATAAACAATTGAAAACCATATTTTAGTAATTAAGTGAATGAGAAAGCAATATTGCAATTGATAAGAAGGCAACAAGAATGAGAAGAAACTCTAACATATCTTGCAAATATCCAAACAAGCAAGAATCAAATCACTCAAAAAATATGCTTCCACCTTATAACAATTTTGCAAATAATTTCCACATCCTTCATTTCAATTACTGACAAAATGGATATATTTTAAAATAACTTTCAGTTATTTTTAACTGAAACAAATAAATATGAAAATATATGGCCCGATTCACTATTATTAATTTTTTCATTATGTTATTTCTTTATTTTCATTAGCAACACATGAAGTGTAAATGATGCTATTATATCATGTTTAATATAGAATTTGTAACTTCCAATAATTAACATCTTAAATGATTGAAAGTACGATAATAGTTAGAAAAAGGAATAACACATAGTTGTTATATTTTATTTTTTCTAATTACATACACGGGGCTCCTTTTTATGGATATATTAAATCTAACAAAGTCTGAATCCTTTTACTTTTCTCAAGTCTTTTTAAATTTTTTTTTTTTTGCATGATACAAAGTTTAAAGCAAGCAGTATAAGGTAGACGATTTATTTTTGTGAATTTTATCACATTAATATTAAGTGTTTTTTTTAAATGACAATGAAAATGTAATTTAAATTGCCAAAAATTATTTATATCAACTATTTGTTTTAAAAAATTTATACGTTCTCATGCGATGCACGACCACCGGCTAGTAAAGGTATATAGCTAAAACATTTTAAGCATATGATGAAATAATTTTTTCCAATAAATTATATAAGTAAACATATACTTGCAATGACCAAAAAATCATTTTACACATCTCAATTTTCCAAATTCGTTTAATATTATCCCAACCAAGAGTTGTGTTGTTTAAATTCCCGGTATTTACTTTTTTTATTTTTTTTAATGAATTGGAACAATTCACTTAATTTTCCGTCAAATATAGTATAAATACAAAAATTTAATATTACCAAATTCTATATAGATAAAAAAATATTTTAGGTCTATAATTAAAAGAATTAAGTAAAAAAAAACGGCTATAAATGAGATGTGTCTCACACCCAGCCATTATGGCACTCACACTCCAACAACATCCCGGTCAGATAGGAAAGATTGGTACATCCACACTCCTAAAGCCTAAATTATAAGAGGAGAGAGCCCCCAGCCCATCCAGTATAAATCAGAGTCCTATGTCTCACACCTTGTCAATATGGGACTCAAGCTCCTGCATTGCAAACAATGCTGCTTGTAGGTCCCTTTATTTATTTAATTTTGCAATGAATCTTTCATTGTTTCATACTATAAATGGATGTAATTTCCATTATATATTATAAACTTTTACACTAAAACAACAACTTCACTAAGACCCTCACGCAGGCAATATATATATATATATATATATATATATATATGGCTTGTCCAGTAAAAGCTGTACAATTTGAATCAGAGTATACCCAGATAACAAAGTGTTTGATAAATTAGAAATACCCTATCTCAAACTCCAGCAGCATAGTTATTGTCACGGGGCTTTTTAACAATCCAATCTTGAGGTAGTTTAACGAATGATTTGGTATCCTTGGAAAAGGCCCTAATAGCAAAGGCTATAATCAAAAGGTGTGCACTTACTGCAATCGAAATGGGCACACAGTGGATACATGCTACAAGAAGCATGGATATCCACCAAATTTCAACAAGAATTTCAATGTGAATCAATGTGCTGCATCAGTAAATGATACTGATGAGGAATGTTATGAAGATGCACAAGAGAATGTTCAGGATAGTTCCAAGTCGCTTCTTACTCTTGACCAACAAATGGCATTGCTGGCCTTACTTCCACAATCAGGATCATCGAATTTGCATACTACCAACCAAGTAACCACACTTAACAATCACACACAGTTAACAAACCCCTCTAGCTCAGGTAATACAGGTAACACTTCATGGATTCTTGATACAGGAGCAACAGACCATGTTTTCTACTCCTTATCAGAATTCCAATGTTACAAAAGAATTAAGCCTATTTCAGTTAAATTGCCTGATGGTAGCCGAGTCTTGGCATCCATCTCAGGAACCATTCTTTTTTCTAAATACCTCTATCTTACTGATGTCCTATTCATTCCCAAGTTTTCTCTTACATTATCAATCTCAGATCCTCTCTCTGCCTCTCCATTTCCCTCATTCTACCTTCTTCTCCCTTTTACTTCTTTGATGCTTGCTTCACCTGCAAGATAAGTTCAATGGCTGCACCATCGGTATCGAATATGAGAAACTTCCTTCTTTTTGTTCTTATTGTAAATCAATTGGGCACTTGGCTTCGACTTGTAATTTTGACAAGGGGAAACTGGTGCATAAGGATCCGCCTTTGGTGAAGACAACTAAGCAAGCTTATGTCCCTAAGGTTCCAGAGCAAAAATCAATTGAAGTTAATGGGCTGATTGATACTTAACCGGGCGAAAACTTAAGTGATAGTGAATCGGTTGAGACTGTTTATGAGGAACCTTTATCCCCTGATCATGTCTCAAATTCCATTCCATAGAACTCATCTTCTGTTGCAACCAATACTGTCAATGGCTCTACAGAGAAGATCTCAACTTCTATTGTGATAGTGTGATTTTACATCATGTTTCCTGTATACTTTTGCATGCATTTTTCATATAGATTAGGCATTCTTTATTTGATTTTAGTTAGATTTTCCCTTGGAACGGGAGAAGCGGTTTCTTGGTGTTGTTTTGCAGGAATCAATGAAAAATCTGGTTAACTTAGAGTCAAGGGAATGAAGAAACAGTGGAGAATGCAATTCTGGGAATGCTCTCCCCGCGAGAGGTTACTCGCCTCACGAGACTGAAGACAGCCAGGAACAGCAGAATGTCATCCTTTCTGTCTCGACCCGCGAATCACACCTCGCCTCGCGAGCCTTAAGGCTGACTGTGCCAAAGAATGCAACCATTTCTGTCTCGCCACACGAATCGTGTCTCGCCTCGCGAGCCTGAGGACCAGAAGCCATCACGCCCAGACCCTGATACTCATCACGGGTGTATTTGAGAAGACCCTTAATGTCTCGCCTCGCGAGAGATCAATTCTCTGAAGATAAGCTCTTTTAGGGCAGAATTGTTGGGAGATTGGATTGGGAGGAAAGGAGGCGGCCAAGAAACCCTAGAAAACGCAACTTCTGCTGCTGTGGTGGCTGGGTGCATCCTTCCATGGAGTTCTTCCCTTCCTTCATCTTAGTATCTTTTATTTTCCCTTTTACTTTGATGATGTGTAGCTAAACTCCCATTGTTGGGGTTAGGGTAGCTATTTCTGAATTCTCATGTATATGACTTGATCTTGTAATATGGTTTCTACTTCTTTATTGAGTGATTGATTTTCTGTGCTTAATGCTTGTTGTGGCTAGCACCCCCATGACTTGATTAGTGTTTTGATATGCAATTGGAAAATTCGTATTAGAACCGGAACTGAAATTAATCACCTAGTAAACCTTGTATCTAGGAATGGAACTAGGTTTATTAACAATTGCGTAATCCCTAATCATCATGCAAATTCATTAATCTAGGCCACCTAAGGAATTATGGTCTATTAGTGGATTTAGGATCTTGTCATCCGAGGAATCGGGGCTTGAGTAATCTAGTGGATTGATTGTCATATTTGAAGTAGAAACTGTTTATTAGTCATTTCATTGCATGGGGATGAAGTTTAGTGAACCTAATCCCAACATCTTTTATCATATTTGAAAACCATCTTTTATTGCCTTCCAAGTGTTTGAGAAAATTACAAAAAGAGTTTGTTTTTCTTATTCTGTTTATTTTTACTTTTGTGGGCTTGATAATTAGTATAGAACTCTCTTCAATCCAAGAATCGCTTAGATAGTAGTTGAATTGGTACGTGCTAGTACTTGTCACAGTCCTCGTGGGAACGATAAACGGTCTCACCACCGTATTACTTGCACGACTGGGTATACTTGCCCAGATCCGTCAACATATTGCAACTAATGTTGACTCTACAGTCAAGGATACTCCGGTGCCCGAGCATACTCCAGTGTCTGTCCATTCCAAGGCTACCATTGATTTAACAGTTAGTGGTAAGAATATGGAGACTCCTGAGATTAATTCAAGTCCAGTTTATGTTCAAGATCTTAGCACTTTTCCAATTGTTGTTCATAATGATTTTAATGTTTTATCTGCTTGGTTGGAAAAGCAAAAAGATGCTAGTAATTCTAAGGAAGGAGAGCAGAATAATGATAATGTAGCTGAAGATGGTTTTACGGTGGTTACGTCCAAGTCTCAAAAGAAGTATAACCTGAGACTGAATAAAAAACCTAATTCTAGGTATGCTTGATTCTCGTTTATTTTGCATGGGTTTTGCTTTTTGTCCCCCCCATGTTCTTGTTTTCTTTTTTATTTTAAATAAATTTATGGTGACTTGTCACCTTGCTTAAAAAAAAACTAAAGGTTAAAATTCGGTCCTTGTACCACAAGTCACTGTAGAAAACAAAAAAATAGAGAGAATAAATTAAATTACATCAACCATAGAGATAAGTCTACACAACTTCTACATTTTTTCACTAATGCCCTCATTTGAACGATTTTGTAATTTTATTCAATCAAGGAAATGAAGTCTAAAACATATAATAGATTAAGTATGAGTTACTATTTTAAATTCTGGAAGACCTCTTTCTAAACCACATTAGTAGTGATGTTGGACACCTGATCTTCCTCGTCACATATTAGTAACTATAATCCATAACGTGATGTTACTGTTGAAACATATAATTGTTGATGTGAAAACACGGGCTGTGAAAGATAGTTACCACATGTCGAAGAGACTGTCTTTGACTCTTATTTATGGTCATTGCAAATGAGAGAACAATAGGAAATTGCTTTTGTTAAAACTTGAAAGGAATTCTTTTATCGGATGGGGTCAATGACAATCTATGAATATAATCTTTGAGGCCAATCTTGTTTCTTGAGATGACTTTTGCCTATAAAACATAACTGCTGATTTGGGAAATTATAAGTTAAGTTTCATAGCATAATCCTGATGATTGATCTATATTCCTCAATAACATTATTGGAACGCCCATCTTGAGTTTTGATTCATGATTTGGAAGTCCAGAAGATGTTATTTGGACGTTCATCTCTATTGTTGACAATGAACAGAATAAAATTATTTTAACTGCCTCGCATGCGTTAAGATAGAAATATTTAAAAATAATGTTATGTAAAATATAAAATATAATTTTTCTTATAAGTTGATAAGTATAAACCTAATATATTAAATAGATTATTAAAATATATATGAACCTTTTAAATTTTTTTTTGAATTTAGAGTAAATTTTATTTCTTTTCAAGGCAAAATTATAAATTGATACAAATCATTTCTTGTGTCACTACCATCATATTTTACCATTTCTTGATCAGATAGCAGCTTGTCTAGATCAATGGATACATAGAACAATTTTAAAGGATTACTAAGAGAGTGTCAAAAAAGCAACAACACTCTAGGATATAGATAAGTTCATCAATAGATCATTAGATTTTATTTCAAATACAAATTTTTTTCATTGTCTAAACCTCCGGTTTGCTATAACATAAGAAGAAAGATAAGTGTCTTTCCTATGGTTGTAATACTCATTGCCACCATAATTTGAGTAACAGTTTGGTTGCAAAGTGCATTTACTGTTACCAGTTTACAAACAATTTTAAAAAATTAATCAAACTGTAGAAGAGAGAAACAAAATTCACAAGTTGGTTACTAATAAACACATTGTAAGAATTTGTTACCTTTTGCATACCAGTAGTTCTACCTATGCGATGAAGGTAGTCAATCTAAAATTGAAAGGGGAAGTTAAGTTCTGTAACCAATTAATATCAAGAAAGCAAGGTAGAAAGAGGGGTTGACCAAAATATGAGCTCATAGATAAAATGCTTACAGAATTAAAGGGGAAGGCAAACATGACAACATGATCTACATCTAAGTCGAGACCCCTGGCGGCCATGTTTGTGCAAACCAATGTTAAATTCATATCAAGGTTATTCATTTTTAAAGATGGAGAAGATTAAACCCGAAAACAAAATATGGAGAATATGGAGATTACAGCTTACTAACTCGAAGAGAGGAAACAATGCTTCTATCCTCTTAAAGTGCAACACATGCCAGCCTTCTTCGTTGAAATAAAAAAACCCATAATACCAAATGAACAAAAAAGAATTAGGGATTTTAAGGTTGGAGAAAAATCAGATATCATTAAATCACCAAAGCCAGAATTACAACAGACATTAAAGACATAATTGGAAGGATAACAAAGGGACTTTCTGGCTAGAGAATGAGCCTGGACATTAACATTCCTACTAGAAAAATGCATTCTACTAGAAGGAGACATTAAATTCAGACCTCTGTTGAACAACATAATTAACAGTATCGGCAGAGTTAATAGAATCAGCCATCCCTTTACAGTCCACTTCGAAAATTACATCGTGGAAACCCATATTTTGTGTCCATTGAATAGCTTCCATGAGAGCATAAGCTTTTCCTTCCTTTACAGGTAGCAGAACAGATTTCTAAAGAGATTTAGCTATCACAAATCTTCCTGCATCATCTCTAATACATATTCCAATTCCCATCTTGAGTTCCTTATTGAAGAAAGCTGCATCCACATTACACTTAACAAATCCCAAAGGAGGCTTTTGCCACTGTTGAACAACATCCTGCCGAATAGTTACTGAATGAGATGAAATACCAGGTTTGTTAATGTTGGTGTAAGCCCTAGAGGTCAGTGTATTTCTTAGACTTACATTTGTATCTTGCTATTATATATATATATATATATATATATATATATATATATATATATTATATATATATATATATATATATATATATATATGAGGCATTCCAATTTATTGTGTTACTTGTTTAAACATAATAAAGTCCTTAGAATAGAAATTTCAGTTTAATAGAATATCAAGTATATGACTTGATCGTGAGACACTATTGAACAATGAAATCCTATTCTTAAATATCCGTAGTCAAGTATTTTATTAATAAGGACAATAATAATACATTGAGACTATTATGTGTGCAGACTGATGACCATATCTCACGGGTCATGGATATGAGATATCAAGTCGCCACATAGGTACACATTAGAGTAATGATGTACTGGATTGACCCACCATGAGAACACTACATGGAGCGTTGTGTGAGTGTCATAACTAGTTCTCATAGTGACAATGGTGTATGCAATCCTTCAACCTGAAATCGCTACGATCCCTACATGAGGAGTCGTGTGCTTTAATATCGTCAAACGTCATCTGTAATAGGATGGTTATAAAGACGGACATTGGGCATACCACGAGCCATGCAGAGGGATGTGAGTGACCTAGATGGAATTTGTCCCTCCTACATAACAGGAGCAATATCTGTGGGGCCCCTGATAGAGTGAGACTGTAAAATGCATGGTCTGTCTTGAAATGAGTCAATATGAGATATTGACCTCATTTGTTGTTAAGTCTACTCGGGTATCAGGGAACATGATATTGAACCATACAAGGGTGACACATTCCATGTCTTGTGTTCAATATAGATATATGGACAAAGGGATAATAATGCACATGAATATTTGTCATAGAAAGGTTTCGTCAAATCACTGACTTTCTCACTACTTAGGTAGCAGTGATGTATTGCTAGATACCGCTCACTGTTTGTAATATTAAATGATATTTAATATTACTACTAACGTTTTGGGAACCTATAGGGTCACACACATAAGAGCGGATTAAAAGAAGCATTAAAAAGAGAGTTGGACTTTTCTATTGGGCCTAGCACATAGTACATGGGGCTTAGGTCAAACGCTGCTCACTAACTCACTTAAGGAGGCGCTGCTATTAGTAGACCACTTAAGCTATCGTGCCTACACGGTTTTGTTTTACCCTAGCTGCACATAGAGAGTGATAGTGAGCAGTAGTTCTCGGTTTTCGAAGCTAGCACTGTGAGACAGAGACGCTTCGGGTTCGTGACGTTGGACGTTCACGGAATCTACTCGTGTGGATACCTTAGAGACGTCGTTCGTGCGGTGTTCGTGATAGACGATTTTAATTCACTTTCATCGCTTCAAGAGGTAAATCTTCTAACCATGAATAATGACCATTCGCAAGGATCCTTCGATGGGAATTTTTCCGCTGAGTTATTTTTTTTTATACGCAAATTCCCAACAGTTAACACTTTGCCAATCATCCAGAACTGAAATGGATCAAAATAAAATATGATCTACTGAATCAGTTTTATCCTCCCAAACCTTGTTATTTCTATTGTACTGGTCGAGGAGTAAAACCCGGCCACCGAGCTTGGATACCCGATCCAATCAAGGTGGGAAGGATAATATATTGATATTATCTTTAACAATCCTGATATTATTTCAAATAACTTTGTCCGATTAGAAGAGATAATATCCCTTAAATTAAGGAAATCACGTCTCAAAGAAGATTTAAGAGATTAAAGGAAATAAATCCAGATCTCTTAAAGATATGGGGATACTATTATAAAAAGAGGAGAACCCAAAAGAGAGACTCACTTTTAACTGAGCTAGGTGAATCTCTCTTAAACGTATTAGAGGAACCAGCTTGACCAAAAGACTATTGAAGATTCCTTGCTCACTGGTATTCATCAGATACAAGATTAAGGGATTGAGATCACCGTATGGCCAAGGGTTGAACCTAGAATTACGTCTGGCTTTGATTCCTATTGGGATACATAGGACCAGAATACAATATTCTGTCAAGCCATAATCTAAAACAACCCCTGTGTTCACTCTTGGTTTGACGTTCTACGGCGAGATTCCGGCAAATCGGATCTCGGTAGGAACATTTGGCTCCCACCGTGGGGCCGAGGAAAAACTTTCCCCGGTTCCATAAGAAAGCTTGATGGTGACTACACGGAATGGACCGAGGGGAGGGGCGAATAGCATGAACCATGTAGATCACGAGGCTTCGAACACGAGCCAGAACCGTGACAATCCCCCGTCCCCTCCCATCAATGAAGATAACCCTCAACTGGGAGAGGTTATGGCAATGTTAAGGCAGCTGTATGAGGAGAACGAGGAGATACGTGCTCAGAATCAAAGGCTTTTAAGAGCTCGGAAAAGAGAAAGATCAGTGATGCCTTCCGAGGTAGAGCAATCCTCACCCTAGGGTAGCCAAAGGGATCCATCGTACGTACCTTCTCCTCATGATACGAGACGACCGTCCAAGACCAAACCTCGCCCAAAGAATTTAGAAGTTAAATCTCGTGCAGAAAGGACTATCCATAAAGAAATGGTAACAGACCAACGACCGAGGTTGCCGTTCACGGATGACATCGATGAGGTAATCATGCCTAGACATTTTAAGCCTCTTTACATTGATAAATTCAATGGCACCACTGACCCAACCGAGCACGTAGAATCCTTTATTTCTTCTGTTTACCTGGTGACCGATTCGGAAGCTGTCAAGTGCAAAATTTTTCCAACTACTTTGCAAGGCCCTGCCTTAACCTGGCTTACGAATCTTCCACCTCGGTCAATTGATTCCTTTGATGTGCTTGTAACTAACTTCACTGCATAATTTGCAGCGAGCCGAAAGCATAAAAGGCACTCTGTCTCGCTATTGAATTTTAAACAAGAAAAGAATGAGTCACTTAGAGATTATATGGCTCATTTTAGTGCCAAAAAATTTTTAATTCCCAATATGAACTCGGAACTCTGTCTACATACCGTCATAGGCGGTTTGAAGCCGGGGTCATTCTTTAAGTATTTATCTCGAAAACCACCGAGAGATTTTGAAGAGTTGCAGGAAAAAGTCACAGGTTTCATGAACTCGGAAGAGATGGTAGAATCCAAAAGGAGAGAAAGAGGTAAGCTTGGTTCCGAGCAAAGAAAGAGATATGGGGGCTAATCCACAAAGGGCCCAAAAGACCAATGAAAGGGGATTCTCGGAGAGGCAACCTAGGTACCAATCCTATACACTGCTAAACCGATCTCGGGCAACCATTCTCCAGGAGGTATGCAACGCCGAGTTATTTAACTTACCTCGACCGTCTAAAACTCCAACCAACGCAGACAGAAGTAAAGAGTGCAAATGGCATCAAAACTATGGTCACTCCACTGAAGACTGTAAAACAGCCCAGGAAAAAAATGAGGACTTGATACAGGCAGGTCGTCTTGATCGGTTCTTTCGCCGAGATGATAATGGAGGCGGACGAGCTGGTCGACGACGAGGGAGACGCGATTATGACAATCGTAACCGAGATGCAAACCTACAAGGGAATAATCAGAACGAAGATCGGGTAAACAATCAGAGGACTCATAATGAAAAAATAGTAGGAGGAGTCAGAGGGGTCATTAATACAATATCAGGAGGATTTGCAGGTGGAGGAACAACGAGTTCAACTCGGTGGCATCATGTAAAAGCCATCCGGTCTGTAAACCCAGTGTCTAGAAAACCTACAAAGGCGAGACCTCCAATAACTCTCTCAGATGATGATTTCCAAGGGCTGTATCCAAATCAAGATGACCTAACGGTGATAACGGTCGAATTAGCCAAATTCTCGGTCAAACGAACACTTGTTGATCTGGGAAGCTCAACTAATATTTTATACCTGGCGACCTTAAAGAAACTTGGAATTCCAGAAAAGCTGATAAAAGAGCAGGAAGACAAGCTAGTAGGGTTCGCTGGAGAGCAAGTAAAAACCCGAGGTTATATAGACCTTTTAACAACGTTTGGAGAGGGAAAACTCTCCCGGATCGTATCAGTCATGTATGTTATTATGGATGACAGCACATCGTACAACATCCTTATTGGAAGTCCGACGTTGAATGAACTCGGAGCGATTATCTCTACCCCACACCTCACAATGAAATTCCCAGCCGAGTCTGGAGATATAGTCGCTGTCCGAGCTGACCAAAGGATCTCTAGGCAATGCTTTGTGGATAGTCTGAAGGTTACACGAAACCCGAACATCGTAAAGAAGGCCAAATATGATAAAGCGGAAGTGATAAACTCGGTCAGTTCGGTTACCTCAGTGAGCTCGGTCAGCATGTTTGAACTAGACCCAAGGATGGAGATGTATGAGTCCAGAGCTGAGCCAACAGAGTCTTTAGAGAAGTTCTAATTGGGAGCCCGAGCTGAACAGTGCACCAAGGTCGGCAGTCAGCTCGACCCCTCGCTCAAACAACAGATTCAAGCGGTTTTAAAAAAGAATGCCGATTTATTTGCTTGAAAGACATCGGATATGCCTGACATAGACCCCGATTTTATGTGCCATAAGCTATCTATATGTACCGAAGCCAAGCCTGTAGCTCAGAGAAAAAGAAAACTTGGTGAAGAAAGGCGCCAAGCAATAGCCGAGGAGACTGCCAAACTGGTCAAAGCAAATTTCATCAGAGAGGTGAAATACACTACTTGGTTAGCCAATGTGGTGTTAGTTAGAAAGGCCAATCGTAAGTGGAGAATGTGCACCGACTACACCGATCTCAACAAAGCGTGTCCAAACGATTCTTATCCTCTTCCCAACATTGACAGACTTGTAGACGGAGCCTCAGGGTACAAAGTTTTGTCCTTCTTGGATGCATATTCAGGTTATAACCAGATCAGGATGTATCCACCCGATGAAGAAAAAACGGCATTTATGATTGATGGGGCAAACTACTGCTACCGACTAGTGCCTTTCGGTTTAAAAAACGCTGATGCAACATATCAAAGGCTTATGGACAAAGTCTTTGTCAACCACATCGGAAAGAACCTAGAAGTATATGTTGACGATATGGTGGTAAAGTCCGATGACCTAAGGCAACACTCAGCCGACCTCGAAGAAATTTTCAGTCAACTCAGAAAGTACAACATGAGGTTAAATCTAGAAAAATGCTATTTTGGTGTACAAGGAGGAAAGTTCTTAGGATATTTTCTAACACATAAAGGAATTGAAGCAAATCCTGATAAGTGCAAAGCTGTCATGGAAATATGGAGCCCTCAGAATGTGAAGGAAATTCAGAGGTTAGCTGGCCGATTAGCTTCTCTATCCCGCTTTAACCCAAAGTCCGCAGAAAAAGCAAGACCCTTCTTCCAGCTTTTGAAAAAACCAAAAGAGTTCTCCTAGACCGAGGAGTGTGAGAAAACCTTTGAAGATCTGAAACTCTTTCTAGCCTCTCCCCCGATCCTCACTCGGCCTCAGCTCGACCAAGATCTGTACTTGTATCTATCTGTCAATGATTATGCAATCAGTGCAGTAATCATCCAGGAAGAAGAAGAACAACAGATGTCGGTGTATTATGTGAGTAGAATTCTGAAAGATGTAGAAACACGATATCAAGTAATTGAAAAACTAGCCCTCACCTTAATTATGGCAGCTCGGAGGTTACGACCTTACTTCCAGTCACACCAAGTTATATTCAAAATAGATCATCCAATAAAGCAGGTGCTCAGGAAACCCGATCTAGCCGAACAAATGATAGCTTGGTCAGCAGAATTGTCAGAGTTCTGTTTGCAATATGAGCCGAGGGGACCGATGAAAGCACAATGCCTCTCCGACTTCATTGCCGAGCTCTCTTCTAAGCTGAGGTCAGGATCCTTCATCTGGCTTCTATATGTTGATGGATCATCTAACTTAAAGGGAAGCAGAGCTGGAATAATTCTTGAAGGACCTGATGATCTAATCCTGGAACAATCTTTAAAGTTTGGGTTTACTACTTCAAATAACCAAGCAGAATATGAAGCCCTTATTGCAGGACTGATGCTAGCTAAAGAGGTTGAAGTCAAAGAATTAAAATGCAGAAATGACTCACAGCTTGTAACAGGACAAGTATCGGGTGATTATCAAACAAAGGATCCCCAACTAACCAGGTATCTCTGCAAGGTTAATGGTCTAATTTCTGAATTTGATAATTTTACTATTGAGCATATACCTCGAGAGGAAAATTCCAGGGCAGATCTGTTGTCTAAGTTGGCTAGCACCAAGAAAGCTGGCCAGCTAAGAACTTTCATTCAGGAGAATCTCCTCGAACCGAGCATAAAAAGTGTCGAGGTGATAACGACCGAACACTATGATCGTGGCTGGATGACACCAATTTGGGAATATTTAGGCTCTGACAAATTGCCCAATGATCCTAAGGAAGCAAGGAGAATTCGTCTAAAATCTTGCCATTACACCATCCGAGATGGAGAGCTATACAGAAGAAGATTCTCCATGTCGTTACTAAAGTGCATAGCAAATGAGCAATCCGAGTACATAATGGATGAGATGCACCGAGGAATCTGTGGAATGCATTCAGGTGGCCGATCTCTAGCAGCTCGGGTCCTGCGAGCGGGGTTTTACTGGCCGACCATGAGATTGGATTGTGCTACCTGGACTAATAGGTGTGAGCCTTGTCAGAAGTTCGCCAATGTAGCACGAGATCCAGGAGAATAGATTCATTCCATGTTCTCGTCGTGGCCCCTTACTATGTGGGGGATGGATATAGTCGGTCCTTTCCCAGTTGCTAAAGGTCAAGTCAAGTACTTGCTGGTAGGAGTAGACTACTTCGCTAAGTGGATTGAAGCAGGACCATTAGCTACCATAACAGCTAAAAAGGTTCAGAGTTTTCTATGGAAAAGCATCATATGCAGGCATGGCCTCCCCTATGCAATTGTCATAGATAATGGAAAACAATTCACCAATAAAGGGCTTAGAGAGTTCTACTCCAACCTCGGAATCAAACATAAAGTGAACTCGGTTGAGCATCCACAAACAAACGGCCAAGCAGAAGCAGCCAAGCATCCTCTAGGCTTACCATTGCTCACCGCGGTCTTCGACTGGTGAAACGCCATTCAAGCTAACCTATGGAACCGATGCAATGATTCCAGTTGAGCTCGGCGAACTCTCTTTCCGAAGGCATCATCATGACCAAAGTAAGAACGAAGAAGAAATCCGAGTTGAGCTTGACATGGTTGAAGAAGTTCGAGATGAGGCAAAAATCAGAGAAGAACTATGCAAGCAGAAAGCAACTCGGAAGTACACCTCGAGGTTGCAGCCAAGGGAATTTGTGCAAGGTGACCTAGTGCTGAGATTGAAAAACGATGCGAGAAAAGACTCAAAAGAGGGTAAGCTCGCAGCAAATTGGTCTGGCCCATTCAGAATAGTTGAAAATCTAGGAAATGGTGCTTATAGGCTAGAAGAGTTGTCATGACAGGCTGTTCCAAGATCTTGGAACACTTCCCACCTTAAGTTTTATTTTAGTTAAAGTTATGTAAGTAGGTGATGTACTCTTTTTCCTACCCCGGTCTTTTTCCCACGAGGTTTTGACCAGGAGGGTTTTAATGAGGCACACCCGGAAAAATAAATAAATAGAATCATTTTCAGTTGCAATATTGGGCAAGAATACTGTTATATGGTCAAAAATTTATTTATCGAAAATTAAAGACCTAAAAAGGTTGACCGAGTTTAGGTCGAAATTCTGAACCTTAAGAGGCGAAAATTAAAGACCTAAAAAGGTTGACCGAGCTAAAATCGACCGAGTTGAGGTCGAAATGCCGAACCTAAAGAGGTGAAAATTAAAGACCTAAAAAGGTTGACCGAGCTAAAATCGACCGAGTTGGGGTCGAAATGCCGGACATAAAGAGGCAAAAATTAAAGACCTAAAAAGGTTGACCGAGCTAAAATCGACCGAGTTGAGGTTGAAAGGTCGAACCTAAAGAGGCAAAAATTAAATGCCTAAAACGGTAATTAAAAACCTAAAGAGGAAAGCCGAGCTAAATCGAAATGCTAAGCTAAAATGGCTGACCGAGCTAAAAGTCGAAAGGCCAAACCTAAAAAGGTAAATAAAAACCTAAGGAGGCTTGTTAAGATAAAGACTGAGTGAGACCCATGGTGTCAAAAAACCTTAGGGGTTAATTTTAAATTGATCCGAGTTCCAAAAGCCAGCCAAGATATCAACATAAATCATACAAAATGAAGTATGAACATAAAAACTTAGGAAATATTCTAAGTTAAAACGCAATTCGAGAGCTAGAAACACATAATGACATTAATTAAAAGGGCAGAGCCCAAGAGTACAAAAGGTTTCAAAATAAAAAGGGGATTACCCTGGGAACAAACTTCAAAGAAAGTATCTAAGTTACTCATGGGCATCCCCATGAGCAACGGTTCCAGCAGGAGTAGAGCCGAGGTCATCCTCACCACCTGGAGGAACAACAAAAGATGGATCAGGTAAAGCTATTTCACCTTCCCCATCTCCTCCCTCCTCGACAGCTTGCTCTTCAACTTCCTCCTCTTCCTGTCCTGTCTCTTCTTCATCCTCAAGCTCGGACAAAGGAACTAGAATTCCATCTTTATTAAAGTCATTGTCCACATCATCAAGGGAGAAGTCGGCATTTGGGTTAAAGCGTTTAAGCTGCTTCATCGCTCGAGAAAAACCGTTGACGTGCTTCTTCATAATAATGGCTTTAGCTTCACTCAGATCGGCTTGAAGCTTGCGATTAGCCTCCCTCTCAGCCTCCAAAGCCTGTTGCAGTTGTGCAAAGGAAACTTGAGAGTCTTCAACGACTTTCTAAAGTCTGACCTTCTCTTCTTTCTCCTTTTCCAGCTCGGACTGAAGGGAAGTCTTACTTTTCTCAAGCTCAGTCTTTTGAGCCTTCAGTTGGCCAACAGCGTGAGCTTGCTCCTCTCACTTGGCCACAGCTTGAGCCAACTCGTCCTTCAACCTCAAGGAACGAGCCACTTCAGCCCTCATCGACTCCATCTTCTTCGTATTTTTTGATAGTTCTTGCTCCAGAAATGAGTGACGGACGAAATTTGGAGGGCGTAAGCAGCGACAGCTGTTAGACGAATCTGGGCAAGTATACCCAGTCGTGCAAGTAATACGGTGGTAGGACCGGTTATCGTATCCACGGGGATTGGATATCAAGTACCAATTCACAAACTCGGCAACTATCTAGACTAAACAGAGAACTCAAGAGAATTCGAAATAAACAAAAGAAAAGAAATAAAATCTTTTTGTCTTTTTGGGGACTTTTGACAAACACTTGGAGTGCAGAAAGGATATGTTGGGACTAGACTTCACCAAACCTCTAACTCATGCACTATCAGGACTAGATACCTCCCATTCATGCTTCAGATATTAAAATCAATCCACTAAATTACTCAAACCCCGATTCCTCGGATGGCAAGAGCCTAAATCCACTAATAGACCCTAATTCCTTAGGTGGCCTAGATTAATGAATTTGCATTAAGATTAGGGATCATGTGATTACTAATAAACCTAGTTCCATTCCTAGATGAAAGGGTTACTAGGTGATTAAATTCAATTCTGGTTATGATACGAACGTCCCCATTGCATACCAAAACACAAATCGAGTCATGGGGTGCTAGCCACAACAAGCATTAAGCACAGAAAATTAATCACTAATATGAAGACATGAACATAGATTAATCAGTCAAGATAAATACATAAACATAAGTTTGGCTACATCTAATCCCAACACAGGGATTTAACTACTCATAAAACAAAGAAAACCAAACCAGAGAAATAGGAAGGAAGAGGAGAGAAGAGGCTCCATGTGAGCTTTCCTTATTCTTCAAAGCAACCCCTCTTGGCTCCCTTCTAGGGTTGAAACCCTAGCCCAGCTGCAGCCTCCAAATGCCTCCAAATGGACCCTAAAAACTCCCCAGTTCTTTCTGCTGCGTTCTTATTTATAGGTCTGTTGCGCGTCACGGCCGTGATGGCCATCACGGGCTGGCCGTGACGCGTTCTGTCCAAGGCGTGTTTTAGGTTTTTGACTCTCGCGAGGCGAGAGAATTGTTCGCGACGCGAACCCTTAAAATTCTGGTTGGTCACGGCCGTGATGTCTATTACGGGCAGGCCGTGACAGCCTCTGACTTTTGCCTTCTACTCTGCTTGATCACGGCCGTGATGGTCATCACGGCCAGGCCGTGATGGTCATCACGGCCAGGCCGTGATGGGCTCTGTTTGGTTATATTCTTTACTTTTCAAGCTCTATTTAAAATCACACTATCAACAGCCTCCATACTGGCATCAAACCCCTACTCCAGCAAAAGCCGAGCATCAGAGGGCTTCAACACTTGACCATCAATGAGTGGGCCGGGGTTGAAATCATCACTCCAGAGCGAGCTGATGCCCGGGTTACAGTGGCCATTATACCACTTAGCGTCCACTGTCAGGTCAGTCACATGAGGTTCCCCTTCAGTCCTCTTCTAGGTTGTAGGGTCTTCAAGAGTCAGAGGAGGGGGATAAGCACTCCTCCTCGGTACCACTGGTTGAGCGTTGGCCCGAGCTCGCTTAGAAAGACGCGCGTTGGGGTCCGAGCTCTCAACAACCTTCTTTTTCTTCCCCTTGGCATCATAAGTTGGAATTGAAGTGACACCATGTTGAGGAGCCGACTTCTTCAGCAAAGATTTATAATTAAACTTTCCCATGATCACTGAAAAAGAAATCAGTCAAGTTAAAAGGCAGAATTTTTAAGTGCATCAACAGTATCTAAAGAAGAAATGCTTACGATCAAAGTCGCACACGAGGAAGTGGAAGAGGTGGGTAATTTTAAAAGCCTCCCATAAGGCAATGGCTGAGGATAGAGTTTCAAAATCGCCACATCGGCTCGCTCATCATCGGTCATAGAACCCAGGTCATAACTGGAAAATTTGGAAAGATGGGGCTGCCAATAAAAGGGAAACAACGGCTCGCCTTCAGAATCAAAAAATACGGACTCATGGCCTTCAGAAGGTCGGACTTTGAAAAAGTCCGACTTAAAAAACTTATAAGAACTCTTATAGAGGCCGATGATACCTCTACCCTCAACCCCACTGAGAGAAATCCATCCAATTCGGTCCTCGAACAGAACTTCATAAAAATAAAGGAACTTGGGAGCGGTAGCCGTCATCCCTGTTTGACTACATAGGATTTGGAAAGCCTTCAAGAAGGCCCAACTGTTGGGATGCAACTGAGTAGGGGCGACATTCATGATTCTCAGAACGTCGCACTCAAATTGGGTAAAAGGAAGGGTGACACCGATATGTTCAAAAAAAGTTTTATAGACATAAGTAAAGTGTGGTTCGACGGGGAGAGCTCTCGGGAAAACATGATCCTCATCCGAGCAAGGCAAACTGCGAACAGAAGCAGGGACCTGACAAATTTCGTTCTTAACACTCCTAAGGGATTCACGACTCCTAAAGTTAGAAAAGAACACCCCTACTTTAGGTCTAACCCAGGAATACCCTGGAATGGTAATGTCTGGAATGGGCTCTTTAGGAACCCTAGCGACGCGCTTGTGGTGCTTAGGGGCAGTAATGGCTGCAGGAGTTGCAGAGCTACTCTCATCATCATAAGAAGAAGAACCCTTGGCACCTCCATCACCACGAGGTGGAGATGGGGAATGATGAGGAGAGCCCCCAATTTGATTGATTTCGGGCTCTAGGATATGAACCCCAGAAGAGGCATTCTGGGTTACCTCGAACGAGGTTTCCATGGAAGAAAGAAAGAATGAAGGGAAAGGACGATGACGTACCTGGAACAGAAAAGGAAATGTAGAAGCTTGAAGGAGAAGAGCTTGAAGAGAGGTTTGAGCAAGGAAGAGGCAAAATGAGCTCCTAAGCAAACTTCTCCCCAACTTATAGAGACCTCAACGCCTCGAAAGAAAACAAATCTTAACGTTACTTTTGAAAGTAATAATAACGGACGCCATGTGAAGAAAGGGAACGTCTCTTCAAGTCTGCGCAAATTCGGCTCACTAATGAAGGAGTCACATGTGGCTAAGATATCGGAATAAATGCTGCGACAAGCTAACGGAATCAATCACACAACCAAAGAGCAGGATTCGGAAGTAATGACATAGAGGCCGCATGTCACAAACTTGCCTTATCTTAATAACGAAGGCAACGTCTCTTTTCATCTCTTAGTAACAGCGCAGATCTAAAACAATAGCCCACGTCTTGGCTCGGCTCCTTCAAAGAAGCTTCCACTCTTTCTGAAAGCTCAGCTTGGGGGGCTTGTATATGGGCCGAGGTGTAAAGCTTGCCAACTCTAAGCGTGAAGCTCGGTCGCCCAAGGTGTTCACTAGAGTAAAAGATATACATGTAGACCGAAGTGTGAAGCTCGGCCACTTACCTTGCCGACTTGAAAGGCTAAGGAGACCAAGTTTCTAAGCTCGGTCACCGAGGTTGAATGATTGGCCGAGGTACAAGATCGGACACTAAGACTATGGTAAAAAAGGGAAGAGAACCTACACCATAAACCTTAGATTCTCCAAATAAGGTTTTCAAAAGCCAAGCTCGGCTACTGTCATGAAAACTTTTACGCTTCTACTAGCTCAAAGCTTGGGGGGCTTGTGTACTGGCCGAGGAGTAAAACCCGACCACCGAGCTTGTATACCCGATCCAATCAAGGTGGGAAGGATAAGATATTGATATTATCTTTAATAATCCTGATATTATCTCAAATAACCTTATCCGGTTAGGAGATCGTTTTAAGATATTGATATTATCTTTAATAATCCTTATATTACCTCAAATAACCTTGTCCGGTTAGAAGAGATAATATCCCTTAAATTAAGGAAATCACATCTCAAAGAAGATTTAAGAGATAAAAGGAAATAAATACAGATCTCTTAAAGATATGGGGATCCTATTATAAAAAGAGGAGAACCCAAAAGAGAGACTCACTTTTAACTTAGCTAGGTGAATATCTCTTAAGCGTATTAGAGGAACCAACTTGATCAAGAGACTATTGAAGAGTCCTTGCTCGCTGGTATTCATCAGATACAAGATTAATGGATTGAGATCACCGTATGGCCAAGGGTTGAACCTAGAACTACGTCCGGCTTTGATTCCCATTGGGATACGTAGGACCATAATACAATATTATGTCAAGCCATAATCTAAAACAACCCCTGTGTTCACTCTTGGTTTGACGTTCTACAGCGAGATTCCGTCAAGTCGGATCTCGGCAGGAACCCCTACACTTCCAGATACTCCATATCACCATTGCAAAGTTGGTTTTTTGTCTATCATCAAACTGTTGTAAGGCCGAAAAGAATAATTCAGTAAAAGAGTCAACAACTTCCACCAAATTGTTTCACACATTCCAAAGGCCACATTGCTGCCAACACTGAATAGATTTGGGGCAGGATAAAATAGATGCCAAACCTGTTCCAAGTCAATAGAACACAACACAAATAGGAGAGCATTGAATGTCTTTATCATGCAATCTCATTCTTGTAGGTAAGTGATTCCTACAAGTTTTCCATAAGAACAATCGAATTTTGAAAGGAACCTGCAATTGCCAAATAGAATTCCATGAACCTGCTGCTGTCCAAGATTGAGCTTCTGTAAATTTAGTCATATACTGTTAAACTCAATGATTTAGAGATTTTGATATATATCAAATACAACTTAATGTGTATGCAAGTGTTTTTAGTGTCAAAATTTAAAGACAGGTATCAAGCAATACTCAACAAGTTCAGTGAGCAATCAAAGGAGAATATTCAAGGAAGAACTTGGAGGAATCAAAAAGCAAAGACGAAGATAAAGGAATCATCAAGACAAGAGCTTAAGGAGAAATTAGATTTAAGTCAGATGATCTGTAAGAGATGAAATCTCTTATTCTCAAATAGCTCAGTTAAAAAGATGCATGAAGAAAATCATTTTTCATAACCTGCATTAAAAGGAATAAGTTTTCGTAAATGAAAATGATTTTTGGAAATAAGACTTCAAAAGCGCTCGTCCAACACTGGGAATAGTAAAAGTTGGCGTCCAAGAAAGTGATAAAAGCTGGCGTCCAACACAAGTGATAAAAGCGGGCATCCAATAAAGTGACAGAAGTGCACGTCTACTAAGGTGACAGAAGCACACGTCTACTAAAGTGACAAGCTCACGTCCACTAAAGTGACAGAAGTTCTCGTTCACTAAAGTGATACAAGCGCTCGTCTACTAAAGTAATACAAGGACTCGTCTACTAGTTGGAGCACGTCCAATTACTTTGTGTTAGTACTCCCGTCTGCTGACGTGGTAAATGGACATGGCTATTTTTTCAAGATGGACGCGGTTATTTTTTAAGATAGACACGGCTATTTTTCCAAATGGACTCGGTTATTTTATGGACGTGAATTGTTGAACATTGGATGATGGCTATGCAAGATGAGTTAAACCAGTTTGAAAGAAACCACGTTTGGAAACTAGTGCCTGAACCCAAGAACTGTCAAGTAATAGGTACAAAATGGGTTTTTAGGAATAAACTAGATGAAAATGGTATTATTGTAAAAACAAGGCTATATTGGTAGCAAAACAGTATAACCAAGAAGAAGGCATAGATTATGATGAAACATATGCACCAGTAGCAAGATTAGAAGCTATAAGAATGCTACTTGCTTATGCTTGCATATGGACGCGGTTATTTTTTAAGATAGACGCGACTATTTTTCCAAATGGACTCAGTTATTTTATGGACGCGAATTGATGAACATTGGATGATGGCTATGCAAGATGAGTTAAACCAGTTTGAAAGAAACTAAGTTTGGAAGCTAGTGCCTGAACCCAAGAACTGTCAAGTAATAGGTACAAAATGGGTTTTTAGGAATAAACTATATGAAAATGGTATAATTGTAAAAACAAGGCTATATTGGTAGCAAAACAGTATAACCAAGAAGAAGGCATAGATTATGATGAAACGTATGCACCAGTAGCAAGATTAGAAGCTATAAGAATGCTACTTGCTTATGCTTGCATAATGGTATTTAAATTGTATCAAATGGATGTTAAGAGTGCTTTCTTAAATGGATTTATACAAGAGGAAATGTATGTTGGTCAACCACCTGGTTTTGAGAATAATGAATTGCCTAACCATGTTTATAAATTGTCTAAAGCACTATATGGCTTAAAGCAAGCTCCTAGAGCTTGGTATGAAAGGTTAAGTAATTTTCTCATTGAAAAAGGATTTAAAAGAGGTAAAGTTGACACAACTTTGTTCACTAAGAAAAAGGCACACAACATTTTACTTGTACAAATATATGTGGATGATATAATTTTTGGTGCTACTAATGAGCAGTTGTGCAATGAGTTTGTAAGTCTTATACAGAGTGAGTTTGAAATGTCAATGATGGGTGAGCTGAACTTTTTCCTTGGCCTGCAAATAAAGCAAACTGAAAATGGAATCTTTGTTAGCCAAACCAAGTACCGCAATGAGTTGATCAAGAAGTTTGGCATGGAAAACGCTAAGGAGATGACTACTCCAATGAGTACCTTCTGTTATCTGGACAAGGATGAGCATGGTAAACCTGTTGATGTTTCTAAATTCAAAGGTATGATAGGCTCACTACTTTATCTTACTGGTAGTAGGTCAGATATCATGTTTAGTGTATGCATGTGTGCTAGGTATCAAGAAAATCCAAAAGAATCACACTTAACAACAGTTAAAAGGATAATTAAGTATCTGTTAGGAACAAAAGACATGTGATTATGGTATCCCAGAGGAGCTACATGTACTTTAATTAGATATTCAGACTCTGATTTTGCTGGTTGTAAACTAGACAGAAAAAGTACCGGTGGAACTTGCAATTTACCAGGAAACTCATTAGTATCATGGTTCAGTAAGAAACAATCCAGTGTGGCTTTATCCACTTCAGAGACTGAATATGTAGCAGCTGGTAGCTGTTGTGCACAAGTTTTATGGATGAAACAACAATTAGTTAATTATGGTGTGCAACTAAACCAAGTTTCTATTAGATGTGACAATACAAGTGCAATTAACCTAACTAAGAATCCAATAATGCACTCTAGAACTAAACACATAGAAATCATACATCATTTCATTAGAGACCATATACAAAGTAGAGAAATTGAGATTGGGCATAATCGATCAATCCTATATCTAATCTCTAAAGAAACTGATTATATGACTGTATCTTTGTGTAAATATGCTCTGATTCTTGTATGATTTGATTTGGAATATCTATGAATGATTAGAATAGAGCTTTGGAATATCTATGCGAGTTGGACGCATCTTTTTGATTTGCCCCTACATCTATCCCTCTATCATGAACAATTTTATATGCTATGTTTGAATGTTTAAATGCTTGCCTTCTCTATTGCTTTGAATGTTTCTTTTCTTTACCTTTTTGATGATGCCAAAAGGGGGAGAAAAAGTATGATATAGAGAAAGGGATAATAACAAATTATACATGAAAAAAAGTATGATATTGAGAAAACGAATTATACATGCATATGTTGAGGGGGAGCTTAAAAGCGTACATGATTAATGGGGAGTAAATCAAATACAACTCTGTTAATATTTTTTTGCTCTTATAGACTTTTGCTCTGACTGCTTTGATACATGATATAAATTTGTCAAAACACTAAGTGTTTGCTACACTTATCTTACTAAGCGTATGCTACACTGATCTTATAATTTGTTAAAAGGTTTGTCATAATCAAAAAGGGGGAGATTGTTAAACTCAATAACTTAGAGATTTTGATATATGACAAATACAACATAATGTGTTTGCAAGTGTTTTTAGTGTCAAAATGTAAAGACAGGTATCAAGCAATACTCAACAAGTTCAGTGAGCAATCAAAGGAGAATATTCAAGGAAGAACTTGGAGGAATCAAAGAGCAAAGACGAAGATAAAGGAATCATCAAGACAAGAGCTTAAGGAGAAATTAGATTTAAGTCTTAGATGATCTGTAAGTGATGAAATCTCTTATTCACAAATAGCTCAATTAAAAAGATGCATGAAGAAAATCATTTTTCATAACCTGCATTAAAAGGAATAAGTTTTCGTAAATGAAAATGTTTTTGGAAATAAGTCTTCAAAAGCGCTCGTCCAACACTTGAATAATATAAGCGCTCGTCCAACACTGGGAATAGTAAAAGCTGGCGTCCAAGAAAGTGATAAAAGCTGGCGTCCAACACAAGTGATAAAAGCGGGCGTCCAATAAAGTGACAGAAGCGCACGTCTACTAAGTTGACAGAAGCGCACGTCTACTAAAGTGATAGAAGCTCACGTCTACTAAAGTGACAGAAGTGCTCGTCCACTAAAGTGATACAAGCGCTCGTCTACTAAAGTAATACAAGTGCTCGTCTACTAGTTGGAGCACGTCCAATTACTTTGGTTTAGTACTCCCGTCTGCTGATGTGACAAATGGACGCGGCTATTTTTTCAAGATGGACGCGGCTATTTTTTAATATGGACGCGGTTATTTTTTAAGATAGACACGACTAATTTTCCAAATGGACTCGGTTATTTTATGGACGCGAATTCTACAAGAACAATCAGAATCTTATTTCAAGAACGAGAATCAAGAAAACAAATTCTGTTAAATCAGATCCAAATCTGTTTTGATTGATCCCAATGACTATAACTTGTTTTATATATAAAGAGGGATCAAAGGAACACTTTTATATAACAATAACAAGAACGAGTAACCACAGAATTATAACGATACACATATCATTCATCATCTTCATTGAGCTTATTGTGAAAAGAGTGTTTCAATACTCATAAGTGCTTCAATTTGTTTATCTGACTATTGAGAGTTAGGAATCAACTTTTGTTTTACATTTCGATTGTAAAGAGAGAGGGAGTCTTTCTGAGTGATTAGGGTGAGGTATCCCTAAGGTTGAAGATTGAACCTCTTCACAAGAGTGTGGTATCTCGAGGTGTAGGAGTGCTCTGTGGTATGAAGGTTTTTCGGGCTACCTGGTAAAGCTTGTGTGTTAGTGTGTGAAAGAAATCCCATAGGTGGAGTGGGGACTGGATGTAGGTCACAGTGGTGGTGACTGAATCAGGAAAAATCTGGTTGTGTGGTATCTCTAAACT
This sequence comes from Sophora flavescens, assembly GCA_030762895.1. NCBI lineage: Eukaryota > Viridiplantae > Streptophyta > Magnoliopsida > Fabales > Fabaceae > Sophora > Sophora flavescens. The sequence goes on from CM061065.1 coordinate 124,422,382, forward strand.
CAAACTCCTTACTTTCTGTTTACGTTCAAGAGCCTGCAACTTTGATGTTTAAAGTTCAAATATAATTTCTGTTCTTGATTCGTATAAATTGCATTTTGTTATCACTGAGTTATTGAACCTGAACCTGTTCATTGTTAATCTTTCTTATCCTCATCACCTTCTATTCAAGATTTTGTAAAAACCCTTCATCGATTTTATAAAAGTTCCTGAGGACACTAATCCACAACTCTGATTTATAAAGCTTTTGTGAAAAAGTTTTAAGAGGGAAATATTTTTTTGAAAACTCAATTCACCCCCACTCTTGAGTCATTGAAGCCAAAACAACATATACAAGTAGTATACAGATTTCACAATATACTCCCCATTATTGCTAAGATTCCAAATGCACACATCCTTGTCAACAACATGCAAAAGAGGAGTATTACAAACCATAACAGCCTGATCAGTTGGAAGTATGCCATGAATAAACATTGAGTACCATTCTTTTTTATCTGGTATCATTAAGTCCTGCACTGTAAGCTGTAACACATGCTCATTTGGAGGCTCACCCGAGAGCTTTATTTTTTGTCCTCTCATCCAAGCACCATTCCACATTTGAAGTGTTGAACCATCCCCAATCATCCATCTATGGCCTTCTTCTAACAAAGATTTGGAATTCCAGATACTTTGCCACACAAAACTTGGATTTGATCCTCTCACAACATCCAAGAACTCATACATGAGAAAATATTTGGCTTTGAAAAATCTTGTGACCAAAGTATTTGGTTGGTTTGGAACTTCCATGCCTGCTTGCCAAGCATTGCTAGATTAAAGCCATGAAGATCTCTAAATCCCAATCCTCCATCAGCTTCTAACTGAAAGCTTCTTCCAAGACATCCATATAATTCCGTGGCCTTTTTCTCCCCACCAATATGAATTCATCATTCTTTCAATTTCTTCACAAAGAGATTTTGGTAGAATATAGGCACTCATGCAATATGTGGGGATTACCTGTAAAACCGCTTTAATAAACACCTCATTCCCTGCAATTGATAAGAATCTCCCACTCAATGAATTCAACTTCTTCCACACCCTCTCCTTGATATACTTAAAAGTTGTTGATTTGCTTCTACCAATAATGGATGGCAACCCAAGATATTTTCCGCACCTAACCGAGAATGCACTCCATTGATATCAACTAGATCCTCCTGAATATGCTCATGAGTATTGCTGCTGAAAAAACTGCAGATTTCTAGAGAATTACTGACTGAACCGAAGCTTCTGCATAATTGTGTAAAATACTCATGACTTGCTCCATTTCTTCGCTAGTTGCTTTAAAGAACAAGAAGCAATCATCCGCGAATAAAAGATGGGAAATAGTAGGGCCATTCCTGCAAACTTGAATTCCATGAATAACACCATCATGTTGAGCTTTATGAATTAAGGTTGTATGTCCCTCAGAACATAGAAGAAAAAGGTAAGGGGATAGAGGGCCTCCTTGCCTAAGACCTCCATGAATAACACCATCATGTTGAGTATGTTTGATAGCTTAGGCTATGTTACTAAGATAGAACATGGAGTCTTAATATTTCTAATGTTAACTTGACTATTGCTAAAGGAAATTTAAGAAATGGTTTGTATATCCTAAATGGGTCCACAGTCATAGCTCAAGCAACTGTGGCTAGCCAAACACAAAGTGATAAGACCAAATTATGGCATATGAGATTATGGCATTTTAGTGAGAAAGGTCTAGTTCATTTAGCTAAACAAAATTTGTTGAATGGTGATCAAATAGGAAAATTGGAAATGTGTGATTATTGTATAGTAGGAAAGGCTAAAACAATCAAGTTTGGTTCTGCCTTTCATAATACTAACAAACTTTTTTGAGTATGCACACTCTGATCTATGGGGTCCTGCTAGGACAATGACACATGGAGGGAGTTTCTATTTCCTCACTATCATTGATGACTACTCTAGAAAAGTATGGATCTATATTCTTAAACATAAAAGTGATACTTTTGATAAGTTTAAAGTATGGCATGCTTTGATAAGTAATCAGTTGGGAACTAACCTAAAATTTGAAGGACTGACAATGGCCTAGAATTTGTTTCAGAGCAATTTAATAGCTTCTACAAGAAACATGGAATCTCTAGACACAAGACAGTTGCTGGAACACCTCAGTAAAATGGCATTGCTGAGAGGATGAACAGAACCATACTTGAGAGAGTGAGGTGCATGCTTTCGATCTCAGACTTGCCTAAAAGCTTCAAGGGGAGGCTGCAACCACTGCAGTGTATCTCATAAACAGGTGTCCCTCTTCAGCAGTGGGATTCAAAACTCCAACTGAACTCTGGAGTGGCAAAGCTGCAGACTACTCAAATCTCAATATCTTTGGTGCGCTAGCCTTTGCTCACATCAAACAGGACAACCTGGAAGCTAGAGCAACCATATGTGCCTTCATTGGCTATCCTCATGGTGTTAAAGGCTACAAACTGTGGAGGATGGAACCAGGAGAGCTAAAGTGTATAATTAGCAGAGATGTCATTTTTGTTGAATCAAGAATGGCAATGAACGGGAAGAATCAGGACCAGACAAACAAAGGTACCCATGATGCACAAGCTGCGGTGGAGTTGTTCTACAATCACAGAAGTGATGAAACAATCCAATTTAAAGTATCAGCTGAAAATCAACAAGCTCAACCTGATGTGAATGACTACAATTTGGTTAGGGACAGGGCCAAAAGAACTATAGTCCCACCTAATAGATTTGGTTATGCTGATTTGATATACTATTCTCTAAATGTGGCAGAAGAATTACAGGATGCTGAACCTAGCAGCTGCAAGGAAGCTCTGAATAGCACACACAGTAAGGACTGGATGGCTGCTATGTGTAACACCCCGATTTTCGTATACGTTGTATTAACGGTAAAGATATATTAATTTTATTTTTATCTGAGACCTAGGAAATGATTTTGGAGAAAAAAATCATATCTAGAACCTACTCTATAGTAGGAAGCTCTATTTAAAATTTGGGTTTAAAACTCGACATAAAACCTAGTCAGTGTTTTTTTCTTGCGATATAATTTTATACCTAGAAAAACCCTAATTTGACCCGAAATTGAAAAATTGTAGATTTTTTATATTATGTCCGTGAGGAATTCTACTTTCCAAATTTGTGATCAAAAATAAAATATTATGTTTATTCGGACGAATTTTGGTGAAAGTTCGAACGAAAAACGGTCTGCGTTTTTACTGACGGTAAGATTTTACTGATAAGAAAACCTAATTTTGACTCGTGAACGAAACGGTTTATGTTTCAATCATATTTCGAACGAGTTTGGTTGTTTTAAAAATTTTCAATCGAAAAGAACTATTATGTTTTTATTCGGGCGTAAAACCCTAATCGGGAAACCGACGGAATCGGAAATAGAACTGCAGAGACAACCAGACACCAGAGGAGCTGAGTCATGGGGTGAGTCCCCACCATGACTCACCAAGCATTTATGAAGTATTAAATGCAATTTTAGGTGAAATAACCAAAATGCCCTTAATCTTAACCTTACATATCATAGTTAATTTTTAACCATGGTTAAAGCAAGTCAAGGCCAATTTGGCTTCTTCCTCCTCATTTGTGGTCCAATATCAGCCACACCATCCATGCATTTTTTACTACATATTTTTAACTTAACCATGATTACTATTAATTATAGTTAAGTTAAGTTATTATATTATATTATATTTCTTAACCAAGCTTAAGTTATTTTTCAACTATGGTTCACTGTAGTAGCAATTAAACAACACATTTTCACTCACTAACTCCCTCATGTATGCGCAGCCCACACCCTTTGTAACGTCCCAGTTTTTACATATATGTTATATTATTTATTTATTTGGAGTGATTAATTTGTATGGATTTTTTATTTTATTTATTTTTAGGTTGTTTAGTTTGAGTAATTTATTACTCATTTAAAATTATTTTATTGGGTGCATTAGCACTGCCTTATTGCAGTGTATGCACGTTTACTCGACAATAATATTACGTTATTGTCACTAATATTGTTTGTTTGGAAAAATATTATAAATAAAATGATTTAAAGAGAATTATTTTCCTATTTGACTCTATTTAATTTTAGATTTGAAAATATGTTAATTTAAAATTAATCAGAGATTAAATTTTGGGTTGTTAATTTTCTTAGTTGATCAGTTCAACTATCAATTATAACTCTAATTTAAATTTCGAAAGCATATAATTGTCAATCATTATTTTTATATCCAAAAGCCAAAAACATGTTTATTTTTAGGCTCAATATCTACCATCATTTTGTACCTACTATTACTAATCAAATTTTTTCCCCTTCCTATTTCAACCATCAGAACATGAAACCCCATCCCCCCTCCTTCTACTTTAATCTTCTTCTTCATCATAACCTCACTTTCTTTTCCCCCTTTGGTTCCAAGTTCCTCCTCCCTCTCTCTTGCTGTTCAGACGCGCGCCGCCCCTAGGATACCGTCGGCCGCCGCTCGTCGACGCAGGAAGGAGAAGACGCGCCGCCTTTGCCTAGTTCATCCTCTCCGCCATGAGAAAACGCGACCTCCACTGTGGTAAGTTCCGGCCGCCACCTTTATAGTGGTTTCCACCCTCTTTGATTCTTTTTGGACCTCCTTTCTCTTCTTCCATGAGTTTCACCTTCGTTTTGTTCATGGACACCCTAGGAACGAAGCTCCGCCATTCCACCGCCACTGTCGCCGGCACCGTCCGCCGCTCACCACCTCATCTCCGGCGTCTCCTTCTTCTTCATTTTTGGGTGAGTGATGTCCTCAGTTTTTCTTTGCCTATTTTCAAGAATCCCTAATTTCTTCAAAACCCTAATCGTAAGATTTTTTTATTTTTGTTCTTAAGTGTGAAATTAACTATGTTTTAGAACATTTGGGACTACGAATTTATGAATTACAAGGCCAATTTCTTATTTCTATGATCAAAACTAATTTTCCCCAAATTGCTCTTTGAACCCTAAAGCCCCAATTTTATTTCTCTTGAAATTAGTTTATAATTATGAAATTGATTATGTTTTTACGCAATTGGGACTATTAATTTATGTTCTGACAAAACTATTTTGTGTTTCTAGAATCAATTCAATTTTTCCCCAATCATGTTAATTAATCTTATTTACTCAAAATCAATCTCTTTTGAAAATGATTCTATTTTGTTAAACTAAATATATGGTTACTTTTGATTGTACGTTTTGAGGATGAAAATTGAATGGGTGAAATTGTCTGTTTGTTATCATGCTTAGTTTGTGTCTATGGGACGTTGTACGTGGTTATACTTGCTTGGTGGAGTAGAGTTTGCACTCTTGCATCTAATTGGAGCATTAAGACGAGGATCTTCCTCTTGTCTTCAAAGGTAAGGGGATATTGCCTGAGGGATTTTCGATAGCTACATGTTATCTGTGTGTCATATGTGGTTGATTTGTTGTGATGTATGGGGTTAAAATTAAGTTACTATATGACTGTTATGTGATTTTAATGTTTTATGTGAAAGCATGATTATGTATATGATGTATGGATTATCTGTTTTGTTTGATTGACTGATTGAAAGCCTGACAGTGGTCAGTGCCCAATTAAATCAAAGATAAAAGCTATAAAAAGCTTAAGGAGAAATGTAAAGGATTTGAATTATGGAAGTTGAAGGAAATACTAAAAATTATAATATTTGATGATGTTCTAGTGAAATAATGATTAATGAGTAATAGCGAGGTCGAAATCTTGAAAATGTCTCAGTGGTGTTGTCTTTTCAAAATAAATTCAAAAATAAGATGAAATGTTGTTACAAGAGGTTTAAGAGTCAAGAATATTTTAACCTTTGATGGTGAAGAACTTTTGTAAAAAAAAATATCATTTGATCTATAAATGACTTTATTTCCAATGAAAAATACTTTAGAAAAGTATTTGATGACAAAAAATTACGAGGAGCGATTTTATTATTTTGAATAGAAATGGGTTGGAAATGATTTTACTAGGATTTGAAGTTGTTTCGGAAAAAGGAGTTCTCAAAAGAAAACGGATTTGAGAAAATTGGATTTCTCTATGATTTGACGGTTTTATAAATGAATTTCAAATAGAAAGGATTTTCTGTAAACGAGTTTTACACAACGGTGTTATTTCCAACAACTTGGATAAGTTGTGGAGTTTTGTTTTGAATTTGGGTTTCACAGAACGAAAATTATTTTTAAGATAAAATACGGACCTAGTGGCCGAGATGTCTAGGTTCTAGTGTTCTATGGTATGGATCGTGTGTCCTAAAGGTGAAGTTATGGACTAGATGTCCTATAAAAAGTTATATTGATTTTTGCGTGGCAAAATCTACGAATCTAAGTCTGTGGCATCGATCTAGATTTCATGATTTTCACATTTGGACTTGGAGTCCGTTTTATTGGAATGGTTGATAAACTTAAATGTTTAAATGTTGGGTTGGTCGTGAGACTTTGAGCTTCGACAAGGAAATAATGAACACAAAGAAAATGACATGAACAAAACGTTTTACATGCATTTTTGAGGTAGATGTGCCTACGCATTTGGACTTGAATACTTGATGGCAAGTATTCATGACGTTGCATCAATGTATTTTATGGACAAATGTTGCATTTATCGCGTTGACCATTGTACCTTAACGTACAATGCACCAGTTGATCATTGTACCTTAATGGGCAATGTGTTTTTTTATGGGAAAAATGTTCCATTTATCGTGATGACCATCGTGGGATGAGTTTTTGAGCGATGTGCCTGTTGGTAGTGGCTACGATCTCAAGAGGGGGGGGGGGGGGGGGGGGCTGAATTGAGATATTGAAAACTTTTTCAACAAATTAAAACAAAACAGTGTTTCTTTAAAGAAATTTGGTTTTCACTCAATTTTAATTCCCAAGAATCAGGTTATGGAACAAGTAATGATGACAAGAAGAATTATAAGTAGTAACAACAGATTTTAACACAGATTGCAGATTAAAGATTCAAGTTAATAAGTATATGGAGTTTAGAGATGAGAAGAACATGTAAACCGATTTATCCTGGTTCGGCTACCTCCTCTGGTAAGCCTACATCCAGTCCCACACCTCTGTGGTTTTATCCACTATAATCAGCAATTACACAATTCCAATTACAGCAACACAAGGATAACCTCCTTGCTTGAAAAATCACCAGAAAGCACACTAGCTTTTCTATACCCAAGGATCCCTTCTATCCTTGTTCAAGCCTAAGAGATACCCTCTCTTAGTCACACTAATTCACGAAAAGAATTGAGTAGAAGTAAGACTCTAAAAGTCTGATTATACAAATTGAAGCTCTAACTAATATCACACTTTTCTCAGAGATGAAGCACTTTTGGATCTTTCGTAGTTTTTCACAATCAGAATGAGTTGTGTTGTTGTTATCGTGTTGTATTGTGTAAAAAGTGTTCCTTTGATCCCTCTTTTTATAGAAGACAAATTATAGCCGTTGGGATCATTTAAAACAGATTTGGATCTGATTTAACAAAATCTGTTTTCTTGATTCTTGGTCTTGAAATGAGATTCTGTCGATCTTTGTAGAGTTTGCGTCCTTCTTGAAAAATAACCATTTCCATCTGACAGAGGATAGCCAAGTCTAATTGAAGAGTAAAATATTCGTTTCTATCTGAAAGAATAGCAAATAGCCGCGTCCATTTTGCCATGTCACCAGACGGGAGTACTAGCTCAAGGTAATTGGACGTGCTCCAACTGGTAGACGAGCTTTATATGCCATGTTAGTGGATGGAGCTTCTCATTAAGATCTTAGCAAGTCCAAAGCGTGTATCATTAGTAGACGAGCTCCTTTTGCCACTTTTAGTAGATGAGCTCTCCTTTTTACATCAGTAGACGCGCGCTCCTGTTACTTTCAGTGGACGCGCTTTTGTTGTATTTAAGTGGACGTGATATATGTTGTATTTCAGTGGACGTGCTATATGTGCCACATCAGCGGACGAGCTCTTCTGTTTCTTTTAGTGGACGCGCTCTTCTTGTTAGACTTTAGTGGACGTGCTCTATGTTCCACTTTAGTGGACGGGCTCCTCTGTTACTTTCAGTGGACGAGCTCCAAGTGCTACGTCGGTGGACGAGCTTTTCTGTTACTTTGGTAGACGAGCTCCAAGTACCACGTCAGCAGACGATCTCTTCTATTATACTTCAGTGGACTAGCTCTTCTTGTATTTCAGTGGACGTGCTATATGTTGTGCTTCAGTGGACGCGCTTTTGTTGTTCTTTAGTGGACGCGCTTTTCTTGTTAGACTTTAGTGGACGTGCTCTATGTTAGACTTCAGTGGACGTCAGCTTTTTACTTTGTTGGACGTCAGCTTGTTCTACTTTGTTGAACTTCAGCTTGTTTTGCTTTGTTGGACGAGTGATCTTGCATACAGCTTAACACGAAATGAGTACGTAGTCAAGATTAAAAATCTTATGCAAAATACACTTAGTTTGTCATACATCAAAACATGAATGAGGGCTTAGTCTTACAAACTCCCCCTTTTTGATTATGACAAACCTTACCATACTTAACCTTAGTTATTAAGAAATCAGAGTACAGCTATTCAGTAAGCATGGTTCTTGAGTCATTTTCATCCTCCCCATGTGTCATTGATATCTTTCAAAAGATCAAGTGTTATCATATCATTATCATGAAAAAAAAAAAATCATCTTGCATTTATTATGAGTTCAAATCTTACCATACTTATTACAAATCATCTTGCATTTATTATAGGTTCAAGTATGTCTTTTCAAAGCAGTTCATACTTAGGTATCAGAGAAAAAAAATTTACATATCAGAGAAAGAATTTATAGCAAATGCGAGACAGAATTAATAGTTGTATGGTTTATCTTTATGGTTCATCTTTCTGGTTCATCTTTCTCCCCCTTTGTCATTATCAAAAAGAAACTATGGAGAATATTGAAATCAAACTGAAAAACAGTCTTGCATTCATTGATAATAAATCATTACAGAGCATATGCAATACATCAAAACATCCAAAACACCAAAAAAAGAATTACAGACTAGATAAAAGCATCTTGCCCATGTCCTTCATAATTTGCAGCAACTTGTGCTGCCTTGCTTGCCATCTGTTATCAATTATTTTGAGGATCAATTATGCCAAGTTACCTTATTATAAAGAATAAACTCTCCTTATTTAGTGGTTTGGTGAATATATCAGCTAATTTCTTGGTTGTATCTATATGTTCAATCACAACATCACCACTTTGAATATGATCCCTGATAAAATGATGCCTAATTTCAATATGCTTGGTTCTTGAGTGCATAATTGGGTTCTTTGTTAGATTAATTGCACTAGTGTTATCACACTTTATTGGTATATGATCCAGATAAACGCCATAGTCAATTAATTGTTGTTTCATCCATAGGATTTGAGCACAACAACTCCCAGCTGCAACATATTCTGCTTCAACTGTGGATAAGGCCACACTAGTTTGCCTTTTACTAAACCAGGACACTAGGGAATTTCCTAATAAATGGCATGTTCCACTTGTTCTCTTCCTATCTAACTTGCATCTAGCAAAGTCAGAGTCAGAATATCCTATTAATGTGCAAGTGGATCCCTTGGGATACCACAGCCCCATTTCTTTTGTTCCTAAAAGATACTTCATGATTCTTTTAACTGCAGTAAGATATGATTCTTTAGGATTAGCTTGATACCTTGCACACATACACACACTAAACATTATATCTGGCCTACTTGCAGTGAGATAAAGTAGGATCCGATAATACCTCTATACTTGGATACATCTATAGATTTACCATGTTCATCTTTGTCCAAGTAGCAGGCTGGACTCATTGGTGTTGCCATTTCCTTTGCGCTTTCGATTCCAAACTTCTTTAGTAGTTCCTTTCAATACTTTGTTTGGCTTATGAAGGTTCCATCTTGGCATTGTTTAATTTGAAGTCCAAGAAAGAAGGTAAGCTCTCCCATCATGGACATTTCAAATTCACTTTGCATTAGTTCACCAAATTCCTTGCATAAAGACTCATTAGTAGCACCAAAAATATATTTGAACAAGTAAGATATTGTGTGCTTTTGTTTTTTTAAATAGTGTTGTATCAACTTTTCCTCTTTTAAAGCCTTTCTCTAGGAGAAAATTGCTTAACCTCTCATACCAAGCTCTAGGAGCTTGCTTGAGTCCATAGAGGGCTTTAGTCAGTTTATAGACATGATTTGGGAACTCACTATCAACAAAGCCAGGGGGTTGGCTTACATATACTTCCTCTTGTATTATTCCATTTAAAAAGGCACTTTTCACATCCATTTGTACAGTTTAAAGTTCATTATACATGCATAGGCTAAGAGCATTCTTATGGCTTCTAATCTAGCTACGGGAGCATATATTTCATCATAATCAATTCCTTCTTCTTGATTATATCCCTTAGCTACTATTCTAGCCTTGTTTCTTACTATTATTCCATTCTCATCCATTTTTTTAAACACCCATTTAGTTCTGATTATTTGGTTACTTTTGGGTTTTGGAACTAAACCCCAAACTTTGTTCCTTTTAAATTGATTTAACTCCTCTTGCATTGCAATCATCCAATGTTCATCATTAATAGCATCATCAACACATTTTGGTTCTATTTGAGATACAAACTCCATGGTATTGCAAATATTCCTTAAAGAGTTTCTAGTGGTTACCCCTTTGGTGATCTCACCAATGATATTGTCTAGGGGATGATTCTTTGAAACTTGCCACTCCTTAGGAAAATTTTCTTGTTGAAGTTCTGCTTGAGGTTCTTTATTGCTCTCTTCATCTTCCTTTTCCTTGTTTCTCTACTTTCCTTCATCAGATTTCACCTCATCCTCAAGAGTTTCTGCATCATCAAAAATGTCCTTTCCCAACCTTTTGCGGTTAGACTCATCAAATGTTATGTGAACAGATTCTTCCATTGATAAAGTATGCTTATTAAACACTCTATATGCTTTGCTAGTTAATGAATAACCTAGGAAAATACCCTCATCAGCTTTGGGATCAAATTTCCCAAGATTATCCTTGCCATTATTTAGCACAAAACATTTACAACCAAAGACATGAAAATGAGAAATGTTAGGTTTTCTTCCCTTGTAAAGTTCATATGGAGTTTTCTTCAAAATTGGCCTTATTAGAACTCTATTTAAAACATAACATGCAGTACTCACAGCATCATGATAGTGTAATTTTACATCATGTTTTCTGTACACTTTTGCATGCATTTTTCATATAGATTAGGCATTCTTTATTTGATTTTAGTTAGATTTTCCCTAGGAACGGGTGAAGCGGTTTCTTGGTGTTGTTTTGCAGGAATTAATGTAAAAATGATCAAAATCAGTCATGATGGAGCCTGGATGAAACAGAGCTTGAAAAGTGAAGAATATGAGCCAAACAGAGCCCATCATGGGCTGTCCGTGATGACCATCACGGCCATGATCAAGCAGAGCAGAAGGCAAAAGTCAGAAGCTGTCACGGGAAGTGCTCGCCCCGCGAGAGGCTACTCGCCTCGCGAGCCTGAAGACCAGCCTGTGCCAGAAATGTCATCTTCTCTGCCTCGCCCCGCGAGAGGCTACTCGCCTCGCGAGACTGTGGACCAGAAGCCATCACGCCCAGGCCCTGATGCTCATCACGGGCATATTTGAGAAGAACCTTACTCTCTCGCCTCGCGATCCACTCTCGCCTCGCGAGAGATCCAATCTCTGAAGACCAGATTTTTAACATTCGCCTCGCGAGGCAGGTCTCGCCTCGCGAGCGCGCGCAGAGTCTGATTGGTATAAATTACTATTTTAGGGCAGAATGAAGGAGTTTTTTGGAGAGTTTAGGAGGGGGGCACTTGGAGTCACTTGGAGGCTGCGGCTGGGCTAGGGTTCCAACCCTAAATGGGAGCTGAGTTAGGGGGTTGCTGTGACAACAGTGGGAAGCTTCAACGGAGTTCTCCCTTTCTTCCTTTCTCTACTACTTTTTTGGTTTGGCTTTCTCTGTAATTATGAGTAGCTAATTCCCGTTTGTTGGGATTAGATGTAACCAAACTGATTATTATGTATTTATCTTGACTGATTATTCTGTGTTCATGCCTTCGTATTAGTGATTATTCCAAGCTTAATGCTTGTTGTGGCTAGCACCCCCATGACTCGATTAGTGTTTTGGTATGCAATTGGGAAATTCGTATTAGAACCGGAATTGAATTTAATCACCTAGTAACCCTTGCATCTAGGAATGGAGTTTGGTTTACTAGTAATCGCATAATCCCTAATCCTAATGCAAATTCATTAATCTAGGCCACCTAAGGAATTAGGGTCTATTAGTGGATTTAGGCTCTTGCCATCCGAGGAATCGAGGCTTGAGTAATCTAGTGGATTGATTTTAATATTTGAATCATGAATGGGAGGTATCTAGTCCTGGTAGTGCATGAGACAGAGATTTGGTGAAGTCTAGTCCCAACATATCCCTTTCGCACTCCAAGTGTTCGATAGAAATCCTCAAAGAACTTTTCCTTTTATTTTGTTTGTTTTGATTTCTCTTCTTAGTCTAGATAGTTGCTGAGTTTGTGAATTAGTAATTGACATCCAATCCCCATGGATACGATAACCGGTCTCACCACCGTATTACTTGCACGACTGGGTATACTTGCCCAGATTCGTCCAACAAGTTTTTGGCGCCGTTGCCGGGGATTGGTTTTGCCAATATCAATAGTAACAAAGAAGGCAACTAATTTAGACATTTTTATTATTTTTTGTATATATTTGATCTTTTTGTTTTGAGCTTTGTTTGTGCCAGGTGGATGAAATTCATGGACAACTATCATTAGCCATCTGATGGGGAAGCCTCAAGTCACACTTGGGAGGACAACTGGTGTTGGGAAGATTACCCAGAATTGGTAAATTTTGATATCCCAGCACAAATTGATTCTGTGACGGATAGGCTTGTATATAGTTGCTCCAAGGAGGAATGGGAAACCCTCTGTTCATATTCACCGCCTCCACCATCATGTATGATTCCCATAGAGCCACATGAAGCAGAGTTTGAACAGAATATGGTGGTGGGAATGGGTCAAAATGAAGATTAAGTGGTGGTGGTAAGCGAATCACAAGAAGAGGAATTACCTTTCACGCATCCTTGGGGAGGAACAAGTGAGAAGGCATGGCATTTGGAAAGCATTCACTCCACCATGCTTGCTGAATTTACTACATTAGACAAATATGTCGGCTTGCATGCATGTGTGGACACTGGTAAGTTAGCCCCTTCCACTTGTCTGGAAAACTTCCTCTTGAAAATTCCACTTGACCCGAGAGGAAGTGAGTTCATAATTGCAAAGGTCAATGGAGTTTTCACACACTAGCTAGGAGGAATTAAGGTTGGAGTCATATTGCTCCTGTAATTGCCACTCCATAAACCATGGGATCCGGGAGGAGGATCTCACATCTTGAGCACCCCTTGGTCCTTATACCACAAGTTATGGGATCCAGGTGGATGCTTTTCAATAAGTCAAGCTAGTGACGTTAAAGAAGCGCTTATTGGGAGGCAACCAAAGTTTCTTAACCCTTCTCTTTAGTTAGTTTTTGTTTTTGATTTTAACTCTTGAATAATTTGAGAAGATCAAGAGTTCTCTTTTACTAATAAAATTGCCAAGTGATTTCAGGGAAAGAAGGAAGGAAGAGCAAGAAGACAAGAAAAAGCAAAGTCATCACCCCTCACAGCCGTGAAGTACTTCACAACAAGTTTCTGACTGGAATGAGAGCCAGCACCCGCTACCGCCTCGGTAAGTCGTTCCAATTTTTCTCCTCTCTCTCTAACTTGATTGTTTACATTGGGGACAATGTAAATTCTTAAGCTTGGGGTAGGGGTATTTTTCATTTGCATTTTTCATGTTGCATTCATATAGTTTTGCATGGTAGTTTGCATGATCACACAATTAGATTGCCCTTGCTTAGACTATGCATCCAATTGTGATAACTAAGTGCCAAATATATTGTGATAGTGAATTATTGAACCCAATTTTTTTATTCTTGTGATAAGGCTACAAATGAAAATGCTTGAGCTAATCATTGATAGTTGATAATTAGCATATGGTGCCGTCGATTTGTGTTTCTCACTGATTTTTGAACTACTAAAATGTGAGATTTTGAGCCAAAAGGGGTACTCACTAAATCTACCCCATTCTTTGTGTTAGAGTGTTATTCCTCTTGGATTGCATTTCTCTAGAACTTGACTTGAAACCGTTTCAAAGCTTAAAAATTTTCGGAAACTTTTTTTGAAAATGATTGAGGCATTAGGTATTTTCTGGCCTTCTGAGCTTTGAATGAATAAATGCTACCCCTTAGTTGCCCAATTTTGAGCCTACATGAATAAAATACTTTTCTTGGTACCCTAAAATATTTTTGATAAATATGCTTGGTAGGATACCTTCTAAAGTATTACAAAAAGGGTAAAAAGGTAGTGCAAAAAAGTTTGGGATGAAAGAATCAGAAAAATATTTCTCTTGAGTTGAAAAATCTCCCCTTCTCCAAACAAAAGAAAAACAAAAAGAAAAATATATAAAGAAGGGGATGACAAAAAGAAGTGAGAAATAAAAAGAAAAAGAAAGAAAGAAAGGTGGAAAAAGTGAATCGAAACCCAAAGGGGTATTTTAGAAGGTGTCATGGTTTGTAATGATTGATATTTTGTGTAGCCTTTTGAAATGTCATTTCCTTGATGTCCCCACCTAACGTTAAATCCCATGGCCACGTTACAACCAAAGCGAAAGACATCTTGATTCTTAATTGTTTTCATTAATAAAGTAGAGATTTGGTTGATAGTCAAGCCTATGGTAGAATTCTTTCCTTGAGGAAAATGGAGCGAATTGTCATATATCCCTAAACACTTGAGTGAGGTGAAAAAGAGAGCCAAGCAAATGAATAAGCTTGGGGTGATCTTCATGTGAGAAAGAGTGCCCAAATCAGTGAGAATATGAGTCTAAGGAACATAAGTCTCTAATTGGACTTGAATTGATTGTCTCTTGCTGAATTGTTTGAAATGCTTGTTACTTGGATTACTTGTTACTCGAGATCTTGATTCACTATCCATGCTTTGATTATATATCTCTTCTGGCCTTAGTGATTGCTTGAGGACAAGCAATTGAATAAGCTTGGGGTGATTTGATAGTGTGATTTTACATCATGTTTTCTGTACACTTTTGCATGTATTTTTCATATAGATTAGGCATTCTTTATTTGATTTTAGTTAGATTTTCCCTTGGAACGGGTGAAGCGGTTTCTTGGTGTTGTTTTGCAGGAATTAATGTAAAAATGATCAAAATCAGCCATGATGGAGCCTGGATGAAACAGAGCTTGAAAAGTGAAGAATATGAGCCAAACAGAGCCCATCACGGCCTGGCCGTGATGACCATCACGGCCATGATCAAGCAGAGCAGAAGGCAAAAGTCAGAAGCTGTCACGGGAAATGCTCGCCCCGCGAGAGGCTACTCGCCTCGCGAGCCCGAAGACCAGCCTGTGCCAGAAATGTCATCTTCTCTGCCTCGCCTCGCGATACTGGGGACCAGAAGCCATCACGACCAGGCCCTGATGCTCATCACAGGCGTATTTGAGAAGAACCTTACTATCTCGCCTCGCGATCCACTCTCGCCTAGCGAGAGATCCAATCTCTGAAGACCAGATTTTTAACATTCACCTCGCGAGCCAGGTCTCGCCTCGTGAGCGCGCGCAGAGTCTGATTGGTATAAATTACTGTTTTAGGGTAGAATGAAGGAGTTTTTTGGAGAGTTTAGGAGGGGGGCACTTGGAGGCTGTGGCTGGGCTAGGGTTCCAACCCTAAATGGGAGCTGAGTTAGGGGGTTGTTGTGACGACAGTGGGAAGCTTCAATGGAGTTCTCCCTTTCTTCCTTTCTCTACTACTTTTTTGGTTTGGCTTTCTCTGTAATTATGAGTAGCTAATTCCCGTTTGTTGGGATTAGATGTAACCAAATTGATTATTATGTATTTATCTTGACTGATTATTCTGTGTTCATGCCTTCGTATTAGTGATTAATTTTCCATGCATAATGCTTGCTGTGGCTAGCACCCCCATGACTCGATTAGTGTTTTGGTATGCAATTGGGAAATTCGTATTAGAACCGGAATTGAATTTAATCACCTAGTAACCCTTGCATCTAGGAATGGAGTTTGGTTTACTAGTAATCGCATAATCCCTAATCCTAATGCAAATTCATTAATCTAGGCCACCTAAGGAATTAGGGTCTATTAGTGGATTTAGGCTCTTGCCATCCGAGGAATCGGGGCTTGAGTAATCTAGTGGATTGATTTTAATATTTGAAGCATGAATGAGAGATATCTAGTCTTGGTAGTGCATGAGACAGAGATTTGGTGAAGTCTAGTCCCAACATATCCCTTTCGCACTCCAAGTGTTCGATAGAAATCCTCAAAGAACTTTTCCTTTTATTTTGTTTGTTTTGATTTCTCTTCTTAGTCTAGATAGTTGCTGAGTTTGTGAATTTGTAATTGACATCCAATCCCCATGGATACGATAACCGGTCTCACCACCGTATTACTTGCACGACTGGGTATACTTGCCCAGATTCGTCCAACACATCAGCCCAAAAATACTTTGGTAAATTAGAGTCACTTAACATGGTTCTAGCAATTTCTTCAAGTGACCTATTTTTCCTCTCAACTACTCCATTTTGTTGTGGAGTTTTAGGTGCAGAAAAATTGTGTTTTATACTATGTTCATCACAAAAGTTATCACACTCCTCATTTTGGAATTCTCCTCCATGGTCGCTCCTAATTGAAACAATTTTCACGTCTTTCTCATTTTGAACAACCTTAGCCATTTTCTTAAAAGCTTTAAAAGCTTCATTCTTTTGTGCTAAAAAATAGGTCCAAGTAAATCTAGAGAAGTCATCAACAATTACAAGAGCATAAAGATTTCCACCAAAGCTTTTCGTCCTAGAAGGTCCAAAAAGGTCCATGTGCAGCAATTGTAAGGGTCTACTAGTTGAAACCGTGTTTTTAGCCTTAAATGAGGTTTTCACTTGTTTACCCTTTTGGCATGAATCACATAAGCCTTCTTTACAAACTTTTTATTTGGCAAACCAATTACAAGTTCTTTGGAAATCAATTTATTCAAGTGATCCATATGAATGTGAGCTATTCTCCTATGCCAAAGCCAATTTTCATCTTCTTTGGAAATTAAGCAACATGCATCATTGGTAATTAAATTGTCTAAGTCTAGCATATAGATGTTATTGATTCTATTTCCAATCAATTTTATGTTATTATCATGAATAGATTCAATCATACACAAATTTGAGTTAAAGTTTACCTTGTAGCCATTATCACATAATTGGCTTATACTTAGTAGATTGTGTTTGAGCCCTTCCACATAGAGAACGTTCTCAATCTTGATTGCTGGACTTTTTCCTATTGTTCCAACACCAAGAATTTTTCCTTTGTTGTTGTCTCCATAGGTGACATTTCCACCTTCCTTGGGAGTGAAAGATGTAAATTTTGTGATGTCTCCGGTCCTGTGTTTGGAGCAGCCACTGTCCAGGTTTTGGCCTTCAAACACACCTACAAAACAGATTTTTTTTATACTTTTCCTTTAGGTACCCAAATCTGGTTGGGTCCTTTGGTGTTAGTAGCAACATAAGTTCCTTTTGGAACCCAAATTTGTTTAATGCCAACATGTATGTTCTTTCTAAGTCTACAAGTAGCAGCTATATGACCTTTCTTTAGACAATAATAGCATTTAACAAAAGGACTAGTCGAGGAAATAGGTTCAATAAAAAGCTTCTTAAAAGATTTTTCATGTATCATTGGCTTATATCCAATTCCAGCTTTGTCATACACACCCTTCTGTTGTCCTAATATGGCATTCAAGTTATCTCTACCCAAAGTAAACTTAGATAGAGTTGTATTCAGTTTTTCAACTTCCTTTTCTAGTGTAGTGCATTTGGTGCAAATTGAACTAGATGTAAGTAATTTTGAATTTTCGGCTTCGAGTTCTTTGAGCTTTATTTGTAAAGATGCACAGTCACTACATTGTTTTGCAATGATCTTCCTAGAAGATATAAATTGGTTACCAATTTTAACATATTCTTCATGTAATTCATCAAGAGCATCTTGTAACTCATCATAGGTAGGAGAAGAATCATTTACCTCGGCTTCACTATCACTTTGTTGATTTGCCATGAAACATAGGTTGGCTTCTTCATTTTCAGATTCACTACTAGTGGAATCCATATCATTTTCTTCCCAAGCTATGTATGCTCTTCTAGGCTTTCTTCCTTTCTTCTCTTTGTTGTCATTCTTCTCATACTTTTCTTTCTTTGGTAGCTTTGGACATTCATTTTTGTAGTTTCCAAGCTTTCCACATTCAAAGCATTTGATTGTTGAGGAAGAGCTTTCACCTTTGTTCGTGTTCTTTTTGGTAGGAAAACTGAATTACTTCTTGTTTCTAATCTTTTTGATGAATTTTCTAAATTTCCTTACAAGCAATCCCATGTCTTCTTCGGATTCTTCACTTTCATCAAGGTGTTCATCTTCATCACTTACTATTGATTCTTTGGAGATATGAGCCTTGAGTGAGAGTCCTTTCTTATTTTTCTCCTTATCTTCATGACTTTTCAATTTATTGAGTTCCAATTCGTGTTCTTTCAACTTGCCAAATAGAGTAGCAATCTGCTTGGTGTTAAGATCCTTTGCTTCAACAATTGCAGTAATTTTTGGCTGTCATTCACGACTCAAACATCTTATTATCTTGTTAATCTTTTTCTCATATGTGATTGTATGTCCGAGTCCTTCTAGCTGGTTCACAATATGTGTAAACCTCTTTTCCAGTTCATCTATCTCCTCACCATTCTTCATATGAAAGAGTTCATATTCATGGACTAGTGCAGTCATCTCCTCACCATTCGTCATGTGAAAGAGTTCATATTCATGGACTAGTGCATTCATCCTTGCTTTTTCACATCGTTGGTTCCTTCATGAGTGAGTTGAAGAGTATCCCACATTTGCTTTGCCGTTTTGTAATTGGAGACCCTGAAAAACTCATCATAATTCAAAGCAGCTGTTATAATATTTTTTGCCTTAGCATTATAACCAACTCTTCTTTTATCATCATCATTCCAGTCATCTTTTGGTTTATTTTGTTTATTTCCCTTATCATCAAGAATAAATGGAACATAGGGACCATTTTCAACAGCATCTAATACATCTAAACCTGCAGCCTCAAGAAAGATAAACATTCTCTCTATCCAATACATGTATTGGGAGCCATTAAAGGGAGGGGGTCTAGTGCTAGTGAGTGAAGCCTCATCACCCAGGATATCATTTGTAGCCATCTCTTGAAGCTATTAAGCTTTGTAACAAGAGTTTTAGCCCTGATGCCAATTGTTGGTAGTGGCTACGATCTCAAGAGGGGGGGGGGGGGGTGAATTGAGATATTGAAAACTTTTTCAACAATTTAAAACAAAACAGTGTTTCTTTAAAGAAAATTGGTTTTCACTCAATTTTAATTCCCAAGAATCAGGTTATGGAACAAGTAATGATGACAAGAAAAATTATAAGTAGTAACAACAGATTTTAACACAGATTGCAGATTAAAGATTCAAGTTAACAAGTATATGGAGTTTAGAGATGAGAAGAACACGCAAATCGATTTATCCTGGTTCGGCTACCTCCTCTGGTAAGCCTACATCCAGTCCCACACCTCTGTGGTTTTATCCACTATAATCAGCAATTACACAATTCCAATTACAGCAACACAAGGATAACCTCCTTGCTTGAAAAATCACCAGAAAGCACGCTAGATTTTCTATACCCAAGTATCCCTTCTATCCTTGTTCAAGCCTAAGAGATACCCTCTTTTAGTCACAGTAATTCATGAAAAGAATTGAGTATAAGTAAGACTCTAAAAGTCTGATTATACAAATTGAAGCTCTAACTAATATCACACTTTTCCCATAGATGAAGCACTTTTGGATCTTTCGTAGTTTTTCACAATCAGAATGAATTGTGTTGTTGTTACCGTGTTGTATTGTGTAAAAAGTGTTCCTTTGATCCCTCTTTTTATAGAAGACAAATTATAGCCGTTGGGATCATTTAAAACAGATTTGGATCTAATTTAACAAAATCTGTTTTCTTGATTCTTGTTCTTGAAATGAGATTCTGTAGATCTTTGTAGAGTTTGCATCCTTCTTGAAAAATAACTGTTTCCATCTGACAGAGGATAGCCAAGTCTAATTGAAGAGTAAAATATCCCTTTCTATCTGAAAGAATAGCAAATTGCCGCGTCCATTTTGCCACGTCACCAGACGGGAGTACTAGCTCAAGGTAATTGGATGTGCTCCAACTGGTAGACGAGCTTTATATGCCATGTTAGTGGACGGAGCTTCTCATTAATATATTATCAAGTCCAAAGCGTGTATCATTATTAGACGAGCTCCTTTTGCCACTTTTAGTAGACGAGCTCTCCTTTTTACATCAGTAGACGCGCGCCTCTGTTACTTTCAGTGGACGCGCTTTTGTTGTATTTAAGTGGACGTGATATATGTTGTATTTCAGCGGACGTGCTATATGTACCACGTCAGTGGACGAGCTCTTCTGTTTCTTTTAGTGGACGCGCTCTTCTTGTTAGACTTCAGTGGACGTGCTCTAAGTTCCACGTCAGTAGACGAGCTCCTCTGTTTCTTTCAGTGGACGAGCTCCAAGTGCTACGTCATCGGACGAGCTCTTCTGTTAATTTGGTAGACGAGCTCCAAGTGCCACATCAGCAAACGAGCTCTTCTGTTATACTTCAGCGGATGCACTCTTCTTGTATTTCAGTGGACGTGCTATATGTTGTACTTCAGTGGACGCGCTTTTGTTGTTCTTCAGTGGACACGCTTTTCTTGTTAGACTTCAGTGGACGTGCTCTATGTTAGACTTCAGTGGACGTCAGCTTTTTACTTTGTTGGAAGTCGGCTTGTTCTGCTTTGTTGAACTTCAGCTTGTTTTGCTTTGTTGGACAAGTGATCTTGCATGCAGCTTAACACGAAAAGAGTACGTAGTCAAGATTAAAAATATTATGCAAAATACACTTAGTTTGTCATACATCAAAACATGAATGAGGGCTTAGTCTTACAGTGCCATGTTCCGTGTTGACCATCGTGCCAGGAGTTTTGGATGATCTGCCATGTTTCGTGATGACCATTGTGCCAGGAGTTTGGGCAATGCGCCATGTAAGAGGCTGATCCTCTCAAGTGAAAAGAAGTTTGGAATCTCCAGAGATTAGGTATAAAAGTTAGATGTTGAAGCTTGAAGTGCCTTGCATTTTTGAAAATGACTATAACTGTCGGGTATGAAACCCCTTGATAAACTAATTGTTTATTTTTGAACATCTATGTTGTTATATATATACATGTTATATGATGTTTGTGTGTCGCGCATGTAGTTATCGTGATCAAATCCATATATTGGTATCTCACCCTTGCATGTATCTGTTTTTCTAGTTTTACTGTTTTACCTTGGTACACGCGTACAGAAGGTGCTGAAGAGGTTTTCAGTTTCACTTGGGGATATTAGTCTCAATCCTTGAAGATGTCTAATGTCAGTTATAATGGTGAGAATCATAGGGGTCTTCCCCGGGAATATCTTTTAGAACGACCAGCTTAAGTTTTTGAGATGTTATTGATTAATGATAGTATGTATGTTTATGGCTCGGAGAGCCTTTATTTTGAATGGAATGTTTATGGATCGGAGAACTTTTCTTTTGGATGAAAAATGTAAGTTTTTTCCTTTTGGTCATGTATAGTTTGTTGATGTAAATATTTTTAGAATAACATCATCTTGATGTATTTTGTATGACTGAAATTTCTGGGATGAAAATATAAATTTTTCAGAAGGTGTTTTTATTTTGGGATGTTTGAATTACAGAGGAGACTCTGTCGAAATTTTTGTAAAAAAAAGTTATAGCTTTTTATTCAAGTACATTTCTAAAATAAAGAGGCTTGTTAGGTTAGGTTTTTACGCCTGTGCGCCGGTCACGACTTAGGTTTTGGGTCATATAAAAAATTATATATATGACCATAATCTATACAATGATAGATGAAAATGTGGTGTTATTATTTTAAAATAGGTTTAAGTTTACCGCAACCGCAGGAAAAATTTTATACCCAAGTTTTCTGATTTGAAGTAAATAAATTGCCGAAAGCAACCAACAAATTTCTTTTTAATTTATTTCCGCACGTGTTTATGAGGTAATGCCCAAGGGGGGTGTTATGCGACACCCCTTCTTGGGACATCACATAGTTACCCAAATACGAAAAATAAAATTATAATTTACTGGTTACTTTCAGAAAATATAATCTTTTTAATTAAACATCTCAAGCAGAAATGGTAGTAAATTTTTTTTCTAAAACATAATGAACATGAACAAACATATATATATATATATATATATATATATATATATATATATATATATATATATATATATATATATATATATATATTCA
Source organism: Sophora flavescens (assembly GCA_030762895.1). Lineage (NCBI taxonomy): Eukaryota > Viridiplantae > Streptophyta > Magnoliopsida > Fabales > Fabaceae > Sophora > Sophora flavescens. The sequence continues at coordinate 124,444,884 of CM061065.1, forward strand.
TCCTTAGTTAATGCACACCCTATAACTACTATGAGATCAGAAAAGGGCCTTAATAAAAACAGGCCATTCTCAACAAGCTAGGTAAAAAAATAAAGACATACATAATACTAGTGAATATTTTAGAATCATATACAAAAACTCATGACTCTCAGTAGCCAGATCAAACTGACGAAACTCACTACCCCAAAATAAAACTAAACCTACAGCTAGTCAAGCTGGTGATACCCATTAGGGAGATCATGATGATCACCCCCACCTACAGCAGGAGTGTCACCACTGCCCCCGCTCCCTCATCGGGAGAATCGTCATCATCATCAGCAGGAGGAGGATACTCAAGTCCATCCTCTATGAATTCCTCCGGGTCCTCCTCAATCTCATCCAAAACCACCTCTGCAGGAGGTACTGCTGGTCGTGCCATCTATAAAGGCTGAATCGACTGAGGAGGATCATCAAGTAACCCATGCTCATCTAGATACTATAGATAAAACCAAACTGGAGGTAGAGATACCTCGACAGTCTCCACCACGTGTGTCCGTCGCTGTGGTCTCGCAGCTAAAGTGCCGGTGATCTCTCGACTAGGGCTAAAATAGGTAGCGCTAAGTGCCCCTGGGTTATTCTCCCAAGCGCCACCATATTGTACATTCTCAAACGTAATTGAACGCATCACTGAGTGCGCCGGATGCACCTCCGGATCCATCTAAACTCATATAAATATATACCACAAGTAGAGGAACGAACAAGTGCAAGAGTGAGAAACCAATATATGGATTTAACACGACAACTACATGCACGATACTAAAGAAACAGATACACTTATACATGTTCATAACAACTTAAGCATTCATATTAAAGCAAATAGTTTATCAATGGATTTCATAACCCAAACATCATCATTTGAAAACTATGCATGAACACTTCATATACGTCATCTAAATTCATACTTAATCTCCGGAGATATCCCAACGCCATATAAATGAGCTGATCAAGCTTGATTGCCAAATAAGGCACACCGTCTTGAATACCTTTCCACTAAGATATCCAGATTTGCCGTCTTGAATATCTTGTTCACCAAGATATCCAGAATAAAAATATATGTCGTCTTGAACATCTTGTTCAGTAAGATATCCAGAATAAAATTTATGTCGTCTTGAACATCTTGTCCACCAAGATATCCAGATTAACGTCGTAGGCACGTCTGCCGAATAAATGCATGTAAAACATTTTGTTCTCGTAATTTTTCTTCGTGTTCAATCTTTCCTTGCCGAAGCACAAGGCTTACGACCATTCATCGTTTTCAACGTCTTAAGATTTTCATCATTAACACAGGACTCAAAGTCCGAGTGCTCAATCACGAAACCCCTAGACCGATGCATCAGGCTTAGGTTCGTGATGATAGAAAACATCACAAATCTTTTAACATCGTTTACTTCACTGTAAAGTAGACACAATGTCCACATGACACAAAGTCCATAATGTCGTAAGAAACTAGTACCCCGACGTCTCGGTTACTAAGTTCCATATCATCATTAACATCGTCATCTTTAACATCATTAAGTAAAACTCGATTTTCGGAAAATCATCTCAATTTTTTTCTTAAAATCATCATGTTACTAAAATCTTTTCTTCTGAAAACTTTATTTTTCGAAAAGAGAGTCACTTGAGGCTAAATCTTGCTTTCAAATACATAATGCCATTTTAGAATCACTTGCCATAGATACTTTTCCGAAATACCGTCGTCTAGCATTTTTAAAGCATTTCTAGTCAAATCTTGACCTTTTCCACTTACATAATTTTCTAAAATCATAATTAAGTTTTTTCGAAGATTAATTTCTTAAAATAACTTTTTATAGTATTCTGGAATTTCTTACATAAAAATTAGTAGTACAAAAATATTTTCACGGTTACGTCCTCACTATGACTCATAGTTCACTCTTACACTGATAAATCACCAAAATCATGAAATTTTCAAATATTTCTCATTCTTCCTAAATCATTGATTAATCAATACTATATTCCAATATTTCTAAATTAAATATTGAATATTCATCGTAAAGCTTCTTAAAGCTTTTATCTTGTTTAATTAATTGAGCACTGACCACTGCCAGGCTTCTCACACCACAACCAACATCAACATTATAACAATTAACACAATCAGAACATGCATCAAACACCATAATACATGACTGTAAATAAATCATTAAATGTAGATAATTAAACACAGATAATAATAAAACAACTTTAAACAACTTAAACAAGCACCACCACAACAGATAAATAATACAACCCACAAACTGATAGCATGTAGCCATCGGAAAAACCCCTCAGGTAATCCCCTCTTACCTCTTGAAGAATTTCTCCCCGATTTCTTTACTCTAATGAACGTCAAAACTCCGGTTAATTAATACACTAAACCTTCAACAAACAACAACCAAACAATTACACTCAAACAATTAAAATCACCTAATTCCTACATGAGGGTTTCGGCCATGTGAGGAGGGTTTTGGTGGCTAAAAATTTCTAAAATTGCTTAAGTCTTTGGATTAATGATCCTTAATACTTAAGACAATAGATTTGTGACTTAACAACAAAGATTGAATCAAAATCTTCCAAGTTCCTCAACACGTAGTTTCAGCCAAGACACAAAAATAAGACAAGAGATTTCAGTTTGATACAAGAACTTGGATTCAACATAGATACATATTAGTAAGATGATATACAAGATCACTTTCTAAAAAAAATAAACAAAACCTCCTACACCCACAAAATGGGGTTCGACCTCATAAGGATTAATAAGGAGGAAGTTTTGGTTCAAGTCATACTCTTGGATTATGAACATAAGAATGATAACAAGAACATAGAAATTGATTTCATAAACATAGGATTTTTCTATGATTTTCTATGGATTTTCAAAGTTAAGAACACATGAATAGAAAATGATGATTAAGCCTTCTAATCATGAAATGAATTGAAGAACATGAAGTTGATTGATGATGAGGAACAAGGCTTACCTCTTGGAAATTGAAAAATTGCAAAAGATCAACAAGTTGCTTCACAAACTAAGCTTATGGAGTTTAGAGAGAAAGTGAAGAATGAAGAAGATTGGAGAAGATGATAGAATGTGTAAGACTTGGAGAGGAAGTTGGCTCATGAAGTGAAATAGAAAATCCTCATGGGCCTTGGACTTGGGCTATGCGCAAATTGGGCTTGGAGAAGTCCAAAATCACTTACTTGATTTTCAAGCATAAAACCACTTATGACATAACAATGACATAGGAAAGTTTTGAAGTTAAAAACATGGTTACATGAAGAATAGCATCATGGTCATGGATTTGGACCTCAAGACCGCAGCCCACCATGGGTTGGAAGCACAAAAATTGATCCAATTTTCTTGGAGTATCATGGAAGCTAGTTTAGGGACCAAAATGAAATTAAGAGAAAGTTTAAGGATCAAAATGAAATTAACCTAAAAATTGTCATCATAACCATGTGCCTCATTAATGGCTTCACATGTATGACTCACTCTTGAGTAACATGAGCTTTATCCATTTACCGGGTCCCGAAAATCCCGTATTCAGCTCTGTTGTTCGCCCGATTGAATATAACACCCGAAAATAAAATATTATTTCACTTTTAATGAAATAATTCTAAAAATCCAAAATCGATGGAAATTAAATAAAAACCTTAAGTATTTCTTTCACGAATTAAAATTAGGCCTTCTGATCAGTATAATTATATTGTCAGTGAAATTCACAGACCGGGTTTCGCCTAACTTTTCAACCTAAATTTTAATCTTAACTCTCTACCGTTAAATAGAGTGTAAATAAGGTTTTGGTTTAAGTAAAATAATTTTCTAAGTCTCAAATAAAAATATAAACGTATTTATATAAATTTTCGATATTAGAAAGCAGCAAAAAATCGGGGCGTTACATGTTACACCCTTCGACGCTTAGCCAAACTCATTCATTTTCATTTCAAGCATTTTTCTTGCTAAGTTCATCAAACCTCTTCAAGTTCTTGATCAAACTTCTTCATTCTAAGGTGTGGAATGTCTTCCTTATCATCTTAGCTTCATTAATCATTCATCAAACTCCATTTTCATCAACTATTGCATAAATTCCTATTCTTAGATCTAGAACTTCAAATAATTCTAAAAAATTGTAGAAAAATCATTTTAATGTGAAACAAATTGTTATGATCTCTAAATGACTTATACTTTCACCATTTTAGAGCATGTAATTAAAAGCATTTTCTTTCATATTTTTCTTATTATGGCCAAAACCCCCTTTGAAATGGGTTTGATAATTTTGTTCTTTTTGAAATCTAATGCTTGATTTGAGCTCTCTAGTACTTATATCATCTAAATCCGAGAGCTTGAATCCAACTAAAATTTCTAACCTAATTTCTCTATGTTGGTCGAAACCCTAGAGTGAAGAGGTTGAAATATTTTTATTCAATTTTTGAATGATGAAGCTTGTTCTTGATTCTATCATGCTTTGTGATCACAAATCAAAGAGTTTGAACTCAGAAGAATTTTCTAACCTATTTTGATCATTGAGGCCGAAACTTTACCCTAAGGGGTTGGATGATTTTTATTTCATATTTTCAACTTATAGCAATTTATCCTAGCTATCTAAGACCTTAGTAGCAAGTATGCAAAAGATGAAATTGAGAAAATGATCCTATCCTTATTTTGAATTGAATGGCCGAACCTAGCATAAAATGGACATGGATGAGTTTTGTTTGATTAACTTGTTTTATCATTGACTTGGTTGAAGGTGGATTTGGTAACTTGTGGTGTGATAACGAGGAGCTTCGACTTCGTGTTTCTGGCGTTAACTTAGGTGTGGGAAAGATTCAACCTATCGTCAAAATGGATAAGTAGTTTATAATATAATAATTGTGTGGGGCGACCTAAACCCTACTAGTGGTCGAGTAATCGGCAAGACCAAAATCGCATTGGAATTTTTTCCGTAATACCAATGATGATTTGGGGATTGTAGGTTTATCGACATTAAGATAATGTTAGAATATTTGAGGATGTCTAACTTTATTTTTATTGACTGTTTGTGATACACTGGTTGAGGTATTCTACTGCATGTGACGTTTTATTTTGTTGTTTGAATATTTTATTGATTATTGTGTTATGCATGATCTGCCGGGTTTGATAATGTCCTTAGTTGACTTTTAAGTAACGATATATGTTGTTCGGGAGAGGTTCATGTGGGTGAGAGAATGAATGTGACTTAGAGGTGCCTAGTGTAATTAAGTTGTTTTATAGATGAGATTATGAGATACGATTTGAGGATTTATACGAGTTCTAGTGAGAGGTCGAGGCATTAGGTTATGACCCTGTAAGAATCGGTGAGACTTATATTGTTATAATTTTATGTGTAACAATTAGGCTACTATATATATAATTTTATGTATACCAATTGGGCTACTATAGATATAATTTTATGTGTAGCAATTGGCTACTATAGATATAATGTTTTGTGTAGCAATCGGGATACTTATATTATAAGATAGAGGGGAGTGCTGGCTCAGACGAAAGACTAACATTCTCATGAGGATGGAGATGGTGTGACAAGATTGTAGTGGTAACATCAGCATAAAGGTTTAGGTGCATGAGATTGAGGGTAAAGGATGATATCATGAATTAAGGATGATGGTTGATTATGAGTGATGATTGTTTGTTACTATTGTTATATTATATGCTATGTATTCCTTTCCGCTTTTGATTATAGAACGGTTTCTTATTCCCTATTTTATGTGTTTGGTTTATATTTTATCATGTGATCGTATGAGAAGATCCAATGGAGGAACCAGTTGTCGAGGATCTGGATGGGATTCAGTATGAACCTGAAGCGGGAGGAAGAGCTGTGGATTCCAGCGATGTAGTTTAGTGTCTAGGGCCAGTGAGTCTTATAAGACGTTTATTTTCCGCTGACTACAATAGTTTGTGTAAGTATGTACCTGCAAGGGATCCTACTAATAGGATACCCTAGACAGCATTTTAATACTCTGATGCATAAACATATGGTATGTAGGTATGTTATATATATATATATATATATATAGGGTTATGCTATAATTTCATACGCTGTAAGTTTATATTTAAGTTTTTAATTTTTATGTATTTTAATGTTAAGCGTGCGATTAAGAGTAATAAATAATTAATGGCACAACGGGGTGTCCCACTATGACTGAGGAAATGCAATCACTGGAAAGGAACAAGACTTGGATACTTGTAGATCCACCTCAAAACTAAATAATAGTTGGCTGTAAATGGATCTATAAAAGAAAGGATGGAGTTCCTGGAGTTGAAAAACCAAGATTTAAAGCTAGACTTGTAGCAAAGGGGTTCACACAAGTTGAAGGAGTGGATTTTCATGATATATTCTCTCCATTTGTCAAACATTGTTCCATTAGAATCCTACTCTCTATAGCTACTCAGTTTGATTTGAATCTAGAACAATTCAATGTCAAAACTACATTTCTTCATGGTGATCTTGAAGAAACTATATATATGCATCAACCAGAAGGATTTGTAGAAGACAAAGATAAGGTTTGCCTTCTCAAGAAATCCTTATATGCCTTATAACAAAGCCCTAGACAGTGGTATAAGACGTTTGATGTTTTCTTAATGAATCTAAGTTTTCAAAGGTGCAACTATGATAGTTGTGTTGATACATTAAGAAGGCATGGTGTACCTACTGTTGTATGTTGATGATATACTAATAGCTTGTTCAAGTAATGAAGAAATGAACAATCTTAAAGCAAGATTGAACAATGAATTTGAAATGAAAAACCAGGTGAAGCTAAGAGAATTTTAGGAATGGACATTATTAGGGACAGATCAAAGGGAGAATTGTTCTTATCACAGGAATGTTATATGAAGAAAGTGGTTCAAAGGTTCAGGATGCATAAAGCAAAGTCTGTCTCTACTCCTCTAGGACAACATGACAAGTTATCTGTGCAGCAAAGTCCTAAGACAGATGAAGAGAGGGCAGAAATGGCTTCAATCCCTTATGCTAGTGGTGTTGGTAGCATAATGTATGGAATGGTCTGCAGCAGGCCTGACTTGGCTCATGCCGTAAGTGTCATTAGTAGATTCATGGCAGATCCAGGGCTATCTCACTGGAAGACTCTAAAATGGGTTCTAAGGTATCTAAATGGTACCTTGGCAACTGGTTTAAAGTTCAAGAAGAGGCAATAAACTGAAGAGGCAGTCAAAGGGTATGTAGACTCGGATTGTGCAAGAAATTTAGACACAAGGAAATCCTTAACAGGATATGTGTTTACATTGTATTGATCTGCTGTGAGCTGGAAGTCAGTTTTGCAATCAGTAGTGGCATTGTCTACAACTCAGGCCTAATATATAGCTCTCACAGAAGGAATCAAGGAAGCTATATGGTTCAGAGGTATTGTTGGAGAACTTTGGATCAAGCAAGACAGTATTACAATATACTGTGATAGCCAAAGTGCTATTCACTTATCAAAACATCAAGTATCATGAAAGGTCTAAGCATATTGATGTGAGGCTACATTTCATAAGAGATGTTATTGAATCTAAAGAGGTCAAGGTGGAGAGAATTGCTTCAGAAGATGATCCTGCTGATGCTTTGACAAAGTCACTACCTCTTGGAAAGTTCAAGCATTGCTTGGACTTGATTGGTTTTGAAGAGAAGTGAGGAACAAGCAGGTGAGCAGGGTTGAACTATGATCAAGGCTGAACTAATTTATGAGACAAGGTGGAGAATTGTGAAAGTGCCTTCAATATCAGTTATTAGTTAAAGTTAGGAAATTAGTTTTTTTTTGTACATAGTTAGTTGGTGATCACAACTAACACCTAAGGGATAAAAACTAATTTAACTAACTCCTATGCTAGCTGAGTTTTGGAGAGGCTACCTATAAAAATGATGTCGACTAGTTGTATAGGTACAATTTTGCTTCTGATACAATTCTATAACTTGCCTAAATCAATGATAGAATAGTAGAAAGAATTAGAGTGTTGTTATAAACAAATAGAGAGTGTGAAGTGAGCTTGGGGGTGAGACCTCGATTGTAAAAGGGTCTGAGGGTAGAATTCTCAAGGGTGTGGCTCTGTTTGTAAAAGAACTCTGGTTCTTGTTTTGTTGATCATAGTGGAAAGACTGCTCCCCTCACATGGACGTAGGCTATATGAAAATATAGCCGAACCATCAAATTACTGGTGTTATTCTTCCTACCCTTTTCTGTTTTACATTTTATGTTCTATTCCTTTTGATCTTTGATCTTGGTTTGCATTCTTTGTTCATTCATTAAGGTGTTAAGCATCAAACTCTTACATGGTTGAATGTTTTCTTTTTTTAAAATATTTATATTTATTTCTATTGAAGTAAAGAACAGGTTCAGAAGTTAATTAACCAGGATGATGCTACTTGAGATGTAGCACTGAAGTCATTGCCTTATTAAAAGATAGCAATGACTACCATTTTTGGTTTTATTTATATGCATTTGTGGCCTAAAATTTTAAAGTCTTATAATATGATGAATAAAATAACTTGATTATTTTGAAATTACCAAATTAACTAAAATATATAGCTATTAGTAATTAACCTGAATACCTGAATATGTTTAATGATTGCTAGCTTTATTTTACTTTTTCACTCTTCAATTTTAAGACATTGTGTATTTACTTTCTATGTCTGCTAACATTTGAATTGTGATATGTTCTTGCTTATGTGTGTGATTGGTTTTATTCTTTGCTACTATTCTCAACTAAGATTTATTGAATAATTGGAAGCATTGTCATTTAACCTCTATTTTTTCCTAAATATTTGGTTTTCAATTTAAAGCTTCGATTTTTCATTGTGATGCATGTTATGTCATTTCCAACTATGTGATTTGTAAATCTTTTGAGATTGTAGTCAATAAAGATGCAATTTTAACTCATGAATATTTTAATCGTACTAATTAGTAATTACTATGTACAGTCTTCAATGTAGTAAAAAATTATAGGAGTCAATAAAAAAATTCAAAGACTATACCATGTTGGGTTGGGTTGCAGGTTAGTGAAGAACTTATTTTGGGGATTAATGTACTTATTATGGTCTATAAAATGCTAAGCTCTTTGTAGATAAATTATTTAGTTATGTTTTTGAAGAAAATAAATTATGTTCCAACCTTTAAGAGATTTTAGTAAGGGTTCAGCTGATGTGTTTGAAACCTTTGAGCTTGAGATTGATGCCATAAAGTCTAAGAGGAATGCTAGTATCACACCCTCTATCACACCTTTTTAAATGCACCCTTTACTATCAGATCTCAATCAACATGAATAGAAATTTGCATAAATGTAAGAAGGAGAACACACAATGAAGGAAGCACACACTTTGGAGACGTGAGTAGGCTCCGGTGACGCTCTGATGACTCTCCGGAGACACTCTAATGATAGAAGCAGGCGGGGGGCACCAGCAATGCTTCGACAATAGGAGGAAATAGAGCTTCAAGAGATAGAAAGATGAAAGCTCTTTTATTTTTTATTTTGAGAAAATTTTTTTTTTTTTTTAAAAATAATTTAATTTGATAACCTGGTGAAAGGGTAAAAGGTTAAGAGGGGATAAAATAGACCAATAGTAAAGAGTGTATTTAAAAGTGTGTGATAGAGGGTGTGATGGTAGCATCACTATGTGTGTAAATGCATGCAGGTAGACATATTTGAAAGCAAGTTTAAAATACTGTTTTGGAAAAGTGTTATGAAACTTAAGAGTGATATCACTTACATAATTGTGGCTAATTAAATCCGTGGTTCAATCTGGACTTAGCTTATTGAGGATTCTCAATTATGGTAGTTTAGAGTAGAAATCTCAAGCTGTTAAAAAAAATCAAAACTTTTCAAATGTATTGGGAGAAGCAAACTTAAATTTTCTATTATATTAGTTTATAAATTGCCTAAAACCCCAAAATGACAACATACTCAAACAAAAATCTTGGAATTTATTTGATTTGTTTTCAGTTTCCTATTTTTATTTTTATTTTTCATAAATAATTACAAAACTGTCACATTGTTTTCATTCTGTTTCCAGTTTTCAGAAATTTGTATAGAAAACACTGAAAACAACTTTTTTTTTGTTTTCAGTGTTTGTGTACAAATCTTTAAAAACATGAAATAGAATAAAAACAAGGTGGTAGTTTTGTAATTGTTTTTGAAAACAGGAAATGAAAACATAAATCTAGAAACAAATCTAACATGTGCTTGGTTTTCTTCCAAATGGACGGATGACTAGTATTTTTGACCCGTGCAATGCACCGGTTAAAACAACTTCTAATATAATATTTTTATAATTTAAACATAAAATGAATTTTTTTCATACATAATTATTCATTATAAGTAATTTTATTTAAAATCACCATGCACAAACTCAAGTTATTTCCATTCATATTTTATATACGTAACCTATATGAAGCATGCCCTCAAGTTATTTGTGTCCACAATTCTTTACTCTTCAAAAATAATTTAATTTTCCATCACTTTCTCTTCTAAGCTTCAACAATCTTTTATTCATTACTACACCATGTGGAGTAGAGATATTATATCAATACATGAAGGTGAAACATAATTATAGTTGTAAGAATATGAGACTTTGGAAAAGTGTTTATGATATGACTTGAGTCGGTAAATAGAACTTGTATTATGTAATTTATAACAAATAAAAATATAAAACTAAAAAGAAATGTTATGTTATTGTGCACAAAATGTCAAATAATTTGACTCTACTCATGATGTTATTGATATCAACAATCCAAATAGATAATAAGGTTAGTCCCTAAACCAATATGCAATTCTCTCCACCAAGATGCACATTCATAACAGATGAGTTCAATAGCTATAAGCCTGTGACACCATTAGTAGCTAAATATAGGGCAGAGATCCCAAAATCAACCAAAAACCTTAAGAGGTTAATCAACACGGCAGAGTCACAATTTTTTATATACCAATCACAACAATTCCACTTAGGCCAAGTGAAACTTTCTCATGGAACGTACATGCCAATTTTTTTGGTATGTCAGGTTATAACTGTAACACCCCAACTTGGGCATCACATGGTTACCCATTTCGGAAAATAAAACTTTAGAAAATCGTTGGTTACTTTCGAAAAATAATATTTTCTAAGTATTTAACTTACCTCAAAATGGTGATAGACAACACGTAGCAAGGTTCGGATCCACATCTCAAAAATACAGTGGCACTAAATAGCCAGGAATTAGAGGGACAAGATAAACTACCCCAAAAAGATGAAACCTACAACTAGTCTAACTAAAGATGTCTGTTAGGAAGACCAGGATAGTCACTCCCGTTCCCAGGTGGAACGTCAGGTGAAGAATCCATCACTTCCCCTCCCTCATCGGGAGAGTCATCTTCATCATCGTCATCAAGAACAACATACTAAGGGTCCTCATCGACAAACTCCTCTGGGTCTTCCTCCGGAGGTGAATCCGGTGCAACTCCATGAAGAGGCTGTCCAAGTGGAGGATGAATATGCAACTCTCCCCACTCAGCCAGATGTTGAAGATGGTACCATGTAGGAGGTAGAGATACCTCAACCGACTCCACTGTCTGAACTCTACAATGTGGTCCCTCTACTATGGTGCCTTCCGTTGAACTCACGGGTCCGGTGTATGTGGCGGTATGGGGAAAGGAAAGTGGGGATCCATCTAAACTCAGACATATATATACAAAGTTCCATATAGGAAGAGAAAACAACAAGAAAATATGCAAGAGTGAGATACCAATATATGGATTAATCACAATAACCATATGCACGACACACAAAACACCATGTAGGCATACAAAGTCATATATCATAAAATTCTCGGAAAATAAACAAGTATTATATCAATAGGTTTCATACCCAAACAGTCATCATCTTTTGGAATAAAATAATGCATGACACTTAAATATTTAGGCTCTAACTTAATCTTCGGAGATCCCATCATCATTCAATGAATGGATCAAACTCAATTGCCAAAATAAGGCACAACGTGATTAATTTACCATAGCACATTGTCCAGCACAGGATGCGGTGATCAACCATTATGTATTCCATAGCACAGTATCCAACACAAGGCACAATGATCAACATATATAGATTTCATTGTCCATCAAGGCACAATGCTCCAACGTGATGTGAATACCCCGACCATCAAGGCATCAATCTTAACAACGTGGGGCACGTCGACCAAATAATGCATGTAAAACATTTTATTCTCATTGCTTTTCTTTGTGTTTATTCTTTCTTTATCGAAGCTCAAAGACTAATGACCTTTCATAATCTTCATCGTTTAAGATTTTTTAAGGTCAATACAGGACACAAAGTCCGAGTGCTTAATCACAACACCTTAAATCGATGTACCAATCTTAGGCTTTTGGTCATAGAAAAACAACATTCACATTTAACAACGTCCATCACAACATGATCAGGACACAAAGTACACAACATCGTGACATGGATCAAAGATCTACATGTTTATTACAGAATACTAGTTTCCCGATGTAACACCCTCCCTTGGGCATTACCGTCTAAACTCGTTCTAATATAAAATTAAAAGATAATTTGCTGGTGCTTTCGGAAAATAATATATATAAGTACATAAGTTTCTGAAATTGGGTATAAAATTTTTTCTTTGTCATGACTCCGCTCCTAAGCCATAATCAACACACAACTTACTATTATAACTTGGCAATCCTATTTCATTTAAAGAATATATTTAAATACAAGATATTAGTTTTACAAAAATTTTGACAGAGTCTCCTCTGTAATTCGAACATCCCAAATAAAATAACACCTGTTAAAAATGATTACATTTTCATTCCAGAATTCTAGCTACACTAAATTCAACCAAACATCAGTACATAAACATAATAGTTATAGCCATAAGCTTTACAAAACCAAAAGAAATAACTTAGATTTTCATTCAAAAGAAAGGCTCTCCGAGCCTCAAACGTTCCATTATAAAATAAAGGCTCTCTAAGCCAAACTCATACATACTATCAAAATAATCTAAGTCTTAACCCTAAGCTGGTCGTTCTAAGAGTTATTCCGCTAGTAATACCTCATCAATCAACTAGATCTAAGTCTCGGAATGACTTAGACAGACTCCTCTGCACCATCTGTGATAGAGTACTCAAGGTACAATATCGAACTTAGAAGAATCCTGAAATGTGTGTGTGTAAAGGTGAGACGCCAATATATGGTTTTAACCCAATAACTAAATGTTCGACACCACATAACACATATACATTTACCACACAAGCATTTATAAGCTAATAGTTTATCAGTGGGTTTAACACCCCAAACACCATCCATAAAATTATGCATGACACTTCTATTCATCATCTAATTTTCGTCCTAATCTCATGAGATATCACCAACCTCGTGTTGAGTTGATCAGACTCCAAAGCCAAACTGGCTAACTTGGCACTCTGCCAATAGGTCCGCAACCTCTTCCCATCTTGAAAACAACAAAGGCATACACAGCCAGGCACTAACACGGCCAAACATTGCTAATGCCCACAATCAGTGGCTCCGCCATTAGCAAGTAAGATGGGGATCCCAAAGTCCTCCAAGGCACAATGAGATAATGCACACCGGAATTACCTTTCGCCGCTGGTAATTAATGCATTTAAAACCACAAAGCACAAATCGCAGGCACGTCTGCCAAATGCATGCAGAACACTTTTGTTTTGTTCTTTTCTTTGTGCTCACTCTTTCTCTTGCCGAAGCTCAAAATGGCTTACGACTCACATAGTTTTAAAACACTTTTTAAAACTTTCATCCCAACACAGGACCTCACTGTCCATAAATCATTTATCAAAACATAGGACCTTACTGTCCATAAATCATTTATCAAAACATAGGACCTTACTGTCCATAAAATATTTATCAAAACATAGGACCTCACTGTCCATAAAACATTTATCAAAACATCGGACCTCACAGTCCAAGTGCTCAATCACGACACCTCCCGACCGGTGCACCAATCGTAGGTTCGTGGCACTAGAAACATCTTCAATGTTTCAACACAGTATACCTCATGTATACAATTCATCACAGTATACCTCATGTATACAATCTCAAAGTCCAAATGACTGAGTTCATCACAACACAGAACCTTAGTACCCCGACGTCTCGGTTACTAAGTTCCACACCACTATTAACACGAAATCAGTTTTGTTTTCATAAATTCTTTTTCCAAAAATTGGAAATTCATCAATAAACTCCTTAAATAATAAAACTTGGTTTTCACAAATCTGAGTCACGTGAGGTTTTCACTTCCTTAAAATATGTACTGCCGTTTCAAAATACTTGCCTTCTACGATTTTCCAAATATGTCATCACTCTTTTCTAAATCCTTCATCAATTATTACTTTTAAAGCTTCTCAAGCCAATACTTCATTTTTTCCACTGAAAACACTTTCTAAAATTATCTTAACTTCTTTTCAACAATTAATTTCATAAAATAACTTTGTATAGTATTACAAACTTTCTTTCATAAAAATTAGCAGTACTTAAACATTTTCACAATTTCGCTCTCATTGTGACTCGAGTTACTATTACACTCATAAATGATCATCATCAAAACTCCTTACTTTTCCAAAATAATACTTTTCACCACTATTATATTCCAACGTTTCCCATAAAACGTTGAATATAATTTACACAGCTTATTAAAGCTTTTATCTGATTAGTCGGTTGTGCACTGACCACGTCAAAGCTTCTCAAACAACACTCACAAGCAACATTCCACAACAAACCACTATACAAATCATATACCATAGCAATATCATATTCAAATGAATAACTTAAAATAGATCAAACATTGATACTCAGATATACAAAACAACATATACCACATAATCGGATAACTACAACCACATCAATTACACATAATACACAACAAGTAAATGGTCACAAACAAATGGTTATTGAGAAAAATCCATCAGGCAAGCTCCCCTTACCTCTTGAAGACTCGAACTAAATAATCTCCCGAACTCGACTCGATTCCTCTTCGTCAGTGTAAATCAGCTAACTCCGTAGGTTCCTTCAAACGAATTGCAACCAAAATAAATAAATCAAACAACAACACACTTAAATCAATGGGGGTTAGGGTTCGGCTTTACCCCACTTTCTAAGTTAAGAAACTTAAAATTTGATTAACTTAGGGATTAATGATCCATAAGTTACTTAAGCATGATTAATCACTTTAACCATGATTATGAACCAAGAACATGAACTAAAACTCATCTAGTTCCAAGAACTAGGGTTTCGGCCAAGAACTGAGTTTGGAGTTAGAAATCTCTAAAATTTCTGAACTCTTGGATTTAATCAACATACACAACCTAGAGTTAGATTCAAGTGTTTCAAACAACTTTTGAATCATAAAACCATTAAGTGCTCATTCCTAGGGTTTCGGTTTTGATGAGATCAAATAGGCTAAAGTTAGATTTTTGATCTTCTATACACTTGAATACAAGAACTTTCAAGATACAATCATGAATCAAGACATGAAATGGAAACAAAACCTAAGAACACAACTTAACCTAGATTCGGCCCAGTCCAGAATTTAATGAAAGAAATTTCACATGATCTTGAGCTTCTAGATAATGAAAATAGAGATGATTATAAGATCATAGCAATTGGTTTCATGTCAAAAGGATTTTTCTAGAATTAGTTATGAATTTTTCAATCTAGCTTCAAGAACTTTGAACAAATGAAGAACATGTTGATCAAAGGCATAAACTCAAAAATCTTATGAAGAGAAAGGCTTAGAATAGCAAGATTAAGAGAGACTACCTCTTGATGATCAAAGAAAATGATGATTTGGATGATGTTCTTCAAGAATGTCTCATGGTGTTCTTGAGAACTTAAGGAAGAAGATGAACCAAGTTAGGGTTTCAGAACAGTTTCGGTATTTTGGGTATATCTCTCAACATACTCATCCGTTTTGGATGATCTTTATGTCGTTGGAAATAAGAGAGAAAGATGAACAACTTTCATGTTGAAAGTTTTTCAAGATTCGAAATAGAAACTGATCAGAATGGCTATGCAAAATCGGACGAGTTATGGACTCTTTAGAGCAAGAATCAAGACTTTGGAAAAAAATGACTCAAGGAAGGAAATATCCTATTTAAATGAGGAAGTAGTCAGCTTATTGAAGAAGGAACTAATGCTTAATGATGAAGGAGTCAAAACTTGGAGAAGAAGCATTCAAAACTTCTTAAAGAAGTTGTCAAAACTTAATGAAGAAGGATGCAAAACTTGATGAAGAAGATGTCAAATGCTTAATGGAGAAGTAGTCAAATACTTGGGGAAAAAGACATGTTGGAGACGTGTGGAGTTGGCAAGAATTTTAGGTCAATTTGTCAAATGTCATTTTGTTGGAATTGTCATAAAAAGACAAGGGTATTTTGGTCATTTCACAACAAAATTAAATGTTGCCATAAATGTGCTATTAAATGCCATTTATGATAGGTTAGACTTGTCAAGAATGCTAATCAAGTTGGTCAATCCAATGTCTCTGCTACTTTGCCGACTTCCCGATCCATCTGACTCAGACTCTGCCTAGAGACATCTTGTCGTATAAGCCCGCAACAACATAATATGTTAATTTTTTTCCAAAATTTTCAAAACTCCTAGTATCATAGTAAATATGATAAAAATATTTTTCGTCTCGTTAACGATCCAAAATTAGATCTTCTGAGCAGTAAACTTTTACTGTCAGTAAAAACACAGAAAACAGCAGACCGGCTTCCGTCTGAGTTTTCAACTAAAAACTTCCCTGTAACCTTATAAAAATAAGTATCACAAGGAAATGACCTTGGTTTATCCAAAATCATTTTCTAAGTCTCGGATAAAAATATATATTTATATATTTCTTACCGATATTACGAAACAGCGAAAATCGGGGTGTTACATTACTACCCCTCTTAAAAAAAATTCGTCCTCGAAATTTCGTAGCTCAAAACTAAATTGGATGTTGTAATCATACCTTAACTCTAAAATCTAGCTTTGTATTTTCATCGTTTCATTCCTTTTATTATAACAGAATCAATTCTTATGCCATTCTATTTATCCTCAAAACTTTTCACTACCGCATTCTCTCTACTACCTTAATATTTTATCTTAGTCTATTATACTTCACGAGAACAAAATCAACGCTTAATCCCTTCATTTAACTTTCTCAATACTAATCCATTTGAATTCAAACTTTCTCCAATATCTAACTTTCACGACTAACATCAAAATCCATACTAACTTTACCATAACATCAATTAACCTTCTACTCAAGAGATGCAATCATAGTCTTAATCCAATTGAGCTTAGTCTACTCTTCTAGCCATATCAAATTCACACTTTTCAAGCCTCCAATAAAATGTCATAACATTCCTAAGTTGCACATGATAAACTTTCTCCAAGAACCTAAGAAATTCAATCTTATTAAAATTGACTCTTACCACATCCATCATAATTCATTCTCTTATTAATTTCACTTGAATCTTTTGCCTACTTCGATTTCATATCCTCCATTTGCCTTTCATTTTCAATTTGATTCTCAATTCCCATTAGTATCCCTGGTTTAAGAAATTTCTCATGCACATCTACCCTATTGTCCAAGGAAATACACAACTCCTAATAATTTCCTCCATTCGAAGTCTTATCTCTATCACTTATACAAGGAAATGCTTGTATCCTATCTGCCCTTATCTTATATATTTGCAACCAAGAAAAGATTATAAAATAAAGTTTTCTCTAAGGTCATTACCCCTAAGAGTTGCACCAAAACAAAGGTAAGAAATCCAGATGAACACTTCCTAATGGCAATCTCGAATTTAAAAATGTCCAATTCCTACTATGGATCATCAATCACATATTACCAGAATAAGACCTCAAATATTATAAACATTTCATCATACTTATCACACTCGAAAGACATAATCAAAACTTAATCACTTCTTGTCTCCAAATTAGTCTGCTAATAAAACTTCTTCCACACCATATCTTCACAATGAATATCCAGTTCAACACTAACTTTACTTTACTACATATAGTAACTTTCAACCTAAAGCACACAATTGTAATCTCCTCTGAACATATTCCACCACTCCAAATTATATCATGGTCCTTTATTTCAATCTTAAAGAATACAATTACATTTCTCCATGCAACTACAACCAAAAGGAATCACTTCAACTTGAATTATTCGAAATCATAATTCTTAAACTTTTCTAACAACTTAGTTTCACTCAAGAACTTCTGTTTACTAATTCCATTCAACTTAAGGAAAACTACCATATATATTTTTCCGTAAATCCTCGGATTCACCAAGTCAATATTAACCATAAATATTGATCACTACTCTAAATTTTCTTTAATGATATATCTTCCTTGATCATAATGTCCATTGTAATCATCTCACTCAATAATGTTGAACTTAAGGGTTCTCATAATACCATTTATATCTATACACTAACAAAACTCCTACCAACTCTGGTTCGTCCTACTATAGAGATGACAAAAATTTAGGTACCACACTATTTCCCAGATAACCTGCTAAAATAGGTCACCTCATTCCTTATCCATCCCACTAAGGATGATCAGCTAGACTTAGTCTCAACTTAATCCCCAACACTTAAAGTAAACTTAACCGACACACTTTAATAAACTTCCGTTTTTCATCTAAAACAATACTTGAATATACGCTATGAAGTTTGAACAATTCTCTGATATACTATTTGGTTCACTAACTCTATTTGTGGATCTTAACTCGTAAAAAGATGTAAACTTCACCAGTCGATCAACGATCACTTGAATTCAAACAAGACTCGTGCAGGTCTTCAGAAAACGCATAACAAAGATTGAAGGAATGCCAACATCTCAACAAATAAGGTCTCAATTGTACGTCTTGATGTAGAGATATCCAACTCGCAACGGATGAAATAAGTCACACATCGACAATATTTGGAAAGTACATAGAATTAAGATGATCAATGACAACAAACACTTTTGAACCGCAATAAGACATGACCTTGGTGATCATAAAAGAATTTCTCAAGGAAAGAAATTTTTCTGGATTCCGCTTTCACATAAGCATAGAAAAGAATTTCATTACTTTGAAGGATATTGGAACATCCAATATGGAAAAAGATCATTCCAGCAGGTTCGTGGATGTAAAAATGCATGATCAATACACATTTACAAACATGAATCTAATAAAGTTCATTCTTCCACAAGAATCTTCCAACTGATTTCAAATAATCAAGGAGTGAATAATGTCTAATCCCAAGAGGATTAATTCTTATTCTTAATACAAAGAATTTACAAAATGATGACTTTCACCTCTATCAAAAATAGAAGTGACGGAACTGAGTTTCACCAAGAAACTTCTACTATCACGAAATTATCTGGGTTATAACTCAAGAAAAATAGTCATAACCACTTTTCTCAACAACACTTTAAGGGATTCCGACCAATGGATTCCTTTAAACCAATTCACTCAAATGTCTAATACATCGAGGATCATTTAAAAGTGTGAGTACAACTTCTCACAAACAAAGAAATGAATAACTGGAAATTTATGCATCAACATAACTAATTCATGAGTCTTGACAGACTGTAAATTAAAAGCAGAAAATTTATCTGACATACACAAACTTCACCGTTGTGATTATCTAATACAATCACAGGATTTGAGAAATAATTGTCAACTAACAAACACAAAAGAACCAAAAGGTACAATGAAGAATTCCTTAATCACGAGACACTCACCCAAGATCGAAAATCCACTCGATTCGTCTTGGTTCCCACTAACATACCCGTATTTCTAGCCAAGCTTAGTATAACCACCTTGAATTTGGATACGATTCCGGACAACTTAATCACTCGATCAAACATACAAAAAGTTAATCTTTCTTCATAACTGAGTTGACGATGCAAGACCTTGATAACTCCACTCTGGTACTAACTCGTCTTCAAGTCGATCTTTGAGTAGATAACAACTCCTCGCAATTACTTTATCAAATCAACTACGCAAGTTAGAGAATACTTATTCCTAATTCGTCCTTTTACCTAGTCGTCAGAAATCTAAATGATGACACGAACCTTCACACAACGTTGGTGCTTCACAAGGAAAACACTTGGTCTAACAAACGATTCAGACCACCGATTGAACTCGTTTCAATCTTTGTAGGCAACATCCCACACAAAAGAACAGAGATCTGACCGCATCTAGAAACTAGATCAATCAGAATCAATGTCCTTTGCTAACCCTAAACCTAGAATATTTCCAAGGAAACACTCCCAGAAAAATCCTATACACAAACATCTTGTTTCGAATATCTGACACGATTCACAAAGCAATCGAATGTCATATTCGAACCCAAGTAACACTCAAGATCTACGGTCTCCCAAGATATAAAATCCTTGGAAAAACCATCAACAAAACATATACTTGTGCGTCAACACACATTGCTTCAACAAGAAACAATTCAAACAAAACTCAACCAGAGATCACACAACAAAAACTTAACAGACCTATTCCCCAAAGATCCCGAAAGACTCGACCAGCTCTGATACCACACTGTAACACCCTCCCTTGGGCATTACCGTCTAAACTCGTTCTAATATAAAATTAAAAGATAATTTGCTGGTGCTTTCGGAAAATAATATATATAAGTACATAAGTTTCTGAAATTGGGTATAAAATTTTTTCTTTGTCATGACTCCGCTCCTAAGCCATAATCAACACACAACTTACTATTATAACTTGGCAATCCTATTTCATTTAAAGAATATATTTAAATACAAGATATTAGTTTTACAAAAATTTTGACAGAGTCTCCTCTGTAATTCGAACATCCCAAATAAAATAACACCTGTTAAAAATGATTACATTTTCATTCCAGAATTCTAGCTACACTAAATTCAACCAAACATCAGTACATAAACATAATAGTTATAGCCATAAGCTTTACAAAACCAAAAGAAATAACTTAGATTTTCATTCAAAAGAAAGGCTCTCCGAGCCTCAAACGTTCCATTATAAAATAAAGGCTCTCTAAGCCAAACTCATACATACTATCAAAATAATCTAAGTCTTAACCCTAAGTGGTCGTTCTAAGAGTTATTCCGCTAGTAATACCTCATCAATCAACTAGATCTAAGTCTCGGAATGACTTAGACGGACTCCTCTCGCACCATCCGTGATAGAGTACTCAAGGTACAATATCGAACTTAGAAGAATCTGAAATGTGTGTGTGTAAAGGTGAGACGCCAATATATGGTTTTAACTTAATAACTAAATGTTCGACACCACATAACACATATACATTTACCACACAAGCATTTATAAGCTAATAGTTTATCAGTGGGTTTAACACCCCAAACACCATCCATAAAATTATGCATGACACTTCTATTCATCATCTAATTTTCGTCCTAATCTCATGAGATATCACCAACCTCGTGTTGAGTTGATCGACTCCAAAGCCAAATCTGGCTAACTTGGCACTCGCCAATAGGTCCGCAACCTCTTCCCATCTTGAAAACAACAAAGGCATACAGCCCAGGCACTAACACGGCCAAACATTGCTAATGCCCACAATCGGTGGCTCCGCCATTAGCAAGTAAGATGGGGATCCCAAAGTCCTCCAAGGCACAATGAGATAATGCACACCGGAATTACCTTTCGCTGGTAATTAATGCATTTAAAACCACAAAGCACAAATCGCAGGCACGTCTGCCAAATGCATGCAAAACACTTTTGTTTTCTTCTTTTCTTTGTGCTCACTCTTTCTCTTGCCGAAGCTCAAAATGGCTTACGACTCACATAGTTTTAAAACACTTTTTAAAACTTTCATCCCAACACAGGACCTCACTGTCCATAAATCATTTATCAAAACATAGGACCTTACTGTCCATAAATCATTTATCAAAACATAGGACCTTACTGTCCATAAAATATTTATCAAAACATAGGACCTCACTGTCCATAAAACATTTATCAAAACATCGGACCTCACAGTCAAGTGCTCAATCACGACACCTCCCGACCGTGCACCAATCGTAGGTTCGTGGCACTAGAAACATCTTCAATGTTTCAACACAAGTATACCTCATGTATACAATTCATCACAAGTATACCTCATGTATACAATCTCAAAGTCCAAATGACTGAGTTCATCACAACACAGAACCTTAGTACCCCGACGTCTCGGTTACTAAGTTCCACACCACTATTAACACGAAATCAGTTTTGTTTTCATAAATTCTTTTTCCAAAAATTGGAAATTCATCAATAAACTCCTTAAATAATAAAACTTGGTTTTCACAAATCTGAGTCACGTGAGGTTTTCACTTCCTTAAAATATGTACTGTCGTTTCAAAATACTTGCCTTCTACGATTTTCCAAATATGTCATCACTCTTTTCTAAATCCTTCATCAATTATTACTTTTAAAGCTTCTCAAGCCAATACTTCATTTTTTCCACTGAAAACACTTTCTAAAATTATCTTAACTTCTTTTCAACAATTAATTTCATAAAATAACTTTGTATAGTATTACAAACTTTCTTTCATAAAAATTAGCAGTACTTAAACATTTTCACAATTTCGCTCTCATTGTGACTCGAGTTACTATTACACTCATAAATGATCATCATCAAAACTCCTTACTTTTCCAAAATAATACTTTTCACCACTATTATATTCCAACGTTTCCCATAAAACGTTGAATATAATTTACACAGCTTATTAAAGCTTTTATCTGATTAGTCGGTTGTGCACTGACCACAGTCAGGCTTCTCAAACAACACTCACAAGCAACATTCCACAACAAACCACTATACAAATCATATACCATAGCAATATCATATTCAAATGAATAACTTAAAATAGATCAAACATTGATACTCAGATATACAAAACAACATATACCACATAATCGGATAACTACAACCACATCAATTACACATAATACACAACAAGTAAATGGTCACAAACAAATGGTTATTGAGAAAAATCCATCAGGCAAGCTCCCCTTACCTCTTGAAGACTCGAACTAAATAATCTCCCGAACTCGACTCGATTCCTCTTCGTCAGTGTAAATCAGCTAACTCCGTAGGTTCCTTCAAACGAATTGCAACCAAAATAAATAAATCAAACAACAACACACTTAAATCAATGGGGGTTAGGGTTCGGCTTTACCCCACTTTCTAAGTTAAGAAACTTAAAATTTGATTAACTTAGGGATTAATGATCCATAAGTTACTTAAGCATGATTAATCACTTTAACCATGATTATGAACCAAGAACATGAACTAAAACTCATCTAGTTCCAAGAACTAGGGTTTCGCCAAGAACTGAGTTTGGAGTTAGAAATCTCTAAAATTTCTGAACTCTTGGATTTAATCAACATACACAACCTAGAGTTAGATTCAAGTGTTTCAAACAACTTTTGAATCATAAAACCATTAAGTGCTCATTCCTAGGGTTTCGGTTTTGATGAGATCAAATAGGCTAAAGTTAGATTTTTGATCTTCTATACACTTGAATACAAGAACTTTCAAGATACAATCATGAATCAAGACATGAAATGGAAACAAAACCTAAGAACACAACTTAACCTAGATTCGGCCCATTCCAGAATTTAATGAAAGAAATTTCACATGATCTTGAGCTTCTAGATAATGAAAATAGAGATGATTATAAGATCATAGCAATTGGTTTCATGTCAAAAGGATTTTTCTAGAATTAGTTATGAATTTTTCAATCTAGCTTCAAGAACTTTGAACAAATGAAGAACATGTTGATCAAAGGCATAAACTCAAAAATCTTATGAAGAGAAAGGCTTAGAATAGCAAGATTAAGAGAGACTACCTCTTGATGATCAAAGAAAATGATGATTTGGATGATGTTCTTCAAGAATGTCTCATGGTGTTCTTGAGAACTTAAGGAAGAAGATGAACCAAGTTAGGGTTTCAGAACAGTTTCGGTATTTTGGGTATATCTCTCAACATACTCATCCGTTTTGGATGATCTTTATGTCGTTGGAAAGAAGAGAGAAAGATGAACAACTTTCATGTTGAAAGTTTTTCAAGATTCGAAATAGAAACTGATCAGAATGGCTATGCAAAATCGGACGAGTTATGGACTCTTTAGAGCAAGAATCAAGACTTTGGAAAAAAATGACTCAAGGAAGGAAATATCCTATTTAAATGAGGAAGTAGTCAGCTTATTGAAGAAGGAACTAATGCTTAATGATGAAGGAGTCAAAACTTGGAGAAGAAGCATTCAAAACTTCTTAAAGAAGTTGTCAAAACTTAATGAAGAAGGATGCAAAACTTGATGAAGAAGATGTCAAATGCTTAATGGAGAAGTAGTCAAATACTTGGGGAAAAAGACATGTTGGAGACGTGTGGAGTTGGCAAGAATTTTAGGTCAATTTGTCAAATGTCATTTTGTTGGAATTGTCATAAAAAGACAAGGGTATTTTGGTCATTTCACAACAAAATTAAATGTTGCCATAAATGTGCTATTAAATGCCATTTATGATAGGTTAGACTTGTCAAGAATGCTAATCAAGTTGGTCAATCCAATGTCTCTGCTACTTTGCCGACTTCCCGATCCATCTGACTCAGACTCGCTAGAGACATCTTGTCGTATAAGCCCGCAACAACATAATATGTTAATTTTTTTCCAAAATTTTCAAAACTCCTAGTATCATAGTAAATATGATAAAAATATTTTTCGTCTCGTTAACGATCCAAAATTAGATCTTCCGAGCGAGTAAACTTTTCTGTCAAGAAAAACACGTAAAAACAATGAGCAGACGGGCCCGTCCCGAGTTTTCAACTAAAAACTTCCCTGTAACCTTATAAAAATAAGTATCACAAGGAAATGACCTTGGTTTATCCAAAATCATTTTCTAAGTCTCGGATAAAAATATATATTTATATATTTCTTACCGATATTACGAAACAGCGAAAATCGGGGTGTTACACCCGACGTCTCGTATACTAGATTCACATTTCAACATTTTTGTTATTTTTCGTTAAGTGAAATACAAATACAAAATGAAACCTCCACAACTTATCCAAGTTTGCCGGAATATTTCGAATAAAAGTATTTTACAGAAAATCCTTTATCACTGAAATTCATTTCTAAATGTTAAGTTATAGAGAAATCCATTTTTATCTCAAATCCACCTTCTTTTGAAATTCTTCCTTTTTCCAAAACAACATTAGAACTTGGTAAAAATCCCTTCGAAAATCATTGCTAACCCAAAATATTTCAAATCATTTTTCTCATGGATTTTGATTTATAAAACACATTTCTAAATTGTTTCCGTTTACACTAAAATTATTTATAAGTTAAATGTTTTTCCTCTAACTTTAAAATATTTCAACACTTAGTTCTTAAAATGATTTTCCACTTCATTTTTGACAATGATAACGTACTAAAATATATTTCTTTTTCAATTTCCTCCTTATCCTCATCCTTTTATCAAAAGAGATTAACACATAAATCTTATTATTCTTAATGTTCCTCATGAAGCTTTTTAAGACTTTTAACTCAATAATTAATTGAGCACTAACGAATGTCAAGCTTCTCAAACAACAATCAACAATAGTATAATTCTCACATCAATATCAGAACAGATAATACAGTTCATGACATATATCAAAGATATAACACATCTTCAAATAAATCATTAAGCTCAGACATTTAAAACAGACAATTTGATCGCATACGGTAACTCAGACAAACACAATAAAACTCGGGACAAACTTAACAGACCACAAATAATAGCATATAGCTATTGGAACATCCCAAAGCAGAAAAGTTCATCGTTTCTTGTTGTGTACAATTATCTTCCTCAACTCGCTTCGTGACGGAAGTCTAAAGATTTAACACATAACACAAGTTAAAACAACAAAAACATCTAGTCTATCCTAGGCATAGGTTTCGGCCATGATGATCAAATAAGGTTTGAGAAGTCAAAATTTCACTAACTCATGGATTAATGATCCTTAAGGATTAGAGATTCATAATCAATGATCATTTTACAAGGATTGAACAAAAACTCCTCTAAGCACAAGCTTAGGGTTTCGGCCAAGGTTCGTAAAATAGGCTAGAGATTTTCAAACTTCTCAAGCTTTTAGATTTAACAACAAAAGGCATTAAAGAGCTCAAATCAATGGTCCTATTTCACAAATTGAAACAAAACTTTCTTGCTCCTTAACTACATAGGTTCGACCTCTTTAGAAAAATAAGGGAGGAAAATTTTCCTTAAAGCATGCTCTTAGATAATGAATATAGAGATCATTGTGGGACCATAGAAATTGATTTCAAGTCAAACGGATTTTTCTACTCATTTCTAGAGATTTTAGAAGTTTATAGATCTAAGAATTTCAAATAGAAGAACATGGCATAATTCAACAAATAAATGAAGGAAAGAACTTAGATGGGTAAGATAAGGAAGTATTACCCTTGGAGCTTGAAGAAAAAGAGTGTAGATGATGAACTCTTGAAGAAATCAATGAAGTTTTTGAAGTAGAAAAGCTTGGTCATGTGAGAGTAGAAAGCATGAATGAAAAAAAAAATGAGGGTTTATATAGGAAATGAGGGTGTGGCCGTGTGGGAAGTAGAGAGGAGAAGAGCTTGGAGTGCAAGTTTTGCTTAGGGGTTGTTTGGCTAATTAGATGAGTGATTAATGGGTTTTTGGATTAAAATACTATATATTCTAAGTCTTCGACATTACTTTCTTGGATGTGACACTTGACATCACTCCATCAAGTCACTTCAATACCATCAAGTCACTTCAGTCACCTCAGCTCTCCATCCTGCTCCGTTGTTTACCCGATTAAAGTTTTCGATCATAATTTTTGAAGATTTCGCCCGGATAAAATATTACATTTTATTTCCGAACGTAAATTTTCAAAAAATACTAAACTCATTGGAAACACGACAAAAACACTAACCATTCCGTTCACGGGTCAAAATTAGGTTTTCTGCTCAGTAAACTTTTACTGTCAGTGAAAACGCATACCGGTTTTTGTATGAATTTTCAACCAAAAATTTAACCGTAACTTTCTACGGCAAGGTAGAGCATCACTATGATTTGGTTTATCCAAAATCAATTTCTGGATTTTAACAAAAATCAACATATATAAACATATATTTACCGTTATTGAAAAATAGAAAAATCGGGGAGTTACAATAACTCCTACCAACTATAACCAAAATAATAAATGCCTTGCCCTTCTAATCACAATAAACCATGCTGGTTATAATGTGCTTCTGCAAAAACCACTAAGTAACATAAAAACTAAAAAGGCCTATAAACTTACACAGGAAGACAAACTCTATAAACGACCAATTCTAAGAAGTGCATCATAGATTCTAACATGAAGAAAAAATGTCCTTGCTGATGTCAAAGACAATTTCATGCAAGTATAATAACTGAATTAAGGGTTAAGTACTTGATGTGATCAATGATTGATCACTAAACTTTTTAGGATCTTTCTTTGAATTATTTGCTTTAAATTCAAGATCAAACACAAACTAGAAAAATAGAATGAAGCTTGATTCTCAAGTGAGAATCAAGAGAAACAAAAAGAAGTAGAAGATCACAATTGTATATGAATTGAAGTAGCAAGAACAAGAATTAAAGTTCAGAAAATTGAAGTGCAAGAATCAAAGAACAAAAAGTAGAAAATGGAATAGGAAGAAGATGAAGGGGAAGGCACCACAATTGAATCATCTTTGAGAAGAAGATTGAATTGATAAGCCAAAGGAGAATTCACCACTTGAATATGGAAATTCAAGATAAGAATCAATGGTTCAACTCATGAACCAAGAAGAGGAGAACTCTCTCTCTCTCTTTAGAAATCTCAAGTATGAGAAAACCTTTCAAATGAATTCAAAACTTTCCAAATGAGTTTCAAGAGAGCCTATTTATAGTTGAGGCAAGATGCTCCTCATCCTCTAATTACAAGGTGCAGTGCCTCTTCCTATAATTCCCAAGTGTGGGCTTGATTTTGGCCCAAAGCTTCCTACTCTTATGCTTATAGCCCAATAGGCCCAATTCCTAAACTAGTTTTAAGTGCTTTTATGAATTAAGCACTTCTATTACATGAAGTCTAGCTATACAAGGTCCTAGTTCCTATATTTATTACATGAAGTCTAATCTATACAAAGGTCCTAGGCCCTATCCCTAACTAGGTATCTTGGACTCTTCTTTAGAGTATTTTGGACTTTTCTTAGCTTTGACCTTGTCATGGGTCCATGTGAGTCTTCAATGCTTGGTCCTTTGCTTTGTGAATCCATGTTCATATCATCCCCTCCTTCTTGAAGAAAATTCGACCCGAATTTTAAGCCCTACATTAAAGAGAAGATGTTTATGTTTATTCTTTCATAAAGGTTGTAAAAAGAAAAGAAAAGTTTTGGGAAGAAAACTCCCTTATTATCGTTGTAATTCTCAACCCATCCTCTCGGGTCAAAAACATCCTTTTAAAAACAAGTTTTGCCAACAACCCTTTCAAATATTTGCCCAGAGTTGTAATCACTCGAAAGTTATGTGGTAAAGTTCGTCCATTATTGAGAGAAATGGTTGGAAAGATATGTAATATGTGTTTTAGTTCTCTCAATGAATGGGAACCTTGATGGATGTGCATTGCTTTCTTTTTAATTTGCAAAATAGGTTCAATGCACATAGGTAGAGTAGAAATATTAGTAGGCAAGTAAACATCACTATGTTTAAAATTATTTAAGGGTTGCTCTACTAATAAATCTTCTTTTACCTTACTTTTAACCTTTTCAATATGCACACTTTTAGCACTTACAACATAGCCTAAGCATTCCACTTTGGTGGTGCAAAAAGTGTATTTTTCAAGATTTACAAAAGGTTTTTCCTCTTTTAGTAATAACAAAACACATTTTAAATGTTAAAAAATATTTTCTTGTGTTTTGTTATGTACCAAGGGATCATCATTGTAGATTACTACAAGCCTTTGAATTTCTTTAGGTTCTTGAGGAGTGACTTGAAGTTTACCAAAAAGAAACTCAAAGGTAGTAGGTAAAGAAAAAGATGGAATAGGTTTGTTACCAAAAATTTTGGAGTAAAGAACATACAACGGTGGATTTTCCAAAAGTATTTTCATTACTTCTTTTGATTTTAAAACTATGCAATCTTTATCAACTTTTTCTTTATCCTTTTGGTTTTCACAAAAGTGTTGCTCTCTTGTGTCAATAGCCTTTTTCTCATTCTCTTGTGGCACATTCATTTCTTTTGCATTGATTTCTTTATGGTCATTTTCACTCTTGGCTTTTACCTCTAGCTCCCTTTTCTCTCTCATTTTCTTTTGATCCTCACTATTTTCATTTGAAGAGAGAGGTACAAGAGTAATCTTTTTGTTGTGGTGCATAGAAGGCATAGAAGAAAGGGTAGAAGTGGAAGGTTTAGAGTTAGGGAATGTGGTCTTTGATCCACTTTTACCAACAACTTCAAGTTGTTTTGATGAGTCACCCTCCTTCTTGAAGGAGTTCTTTCTCTTCACTAGTGCTTCAACCTTGAGTGCATGTTGGAGGTCTCTAGTGTGGCTTGAAGGTGCATATCGTTTTCTCAAAACCCTCTTCATTTCTCTCCAAGTACTAATTGGTTCCTCATCATACTTTCTTCTCTCTTTACACAATTTATCCCACCAAATTAAATCATAATCATGAAATCATAGACTAGCTACCTTTACTTTCTTTTCCTCACTATAGTAGTAGCAAGAGAATATGTGCTCCAATTTGGTCTCCCATTTGATAGCGTGAATCCGCAAGTGAACGGATTCGTCGTCAAGTAATAAAAAGATCGAACCCACAGAGACCGCGATCTTAAATAACAATTAATTATTAAATTAATTAAACTAGACAAGAAAAAGATTTGGAAAAGATTTGGTTTTTGAAATAAGATTAACTAACAAATCAAGTATTTAAAACGTAATCAAATAAAATCGCAATCAAATCAAATCTGGATATTTTCAAATTAAAAGAGATTTCCAGGAATTGGGTTACCAACAAGACTGCTCATGCTACTAAATTGACTTCCCCTCTTGTTAATTATCGAAATTGCTTTGAAGGTGAATTTATCCTAAATAAGTTAATGTTCCCTCTCGAGATACAAGAACCGTGCCCAATTAAACCAACCCCTACTCTCGTGGTAATTGTATTTAACAAGAAGTAGAAGTCAATTCATCTCATTAAACGAGTCTTGAGCATAGCCCCAATTCCTAGAAATAAAAACAACTACTCACGCATTGTCATATTCATAGCAACCTTGAATAATAAAAACATAAAAATCCTAAGAGAAAAGAAGAAATTGAGAAGAAGATAAATCCTAATTTTTGCCTAAGGTAGCAGCCAAGAGCTCTCCTATTTTCGAGCCTCTGAGTCCTATTTATAATGTAGGGTAACTTGGGATTAGAGCAATTACAAATCAGATAAAAAAACAAATCAAAATCCCAGATTTTGCGAGTCACGACCGTGATGCCTGTCACGGCCAAGCCGTGACAGATTCTATCTTGGAAAACTTGGCATTGGTTGGCCTGTCATAGTCGTGATGGCCATCACGGCCTGGCCGTGACAGGTTCTGACTTTTGCGTTCTTTTCTTTTCAGCCTTGCTCGATCATGGCCGTGATGGCTGTCACGGCTAGGCCGTGATGGGCTCTGTTTGGATCATTTTTCTTGTTTTTCAAGCTCTATCTTCATGCAAGCTCCAACATAACTGATCCTGAGCATTTTAATCTTCAATTTCTATACACAAACATCACAAAACCACCTTACAAGTTCCAAGGTAAAAACTAACAAAAATCAAATTAAAAATTCCTAAACTACATGAAAATGTATGCAATATTATAAAGAAATATGAGGTGTAATCACACTCATCAAACTACCCCAAGCTTAAGATTTTGCTTGTCCTCAAGCAATAACCAAGGCCAGACAAGATAAACAATCAGAGCATGGACAGTGAACCAAGAACCCAAGTAACAAATCCAAGTAATAGGAACATCCAAATAAGTGACCAAGAGACAATCAATTTCAAGTCCAATTAGAAGCTTAGGTTCTCTAGATTCATGCCTCTCACTAATTCGAGCACACTTCTCACCTCACTCAAGTGTTTAAGGACATATGACAATTCACTCAATTTTCTCAAGGAAGGTACCCTACCATAAGCTTGACTATTAACCAAATCTCTACTTTATTAATGAAAACTCATAAGAATCAAGAGGTCTTTTATTTTGGTTGTAATGGGGCCATGGGATTAATTGGTAGGTGGGGAAATCAAAAAAGGGAAAATTCAAGAAGGCTAAACAAGATATCAAACAATGCAAAGCATGACAACCTTCTAAAATACATTTTTGGGCTTTAATTCACTTTTCCACCTTTCTTTCTTTCTTCCTTTTTTTTTATTTCTCACTTTCTTTTTCTCATCCCCTTTTCCATTTTTTTTTTTTTTTCAATTTGGAGAAGGGGAGATTTCCAACTTAAGAGAAATATTTTTCTAACTTTTTCATCCCACAATTTATTTTTCAAACCACCTTTTTGCAATACTTTAAAAGGTGTCATACCAAGCATCATTCATCAAAATAAATCAAGGTACCAAGAAAAGCATTTTATTCTGTTAGGCTCAAAATTGGGCAACTAAGGGGTAGCATTTAATCATTCAAAGCTCAGAAGTCCAGAAAAATACCTAGTGCCTCAATCATCTTCAAATATGTTTTCAAAAATTTTTAAGTTTCAAAACGGTTTCAAGTCAAGTTCTAGAGAATACAATCCAAGAGGAATAAAACACTCAATCACAAAGAATGGGGTAGATTTAGTGAGTACCCCTTTTAGGTTCAAAAATCTCACATTTAGTAGTTTGAAATTAATGAGAAACACAAATCCAAGGAAATACATGCTAATTATCAACTATCAAAAGATCATCTCAAGCATTTTTATTTTTAGCCTATCACAAGAATACAGGAAAAAAAATTGGGTTAAAAAATTCACTGTCTCAATTCATTTGGCACAAAGTTCTCACAATTGGATGCATACTCTAAGCAAGGGGCAATCTCATCATGTGATTATGCAAAACTACGCCTATATGAAAGCAACATGAAAAATGCAAAAATGCAAAAAAAAATGCAAAAATACCCCTACCTCAAGTTTAAAAATTACATTGTCCCCAATGTAAATAATCAAGTCGGAGAGAGGATAAAAATGCAACAACTCACAGAGGTGGTGGAGGGTGTTGGCTCAGATGCCAGTCATAGAGCTGTTGGAGGACGCGTCACGGCTGTGACATTCATCATGACCAGGCCATGATCGATTCGGATGCTGGTTACTAGGCCTTGTCACGGCCGTGATATACATCATAGCTAGACCGTGATCAATTCTGTTCTGTTGGTCTCCTTCGTATCACGCCCGTGATGGCTATCACGACTGGACTTCCTGCTTTTTCACATCACGACCGTGATGGCTATCACAGTCTGGGCGTGATCGCTTCTGGTTTTCAACTTCTGACCCATCACGGCCGTGACCCTCATCACGGCTAGGCCGTGATAGATTCTGGTCTCCTCTTCCTTTTTGAAATTTCTCCATCATGGCAATGATGGCCATCAGGGCCAAGCCATGATCTCCCCTGACTTCATTTTTCCATGCCTTTTTGCTCTTCATGCCTTCATAACATGAAAATATTTGGCAAAACCAACAATTTGTGAGCTTTCTTCTCTTAATATTCTCAAACCATTCAAAAAAAATTCAAAAACAAATTAAAAAGGGGAAGAAAGCTTGGGTTGCCTCCCAAGAAGCGCTTATTTACGGTCTTAAGCTTGATCATACTCCTTTCAATAAACCGGGGTCAGTTGGGCTTGGAAGTGAAAGAACACCTCTATTCCAAGGAAGTCCTTCAAAGAGCCTATTTAGTTCATATAGCCACATGCGCTTTCGCTTTGATCTTTTCATTCTGAGTTTCATGGCCTTACTTCCTCCCGGCGAAAGTTTTAACTCCACATGTTGAGCAACTCCAATTTCATCATTATTTGGTGCATCATTTGTCATGCAAAGTTTGGGAGTTGCTTCCATGTTAAGCTCTTCCTCCACCTTTGGAGGCATTATCTCAATCATGCACACATGACTCTCAAAAGGATGGTTGTTATATGAGTTAGTCAAATCAAAATCCACCCTTATTTTCTCTACATTCAAGGAGAGCTTACCATTTTTTACATCTATTATTGCTCCAGCTGTGGCCAAGAATGGCCTTCTAAGAATGATAGGGAATTTAGAATTCCCGTTCATATCCAACACCATGAAATCGGTAGGAATGAAAATTTTCCCTACCTTTATGGGAACATTCTTTAGTATGCCTAGAGGAGTTTTAGTTGAGCCATCCGCAAATTGTAAAGAGAACTTGGATGGACTCAATTCCTTGGTTCCTAACCTCTCAAAAATGGTATGGGGCATCAAACACGCACTAGCCCCTAAGTCACATAAGGCTTGGTCTATTTTCACTTCTCCAATTGAGCAAGCAATAGAGAAACTTCCTGGATCTTTTAGTTTAGGAGGCATATTAGTTTTTATCATGGCATCAGGCTCCTCAATTAAGCTCTTAGTTTCTTTTTCTAATTGCTTTTTCTTGACCAACCTTTGTGGGAAAGGTATTGGGGGTTGGTAAGGTGGTGGAGGGACATACTTTGGCTCTATCTCTTCATGTTCACTCATGTCCTCCTCACATTCCACATCCTTTTCAACTACCCCAAGCTTATCATCCCTCAAGTATATAGCATTACAGTGCTCATTGGGATTAACTTTGGGTTGTCTTGGAAACGTACCCTTAGTTCTAGAATATGTACTAGCTTGTTGGACAATCTGAGTTTCTAACATCTTATTATAAATGGCTAAGTTATCTACCTTAGATGTTAACTCTTTTATTTCCTCATTGACTGCCCTGCCTTGTTGCCTAAACTCTTCGTTTTGCTTTGTTTGAGTTTCAACAAAATTTTCCAAAAGAGACTCAAGTTTAGACTTTTGTACCTGAGGATACCCCGATGCGGGTTTCCTATTACCTTGGCCTTCCTGGAATTCGTGGTTCAACGTGTTGTTGTAGTTCCCGTAGGAGAGATAAGGATTATTCTTCCTCACTTGGTTGTTGTAAGGATTTAGGGGAACATAATTTGGCAACTTCGGGTTCGTGTCATAGAAATTGTGACAAGAGTTCACTTGTTCCCCCGAAGCACTGGATCCAGGAGCAATACCATGTGGGCACTCCATTATGTCATGTCCCTGTATTCCACAAATCTCACAAACAACATTAGTAGCACCTATTTAACTCACATTAGCCTTTTCAAGCTTATTAAAGCGTTTATTTAATGATTCAAATTTAGACATAATTCAATCATTACTGTTCATTTCAAACTAACCCCTTTTCGGGTTAATACCTCTTTCCAAACCCCATTGGTGATAGTTGGTGGCTACGTTTTCAATTATATTAAACGTTTCTGTCAGTGGTCTATTCATAAAGGCTCAACCAGCTGCGGAGTCAAGTGACACCTTTGAAGAGTAATCCAATCCGTTGTAGAAGGTATGCACTAACAACCACCTCTCGAGCCCATGATGTGGGCAAGACTCTAGCAATCCTTTGTAACGATCCCAAGCTTCGGATAAGCATTCCCCGTCCTTTTAGAAGAAGTCGGTGATCTGAGTTCGTAGGTAAGCAGTCTTGGATGGAGGGAAGAATTTTTCCAAGAATGCCTGCTCCAGTTCGTCCCAAGTTGACAAAGTATTAGCGGGCACTTGCTTTAACCAAGCTCTTGCCTTTCCAGTCAGAGAGGAAGGGAATAACCTCAAGCGAATAGCATCAATCGGGGCACCTTGAATTCTTATTGCATCGGTGAACTCCAAGAATGTCTCCACATGATCAGTCGGTTCCTACGAGGGCAATCCTCCAAATTGATGTTGCCTAATCATTCCAATTAACTAAGGCAGCATAGTGTAGTTCTCCGCCTCAATTTCTGGCCTAGCAATCCCAGTTCGCAAACCCCTAGTATTTGGGGCTGCGTAGTCCATCAGTGGTTTGGTATCCGTTAGATTCGTTATGTGTGGAATGGGAATCAACCTTCCTCTCGCTCTTTGTCTTCGTAGTCTCCCACGTCTATGAAAGGTCCTTTCGATCTCGGGGTTAACTTCAACAAGATTTCCAAGACTTTGGGATCTTCGCATAAAAGAGAAAAATACCTGCAGAGAGAGATAGATACTCTAGAAAAAGAAAAAGAAATAAATGAAAAAAAAATTCCGAAAAAATCAATTTAAAAATTGAATTGAATTTCAAGAAAACACAGTCCCCGACAACGGCGCCAAAAACTTGATAGCGTGAATCCGCAAGTGAACTGCTTCGTCGTCAAGTAATAAAAAGATCGAATCCACAGAGACCGTGATCTAAAATAATAATTAATTATTAAATTAATTAAACTAGACAAGAAAAAGATTTGGAAAAGATTTGGTTTTTGAAATAAGATTAACTAACAAATCAAGTATTTAAAACGTAATCAAATAAAATCGCAATCAAATCAAATCTGGATATTTTCAAATTAAAAGAGATTTCCAGGAATTGGGTTACCAACAAGACTGCTCATGCTACTAAATTGACTTCCCCTCTTGTTAATTATCGAAATTGCTTTGAAGGTGAATTTATCCTAAATAAGTTAATGTTCCCTCTCGAGATACAAGAACCGTGCCCAATTAAACCAACCCCTACTCTCGTGGTAATTGTATTTAAATTGAACCCTTTAAGATTCGTGACAATTCAATGAACCCTCGAAGGACCGCTTCTAACTCTCGTGATTTAAGTCCTAAGTTCAATCCCTATATATCTAATACCTAAGTTCACCGCTAGGTTCATCCTTAGAGTATCTATGACATGCAAATAAGTGCGCACCGAATTCACAAGTAATTCATGCAATAGGAATTAAATCGAAAGCAAATTGAAATTAACAAGAAGTAAAACGTCAATTCATCACATAAAACGAGTCTTGGGCATAGCCCCAATTCCTAGAAATAAAAACAACTACTCACGCATTGCCATATTCATAGCAACCTTGAATAATAAAAACATAAAAATCCTAAGAGAAGAGAAGAAATTGAGAAGAAGAGAAATCCTAATTTTTGCCTACGGTAACAGCCAAGAGCTCTCTTATTTTCGAGCCTCTGAGTCCTATTTATAATGTAGGGTAACTTGGGATTAAAGCAATTACAAATCAGATAAAAAAAAAATCAAAATCCCAAATTTTGCACGTCACGACCGTGATGCCTGTCACGGCCAGGCCGTGATAGATTCTGTCTTGGAAAACTTAGCATTGGTTGGCCTGTCACGGCCGTGATGGCCATCACGGCCTGGCTGTGACAGGTTCTGACTTTTGCGTTCTTTTCTTTTCAGTCTTGCTCGATCATGGCCGTGATGGCTGTCACGGCTAGGCCATG
Organism: Sophora flavescens; assembly: GCA_030762895.1. Lineage (NCBI taxonomy): Eukaryota > Viridiplantae > Streptophyta > Magnoliopsida > Fabales > Fabaceae > Sophora > Sophora flavescens. The sequence goes on from CM061065.1 coordinate 124,481,421, forward strand.
ATGGCTGTCACGACTAGGCCGTGATGTGCTCTGTTTGGATCATTTTTCTTGATTTTCAAGCTCTGTCTTCCTGCAAGCTCCAACATAACTAATCCTGAGTATTTAAATCTTCAATTCCTGCTCACAAACACCACAAAACCACCTTACCCGTTCCAAGGTAAAAAACTAACAAAAATCAAATTAAAAATGCCTAAACTACATGAAAATGCATGCAATATGATAAAGAAATATGAGGTGTAATCACACTCATCACCATTCCAAGTAAGCATCGGAATCACTCTTCCCTTGGAAGCTAGGGATCTTTACCTTCACATTATGCAACTTGTCATCATTCTCATTCCTACTTCCTCTATGCTCTTGTCTAGGTCTCCATTTATCAAATCTAGGTCTATGGTTGTTGTCTTCCAAATTTGATGAGCCTCTATGTGAGCTGTCATGCCTTGATACTTTTTTTGTTCTCAAGCACTTCTAATCTTTCAAACGCTCTCTCTAAGTTCCTTGTCATTCTATCCAACTTCTTATGCAAGTTCCTTGTTCTTGGTGATGATGGAGGAGAATCTTCTTCATGTTGTGAAGTCATGGTGCACTTACAATTTGAGAAATTACAATACAAATTCCAGAAAATTGAAAATTACACAAATCAAATGAAGATTACACTAACAAGAACAATTACACCTCCAAAAATCAAAATAATTAAGTACAATACAACAAGGAACAAATACACTTAAAGAACAAGTGAAAGAAAAGAATTACAAGTCAAAAATGAATATCACAAGGACCTCACCACTCAATCACCATTCACTCAAAGATTGTCACTCATGTATATCACCCAATGTAGACTTTTTCAAGATGATTTATCTCTTGTCTTTTTCCACTCAAGAGTTTCCTCCTCAAGGGATCTACAAGTTGAAACAAGATTCTCAACAATTAGACTCCGCTAAACAAGTGACAAATCAACCAATAGGCAATCAATTCAAGAGGTCGAGAATGTGGAAAAAAACTAACACAAAACTAATGGAATTTTTAAGACAAGCAAGAAAAGGTTCAAGAAGAATTGTACACTCAAATTTGTAATAACTAAAGTTAACACAAGAAGGGGGGTTGAATTGTGTTTACCAACTTTTTCGGTTACTTAAAAATATTTTCCCAGGCACAACAAGAACTTAGATTAGAGAAAATCAGACGAGTGATACGTCTAATATTCAGACAGACTACGCAAGTAAACAGAGAAGAGTAAAACAGAGTTTGATATTCACAATATTAACTCCCCAAGTTAAAAGCTTAGACAAAATAATACTTAAGCAAAATTAGAGATAAGGTGAGAGGAATATCACTCAAGAGTTTTATACTGGTTCACCCCAAAATCCATAGGGCAACATCCAGTTTCTTGACAACACCAAGTTTCCACTATAACTGAGTAAATTACAGTACAAGTATTCTTTTCACACCTAGCCTCTTCAGGCTCAACACTCAAACAAGTATTCTTTGCACACCTAGCCTCTTCAGGCTCAACACACAATGAATATAAAGGTTTTGTGTAATTAATACAACTTGCAAGTCTTTCAGATCACACTGAAGGAGTGGAATAAATATGAAGTGTGAAATACTGCAAATTATTATCAAATGATTGAAGGTGTATTCAATGAAAGGATGAAGAAGTTAATGAAGAGAGTAAATGCTTTTGTACATTGTTCTTAATGATATTCAACTTCTTGTTTTCATCTTCATTGTTTGATCTATTTAAAGGCTTTAATCAAGAGATCCATTTAGACACAGCTTCAGAAAATGTGTTCTTTTGATTTGAGCTTCTAAGACACCATTAATTGCAAAGAGTCATTCTGTATAAACATTAAGTGTTTGGGAACGTGTGGCTTTGACAAGGTTATCCAAGAGTACATTTTAATCTAAATCAGTTGTTATATCAGAGTAGGCAGCAGCAGGCTTCTTGTACTTGCAGCAGAGAGCTTTCCTCTTTTAGTGCAACAGTCAATTCACTTTCCTGAAAGCACTTTTAATTTGTACTAAAATAGCTAAAAAGTTACTGTTGTGGTATGGAGATTGCGTGTTTATTCCTTAAAACCTTGAAACAAACGTTCTTTATTCTTTATCCTTTGAGCTATTGTCCAGAGGTCTTAGAGATCCTTAAGGAAGGCATTTTATGAGTAAGATGACTTGGACTTCATTTCTGACAAACTGACATTATACCAGAGTTGGAATATCAGACGGATGAGAAGTAATCAGAAATCAAACTAGTGCTCAAGCAGTCCAAAAACTAAGTGGATGATCATGCAGTCCAAAACTAAACGGGTGATCATGCAGTCCAAAACTTGACGGGTGATCATGCAGTCAGAAACTAGACGGGTTCTAGCGTATTCCAAAAGTCAGACGGGTGATCTACTGAGTCTGTTTCAGACAGATGCTTCTTGTCACATCATTAAGTAAACTCAGATCTTGATAGCGCGTTGACTTGGTCTTTGACTAAAAAGCAGACGAGTGGTTTTCAGACAGGTCTTATAAACTGAGCTCTACTAAAAAGCAGACGAGTCAGAAAGTAGACGAGTGACCTTAAATATGATTTTCTGCACACTTATCAGATTTGTCAGTAATTTCATAAGGTTCAATATTACCATAATTAATCTATTTGGAATCATCAAAACTTAGAGAATTTACACATTGAATGTGTTTCAGACTTATGAGGTCTCAACATTCTCCCCCTTTTTGATGATGACAAATAATTTTTTTGATTTTATTGAACATCAAAAAGCAATAAGAGAAATTTCAAAAGATATAATTTTTAATGCTCCCCCTTAGTTTATGCATCAGATAAACAAATATTTAGAGTAAAAACAAGGGTATCATAGCGGATATGTATTTGTAAACCAATTGTATCAGAGCAACCATAACTTTTGAAACAAAAAAACACAAAGTCAGAAATAATTTTCTTATTTTTCTATTATATTTCCTCCCCCTTTTGGCATCAATCAAAAAGTGATTAAAACAGATATATTAAGACAGATAGCCAAAAGCAATATAAAAAACAATTCATTTCATATAATCAAAGTCGGAAGTGTTACAAGTGATAGACATCACTGACTAGTACATTGCATGACTCAATAGGAAATGAAAAAGACTAAGTCCTAAGATCTAAGAACTAGGCCTACTTGGCTTTTGAAGAAAGCATCCATCATCTTCTACATTGCTTGCTGCTGAGCTAACATCTGAGCTTGAAATGCAGCTTGCTGGGCAATTGCTTCATCCTGTCTTTGGATGACAGTCTGCAAACTTAAAGACATTTCATCTAGCCTCTGATGGGCAGTAGGATCATAAGCAACTACAACAGTAGAATCTGTTGTAGCCATTGCAGTTGCAGATGCGGATAGAGGAGGTGGATTAGGAGGAGGAGGAGGAGGAGGAGGAGGAGGTAACTCTTCAATAATAATGTGGTCCTTTGGTTGAGGGCCTAGAAAAACATTGATTGTGAAAAAGGAAGGTGAAAAAGGATAGAGAGCAAAGGCTTGGCTACCTCTGGTTGGAATGGTTTTCTTCTCTTCTTCAGACACTCCAGAGCTAGAGCCACATCTCCGGTAGATGTCTCTGACTTTCAGAAACTTGTGATGGGTCTCTGTAGTGAACAACCTCAGTCTGGATTTGCATTTGTTGTCATTGAGCTTGATCAGACAGAATTGTTGATCTCCAGGCAAGTCAATGACCTTTTGCTTTCCTTTCAAGGCCATGGAGTCAGGCATTACTTTGAGCTTAGTAGAGGGTCTCATGAAGATGTGAGGATTGAAGAGCCATTTGTTTACTAGTTTTTGTTTTCTGGCAAGCTTAACAAGCTGCTTTTCATCTTCAAGTGAAGCAATGACATCCAAGTCTTTGCTGCTGAGAAAATTTGAGCAAGACTCATCTGTGATAGAGAAGGGAGTGGTTTTGGAAGATAGGTGATATGGAGGTAAAGTGGCTAAAGGGAGTGGGTTGTGTCTTGTTTTAGAGAATAAATCTGGAAAGATTACTCTCAGAGGGACTTGGTTCTGGTTTCTGATGTAATCAGGGGTTTGTATTTTGGGTGAAGGTGGAGAAGTGGGATTGTAAAAATAATCAGAGTCATTGACATCCTTAATGAGAATAATGTCATAATGATGAGATGTTTGTGGTGTGGAAGTATCGGACATGTGAGTTTCTGATATGGTAGGATTAGGTTCAAAAGAGTGATGGATGGGAGATGGGTGTGAAGGAGTAGGAATTTTTGGTGAAGAAGGTGGAGTAGGGGTGTTTTGTTGTGGTTGAGGTGATGGTGTTCTTTGTAGTCGTGGTGTTGGTTCTCTTTGTGGAGACAGTGGCAATGGTGATGATGGTTGTTGAATGGAGGTTGTTGTGGCTGTTGGTTGAGGTTGAAAGCCTCTTTGAGGTGAGGGTGATGGTGATGGAGTAGAAGGTAATACCAATTTCCTTCTTGTCACAGTGGTCCTCTTTTTCTTAGGGATCACTGTCTCTTCTGATTGAGACTCCCCCTCAACTTGCACTGCTCTCTTCCTCTTGAAGACTTTTGTTATACTGGGTGCAGTAGGAGCAGAAGCAGCAACTTGCTCAGAAGATTCAGCAACAGGCTCAACAACCTGAGAGACGTGTTGACGAAATCTGGGCAAGTATACCCAGTCGTGCAAGTAATACGGTGGTGAGACCGGTTATCGTATCCACGGGGATTGGATGTCAAGTACCAATTCACAAACTCAGCAACTATCTAGACTAAACTAAAAATCAAGAGAAATCAAAACAGAAAAATAAAGCAACAAAAGCAATAAAATGTTTTTGGTCTTTTTGGGGACTTTTGACAAACACTTGGAGTGCAGAAAGGATATGTTGGGACTAGACTTCACCAAACCTCTACCTCATGCAATACCAGGACTAGATACCTCCCATTCATGCTTCAAATATTAAAATCAATCCACTGAATTACTCAAACCCCGATTCCTCGGATGGCAAGAGCCTAAATCCACTAATAGACCCTAATTCCTTAGGTGGCCTAGATTAATGAATTTGCATTATGATTAGGGATTACGCGATTACTAGTAAACCAAACTCCATTCCTAGATGAAATGGTTACTAGGTGATTAAATTCAGTTCCGGTTCTAATACGAATTTCCCAATTGCATATCAAAACACAAATCAAGTCATGAGGGTGCTAGCCACAACAAGCATTAAGCATGGAAAATTAATCACTAATACGAAGCATAAACATAGAATAATCAGTCAAGATAAATACATGAAGCTTAGTTTGATTACATCTAATCCCAACAAACTGGGATTAGCTACTCATAATTACAGAGAAAGCCAAACCAGAGAAATAGGAGAAGAGGAGAGAAGAGGCTCCATGGGAGCTTTTCTTCTTCTTCACAGCAACCCCTCTCAACAACTCCCTTCTAGGGTTGAAACCCTAGTCCAGCTGCAGCTCCAAGTGCCTCCAAGTGCCCCCTTCCAAAAACTCCCCCAGTTCTGCCCTAAAACAGCAACTTATACCAATTAGACTCTGCGTGCGCTCGCGAGGCGAGTAGCCTCTCGCGAGGCGAATGTTAAAAATCTGGTCTTCGGAGATTGGATCACTCGTGAGACGAGAGTTGCTCGTGAGGCGAAACCGAAAGGTTCTTCTCAATACGCCCGTGATGAGTATCAGGGCCTGGGCGTGATGGCTTCTGGTCCTCGGTCTCGCGTGGCGAGAGATGGTTCGCGAGGCGATACAGAAATGGTTGCATTTTCTAGCACAGTCAGCTTTCAGGCTCGCGAGGCGAGATGGTGATTCGCGAGGTGAGACAGAAAGGCTGACTGTTGCTGTTTAGCTGGTCTTCTGTCTTGCGTGGCGAGATCCAGTCTCGCGAGGCGAAGCTTCAGAATTCTGCTTGGCTCAATTTCTTCTCTTTTCAGGCTCTATCTTCATCCAAGCTTCAATATGGCCAAATCTGCACAGTTTTCCTTAAGTTCCTGCAAAACAACACCAAGAAACCGCTTCACCCGTTCCAAGGGAAAATCTAACTAAAATCAAATAAAGAATGCCTAATCTATATGAAAAATGCATGCAAAAGTATACAGAAAATGATGAGTGTGATTTCACATCATCTTTGTCTATCATTTTGCATGCATTTTTCATGTAGTTTAGGCATTTTTAATTAGATTTTAGGGTAATTTTCCTTTGGAACGGGTAAGGCGGTTTTCGTGTGTTGTTTTGCAGAAATCAAGGGTAAAACGCTCAAGATCAACCATGATGGAGTTTGGATGAAGATAGGGCTTTAAAAGTGAATAAAATGAGCCAAACAGAGCCCATCACGGCCTAGCCGTGATGCCCATCACGGCCATGATCGAGAAAAACTGAAAAGGAAGAAAGGCTGAAGTCAGAGTCTGTCACGGCCTGGCCGTGATAGCCATCACGGCCGTGACCCAAACCCCCCACAAGTCAGAGCCCATCACGGCCACAGCCGTAATTCTTATCATGGTCACAAAAGGAAGGCTCGCGTCGCGAGCACCATTTCGTGTCGCGAGAAGGCTGAACTTTGAAGAAGTGCCAGAGGCAGAGACCGTCACGGCCTGGCCATGATGGCCATCACGGTCGTGACGCGCATTACTTGGACCTGAAGAAACCGATTTGGATCAGAATTTGAGTTAGATTGGGACTCTAACTTCCCAATTCTATAAATAGGGACTAGGCAGATGCAGAAGAGATCATCCATCATACAGATCAACAAGAGAGATACACACGCATAGACTTAGGCTACATTTTAGGATCTATCTTCTTCTTCCTCCTCTCTTCTCTGATTTTGTAATTTTCATGATGTTGTCAACCAAGCTTGTCATCTCCATGGCAAGGCTTGAGTAGTAGTTTAGTTTCTAGGGATTGGGGCCATGCCCGAGATTCGTTTATGATGTTGAATTTGATGTAATATCTTCGTTAATTTCGATTTGCTTTAGATCTGATTTCTAGTGTTTTAATCACTCGTAAAATTCGACGACTGCTTATTTGCGGGATGTAGACATTCTAAGGAGGAACCTAGCGGTGAACTTAGGATTTCTAGTGTGTTTCACTCGTAAAATTCGGTGGTCGCTTATTTGTGAGATGTGGATGATCTAAGGAGGAACCTAGCGGTGAACTTAGGTTTATTTGCATGACTTAGACATTCTAAGGAGGAACCTAGCGGTGAAATTAGGTGTCGGATCTATAGAAGTCAGACTTGGGACTGAAATCACGAGAGTTAGAAGCCGTCCCTCGAGGATCAACGAGTTGTCACGAAACGCAAAGGGTCAAATCTGGGATCGACTACCACGAGAGTAGGGGTCAGGTCAATTGAGCATGGTTTTTGTAACCCGAGAGGGAGCTTAAGCTATTAGAGGATAAACTCGCATTCAAGGCAATTTCGCTAATTAACAAGGGTAATCGACTTAGCAACGTAAACGATCTTGTGGTAACCTAAATCCCTAGGAACTCATTTAGATCTGAAAAACCAAATAAAAAGATTTGTTTTCTGTTTTATTTGATTATATCTTAATTCAAACCTTTTCAAAATACAAATCCTTTTTATACAGTCCAGATTTACTCGATTTGATAATTAATTGCGATTCGGGAATACAGTCTCTGTGGGATCGATATCTTTTATTACTTGACGACAGTCCGGTACACTTGCCGGAAACACACGTAGGCGCGCACGCCTAGCGCGCCGCGCCGCGCTGCCAAGTTTTTGGCGTCGTTGCCGGGGACTGTGCCTTTTCGAATTTCAATTTAGTTTTTAAATTGATTTTTCTGGACCCTTTTCTTTTTATTTGATTTTTATTTATGAAATATAAAAAAAAAAATCTTTCCTTCTAGTGTATCCATCTCTCTGTGTGTGTTTTATGCAAAGATCCCTAAGTCTTGGGAGCCTTGGTGAGGTTGATCCAGAAATCGAGAGAACCTTCCATAGACGTAGGCGACTACAAAGAGAGGGAGAAAGGTCGATTCCCATTCCACTCATGGCGAATCAACCGGATACAAAGCCTTTGAAGGACTACGCAGCCCCAAATGCTAGAGGCTTGCGAACTGGGATTGTTAGGCCAGAGATTAAGGCGAAGAACTATACTATACCGCCCATGCTAATCAACATGATTCGGCAACATCAATTCGGAGGATTGCCTTCGGAGGACCCGACCGATCACATAGAAACATTCTTAGAGTTCACCGATGCAATCAGGATTAATGGAGCCTCGGTCGATGTTGTGAATTTGAGATTGTTCCCCTCATCTCTCACTGGAAAAGCGAAAGCTTGGCTAAAGCAAATCCCCGCTAATACCTTTACTACTTGGGACCAACTGGAGCAGGCGTTCTTGGAGAAATTCTTCCCTCCATCCAAGACGGCCTACATAAGAACCCAGATCATCGGCTTCTTCCAGAAAGACGGAGAATCATTATCGGAAGCTTGGGATCGCTACAAGGGACTGCTGGAGTCTTGCCCACACCATGGACTCGAGAGGTGGTTATTAGTGCACACCTTCTATAACGGATTGGACTACTCTTTGAAGGTGTCACTTGATTCTGCAGCTGGTGGAGCATTTATGAATAGGCCTCTGATTGAGGCATTCAACATCATTGAAAACGTGGCCACCAACTACCACCAATGGGGTTCGGAAAGAGGTAATAACCCGAACAAGATTTCGAGGGGTAAGTTTGAAGTAAATAGCACTGATCTTATAATGTCAAAAATAGACTCACTTAATAAACGTTTTGATCGGCTCGAAAGGGCTAATGTGAGTGCAATAGGTGCTACTAACCTTGTTTGTGAGATTTGTGGAATGCAGGGACACGACATCATGGAATGCCCACGTGGAATTGCTCATGGATCCGGCGCTTCGGGGGAAAAAGTGAACTCTTGTCACAACTTCTACGACACGAACCCGAAGCTGCCCAATTATGCTCCCCCAAATCCCTACAACCAAAGGAAGAACAACCCTTACCTCTCCTACGGCAACTACAGCAACACTCTGAACCATGAGTTCCAAGAAGGCCAAGGTAATAAGAGAGCCGCACCGGGGTATCCTCGTCACACTGTTTGTCTAAACTCGAGACTTTATTTGAAAGTTTTGTTGAAACTCAGACAAAACAAAATGAGGAGTTTAGACAACAAGGAAGGGCAGTGAATGAGGCAATAAAGGAGCTAGAATCTAAGGTAGACAACTTAGCAACTCATAACAAGATGCTGGAAACCCAAATTTCCCAACAAGCCAGTACGTACTCCGAGACCTAAGGGTACATTCTCGGGGCAACCCGAAGCAAATCCTGTTGAACATTGTAATGCCATACACTTAAGGGGTGATAAACTTGGGGTGGAGGTAACTGAAATGGATGTGGAACCGGAGGAGGACACGACCGAAAAGGAAGAGCCAGAACCGAAGTATGTCCCTCCACCACCGTACCAACCCCCGATACCTTTCCCACAAAGGTTGGTCAGGAAAAAGCAAGTAGATGTAGAGACTAAAATGCCTCCGAAACTGAAAGACCCTGGTAGTTTCTCTATCTCTTGCTCGATTGAACAAGTGCAAATTGACCAAGCCTTATGTGACCTAGGGGCTAGTGCGAGCTTGATGCCCCTCACTATCATGGAAAGGTTGGAAAGCAAGAAGTTGAGACCATTCAAATTCTCCTTACAATTTGCGGATGGCTCAACTAGGACTCCTCTAGGCATACTAGAGAATGTTCCTGTAAAGGTAGGGAAATTCTTCATCCCTACCGACTTCCTGGTATTGGACATGAAAGGGAATTCTGAATTCCCCATCATTTTATGAAGGCCATTCTTGGCAAACCACTGGAGCGATAATAGACGTAAGGAATGGTAAACTCTCTCTAACTGTAGAGGAAGGTAGGGTAGATTTTCAATTGACTAACTCTTATAATAACCCTCCTTTTGAGAGCCATGTGTGCAGAATTGATTTAACGTCTCCAGTGGTAAAGAAAGAGCTTAGCATGGAAGCGACTCCAAAGATATACATGGCTGAAGATGCACCCTGTAGTGATGAAGTTGGAGTTGCTAATCATGTGGAAACAGAACTTCCGCCGGGAGGAAGGAAGGCTAGGAAGCTCCGAGAGAAAAGAGCGAAGCGGAAGCATAATTGGTCGTATGAGAGGAATCGGCTCTTTGAGGGAGTTCCTTGGAAGAGAAGTGTTCCTGCACTTCTACGCCCAGCCGACCCCGGTTGATTGAAGGAAGTATGGTCAAGCTTAAGACCATAAACAAGCGCTTCTTGGGAGGCAACCCAAGTTTTCTTTCCCTTTTCCTTTTGTTTTTGAATTCACCTCTTGAATAATTTGAGAAGATCAAGAGGCAAAAATATCATTAATAGGTTTATCTAGTGTTTTCAGGTTGAGAAGGGAAGAAGAGCAGAGAAAAAATAAAGTCAGAAGCCATCACGCCCTGGCCGTGACAGTAGTCACGGTGATGAACTAAACAAGAGCACCAGAAAGGATCACGGCCCAGCCGAGACATCCATGACGGGCGTGATGAGTAGGATGCCAAGGCCAGAGAGCATCACGGCCTAGCCATGATGTAGGTCACGGTCGTGACAGGGCAACTCCTGAGGACCAGAATTGATCACGGCCTGCCCGTGATAAGCCTCACGGCCGTGATGCTATTTCCACCAAAGTTTTGACTAGAATGCAAGCCAACACCCGCTACCACCTCGGTAAGTTGTTCCAATTTTTCTCCTCTCTCCGACTTGATTATTTACATTGGAGACAATGTAAGTAATCAAGCTTGGGGTGGGGGTATTTTTGCATTTGCATTGTTGCATTCATATTGCATTCACATAGGCATAGATTGGTATGATCACATTCTCTAGATTGCCCCTCACTTAGAACATGCATCCAATTGTGAGAACTTGGAGCCAAATGAATTGAGATAGTGAATTTTCGAACCCAATTTTTCATTATTCTTGTGATATGGCTAAAAATAAAAATTCTTGAGATAATCTTTTGATGGTTGATAATTAGCATGTGGTTCCTTAGGTTTGTGTACCTCACTGATTTTTGAACTACTAAATGTAAGATTTTGAGCCAAATAGGGGTACTCACTAAATCTACCCCATTTCTTGTGATAGAGTGTTGTAATTCATCTTGGACTGTATTTTCTAGAACTTGACTTGAAACCATTTCGAAACTTAAAAAAAAATTTGAAAACACTTTTGGAAATGATGGAGGCACTAGGTATTTTTCCGGCCTCCCGAGCTTTGAATGTTTAAATGCTACCCCTTAGTTGCCCAATTTTGAGCCTAAAAGAAAAAAATACTTTTTTTGGTACCTTGAATTACTTTGATAAATAATGCTTGGTATGGCACCTTTTAAAGTATTACAAAAAGGGCAAAATGGTAGTTGGAAAAAGTATGGGATGAAAAAGCTAGAAAGTAATTTCTCTTGAGCTATAAATCTCCCCTTCTCCAAACAAATAAAATGAAATAAACAAAAAAAAATGGAGAAGGGGATGACAAAAGAAAGTGGGAAATGAAAAAAAAAAAAAAGAGAAAAGAAAAGAAAGAAAAAAGGTGGAAAAGTAAATCAAAGCCCCTAAAAGGTATTTTAGAAGGTGTCATGCTTTGCAATGTTTGATGATTTGTCTAGACTTCTTGAAATTCCCTTTCCTTGATTTTCCCACCTAACAATAAATCCCATGGCCACATTACAACCAAAGTAAAAGACCTCTTAATTCTAAAGTGTTTTCATTAATAAAGTAGAGATTCGGTTAATAGTCAAGCCTATGGTAAAGTACTTTCCTAGAGGAAATTGAGCGAAATGTCATATACCCTAAAACACTTGAGTGAGGTGAGACGAGTGCCCAAATCAGTGAGAATGTGGGTTGGGGAACCTAAGCCTCTAATTGGACTTGAATTTGATTATCTCCTGAGTGCTTATTGAATATGCCTGTCACTTGGATTAGCTTCTAGGGTTCTTGGTTCACTATCCATGCTTTGAATGATTTATATCTTATGGCCTTCGTAATTGCTTGAGGACAAGTAAAATCTTAAGCTTGGGGTGATTTGATGAGTGTGATTTCACATCATCTTTGTCTATCATTTTGCATGCATTTTTCATGTAGTTTAGGCATTTTTAATTAGATTTTAGGGTAATTTTCCTTTGGAACGGGTAAGGTGGTTTTCGTGTGTTGTTTTGCATAAATCAAGGGTAAAACGCTCAAGATCAACCGTGATGGAGTTTGGATGAAGATAGGGCTTTAAAAGTGAAGAAAATGAGCCAAACAGAGTCCATCACGGCCTAGCCGTGATGCCCATCACGGCCATGATCGAGAAAAACTGAAAAGGAAGAAAGGCTGAAGTCAGAGTCTGTCACAGCCTGGCCGTGATAGCCATCACGGCCGTGACCCAAACCCCCCACAAGTCAGAGCCCATCACGGCCACAGCCGTAATTCTTATCACGGCCACAGCCGTAATTCTTATCACGGCCACAAAAGGAAGGCTCGCGTCGCGAGCACCATTTCGCGTCGCGAGAAGGCTGAACTTTGAAGAAGTGCCAGAGGCAGAGACCGTCACGGCCTGGCCATGATGGCCATCACGGCCATGACGCGCATTACTTGGACCTGAAGAAACCGACTTGGATCAGAATTTGAGTTAGATTGGGACTCTAACTTCCCAATTCTATAAATAGGGACCAGGCAGATGCAGAAGAGATCATCCATCATACAGATCAACAAGAGAGATACACACGCATAGACTTAGGCTACATTTTAGGATCTATCTTCTTCTTCCTCCTCTCTTCTCTGATTTTGTAATTTTCATGATATTGTCAACCAAGCTTGTCATCTCCATGGCAAGGCTTGAGTAGTAGTTTAGTTTCTAGGGATTGGGGCCATGCCCGAGATTCGTTTATGATGTTGAATTTGATGTAATATCTTCGTTAATTTCGATTTGCTTTAGATCTGATTTCTAGTGTTTTAATCACTCGTAAAATTCGACGACTGCTTATTTGCGGGACGTAGACATTCTAAGGAGGAACCTAGCGGTGAACTTAGGATTTCTAGTGTGTTTCACTCGTAAAATTCGGCGGTCGCTTATTTGTGAGATGTGGATGATCTAAGGAGGAACCTAGCGGTGAACTTAGGTTTATTTGCATGACTTAGACATTCTAAGGAGGAACCTAGCGGTGAACTTAGGTGTCGGATCTATAGAAGTCAGACTTGGGACTGAAATCACGAGAGTTAGAAGCCGTCCCTCGAGGATCAACGAGTTGTCACGAAACGCAAAGGGTCAAATCTGGGATCGACTACCACGAGAGTAGGGGTCAGGTCAATTGGGCACGGTTTCTGTAACCCGAGAGGGAGCTTAAGCTATTAGAGGATAAACTCGCCTTCAAGGCAATTTCGCTAATTAACAAGGGTAATCGACTTAGCAACGTAAACGATCTTGTGGTAACCTAAATCCCTAGGAACTCATTTAGATCTGAAAAACCAAATAAAAAGATTTGTTTTCTGTTTTATTTGATTCTATCTTAATTCAAACCTTTTCAAAATACAAATCCTTTTTATACAGTCCAGATTTACTCGATTTGATAATTGATTGCGATTCGGGAACTCGGTCTCTGTGGGATCGATATCTTTTATTACTTGGCGACAGTCCGGTACACTTGCCGGAAACGCACGTAGGCGCGCCGCCCGTGCGACGCCCAGCCGCTGTCATAAAACATGATGTAAAATCACACTATCAAGACATCAGCACCATCTTGAAACATAGAAGCTTCAGCAGTTGAGAGAGTAACTTTCCTCTTCTTCCTTTGAAGTTGAGACCTTTCTTCTTCAACAGGTTCCTCAAAAGGTTCGGCCTTAACTAATGGAATGCTCAGTCTTTCACTAGCAGGTGCAGCAGAGGAAGATGCTTCAACAGTTGAAGGTTCTGCAATTGGTTGAAGTTGAATTTTCATCAAAGACAGGGTCTTTGAAGTTATCTCTGTGCAGATATCAGCATGGAAAGCTTGTGACATATTGTTCAAAGAGTTGGCTCTGAATATTCTTGTCAGAAGCATGCCATAGGGATATCCACCCTTGCACTTCCCTTTAACAGTTTTCAGCATGTGTCCAAAAATTAAATCTATGATATCTATATTGATTCTTTGGACTAAGTGGTGGATAGAAAATTTTTCTATCTTACTCACATGATCCCTAGAACCAGTTTTAGGTATCACACAGTTAATTAGAAGAACGTGGAGAAATCTTGCTTTTGGAGTTAGGAACTTTAAATCAAAGTCCTTTGGCTTGGGAACTCCATATAGTACGAGGTTCACAGCTGCCTCGCCACCTTGATTCTTCACCCAGCTTTTGTCGTAGCCCTCTCTTTCTCTAGGGCACTTAGTCACTTCAGCGAGTGACTCATGGGTGATGAAGACATGGTCTTCATCAACATCACTAGAGATCATGAAGGTTGTGCTGTCCTTGGTGACTTTAGAGTTTTTCCAAAAGCCCCTAACCAAGGAAGGATAGACATCGTCCATATTCTGGAAGAATGGTAGCCACCCAGCATGCGCAATTTCTGGCTTGACATCTAGTCCTTTGTTCTTCAACTTAGAGAAGTTAGGGACCCTTCCAGGATGCACTTTCTTTAGTTCTGTTAAAGAAAGTCTGGATCTTTCAGCAACATCTTCAAGAAAACTTTTGGGTGCTATTGTTTCAGAGGAGAAGATTTTTAGGGTTTGGAAAGGAAGGGTTTCGAAGAGATGAAGACGAAGAGAGTTCAGAGAGAGATTGAGAGCAAGAGACTTTGAGTGGGTAGTTTTGAAACGACACGAATTCCTTTTGTTAAAACACTTAAGTTTTTTTTGTGTTGGGAATGAGGAGAGAGATTATTCTTACAAACAGTAATAAATTTTGAAAAGACAGTTGTTAATCAAATGAAACGTTTTTCAGAAAAGGAGGGAAAAAAATACAATGTACACATGTCTCAGTCAAGGTTTAGCACTGAGTGCTTTTAGCCACGTCATCAGACGCTTAGCTTAAATTAGACGAGTCAAACAAATATAAAACTTAGACAAGTAAAATTTTCAGACATATCAGCAAGCACTCATTCAGACACATTATGCATATCAAGATTCCTTCTAATAAAAATAAATCTATCTTCACTTAAGGGTTTTGTAAAGATATCTGCCCACTAATATTCAGTGGTTACAAACTTAATTTCAAAAATACCCTTTTGATTATAATCTCTAATAAAATGATGCTTAATTTCTATATGTTTTGCTCTGGAATGTTGCATGGGATTCTTAGACAGATTAATAGCACTAGTATTATCACACCGAACAGGTATATTATGCTCAAACATTGAATAATCCTCAAGTTGATATTTTACCCAAAGCAGTTGTAAACAACAACTGGCTGCAGATATGTACTCAGCTTCAGCAGTTGATAGAGCAATGGTACTTTGCCTTTTGCTTGACCAGGAGATCATATTTGCTCCAATGAAGTGACATCCTCCACTGGTGCTTTTTCTATCAATTCTATCTCTAGCAAAATCAGCATCACAAAATCCAGCTAACCTGAAATCTTCGGCTTTCTTATATAATAGACCAATGTTAGTTGTTCCAATCAAATATCTGAAAATTCTTTTAACAGCCTTATGGTGAGATTCTTTAGGGTCTGATTGAAATCTAGCACAAAAACAAACACTGAATTGAATATCAGGTCTGCTAGTAGTTAAATATAGAAGAGATCAAGTCATACCTCGGTAGACAGTTTGGTCTACCTTTTTACCTTCCTCATCCTTGTTTGGAACAATTGATGGATGCTTAGGAGTACTCTTAGGCTTTGAATTTTCCATTTTGTAATTTTTCAGAAGTTTCTTGGTGTACTTCTATTGATGAATATATATTCCGTCACTTGTCTGTTTTATTTGAAGACCAAGGAAGAAATTCAGCTCTCCCATCATGCTCATTTCAAAATCATTATGTATCAACTCAGAACTATTTGCAGAGCTTTTCATTAGTAACACCAAATATAATATCATCAACATAAATATGTACTGCTATGAAGTCTTTCATTGAGCATTTCTTAAAAAGTGTAGTGTCTACTTTTCCTCTAATGAAATTATTTTCCATTAGATATGTGCTTAGCCTATCATACCAAGCTCTTAGAGCTTGTTTGAGTCCATATAAAGTTTCTTAAGCTTATACACATGGTGAGGATTTTCAAAGTCCTCAAAACCGGGAGGTTGCTTCACATACACTTATTCCTCAATTATTCCATTTAGAAATGCACTTTTAACATCCATTTGATAAAGAGTTATATCATGCTGAGCAGCATATGACATGAGAATTCTAATTGCTTCTAATCCAGCTACAGGTGCAAAAGTTTCGGTAAAATCAATACCTTCCTGTTGATTATAACCTTGAGCAACTAATCTTGCTTTGTTTATTACCACTTTTCCATATTCATCCAGTTTGTTTCTAAATACCCATCTGGTTCCAATATCAGATTTCTCCTTCGGTTTAGAAACTAGAGTCCAGACATCATTTCTCTTGAACTGATTTAGTTCTTCTTGCATGGCTAGAATCCAGCTTTCATCTTGCAAGGCTTCTTCAATAATTTTGGGTTCCAAATCCGATATGAAGGCCATGTTGTTGTTTCCGTTGAAAGCAGATCTGGTTCGAACTCCTTGAGACGGACTTCCAATAATAAGATCTTCTGGATGATAGGTCTTGAATTTCCAATCTTTCTTTGAATTCTGAGTTTCAGACGTATAAGCACTTGTCTGAATTTCAGTCACTTCTACTTTTGGCTTGTCTGAAGATTCTTCCACTGCAGGATTAAGTTCCATACCTGCAACATCCTCTTCTAGATCAGATAGTTCCTTACCAGTCTTCAAACCATCATTAAACTTTACATGAATTGATTCTTCTACAACAGAAGTTCTAGAGTTAAAAATTCTAAAAGCTTTAGACATTTCAGAATGTCCAATGAATATGCCTTTATCTACTTTTGAGTCAAATTTTCCAAGATGACCTTTTGTATTAAGAATATAACATTCACATCCAAATTCATGAAAATATGATATGTTGGGTTTTCTACTTTTCCACAATTTATAAGGAGTCTTATTTAGGATATGTCTAATCGGTATTCTATTTTGCACATAACAAGCAGTGTTAATGGCTTCTGCCCAGAAGTACTTAGGAAGATTATTTTCATTTAGCATTGTTCTTCCCATATCCTGAAGAGATCTGTTCTTTCTATCAACCACTCCATTTTGCTGTGGAGTTCTAGGTGCAGAGAAATTGTGAGAAATACCATTTTCCTCACAGAACAGTTTGAACTGCTCATTTTCAAATTCTCCTCCATGATCACTTCTAATAGCAGAAATATAGAAACCTTGATCATTCTGTACTCTCTTACTGAATACTGTAAAGACCTTATAAAACTCACCATTGTGGGTTAAGAAGAGTACCCATGTAAATCTAGAATAGTCATCAACTATGACAAAACCATATTTCTTTCCACCTAGGCTAGCTACACTGACTGGTCTGAACAGATCCATGTGTAACAGTTGCAGAGGTCTAGAGGAAGTGACTTCTTTCTTAGATTTGAAACTTGATTTTACTTGTTTACCTCTCTGACATGCATCACACAATATCTTTCTTAAAGGAAATATCAGGCAATCCTCTCACAAGGTTATGCTTTTTCAATTTAGAAATTTGTTTCATACTAACATGTCCTAGTTTTATATGCCATGGTCATTTTTCATCCTCTTTAGACATAAAGCATGTTACACTTTGATCTGAAAGTTCAGACAGGTCAATCTTATACAGATTGTTTTGCCTTTTAGCAGAAAAGAGGGTCTTTCCACTATTGTCATTGACTATGCATGCATGTTTAGAAAAAGATACCGAAAATCCACTATCACACAACTGACTTATGCTAAGCAGATTATGTTTCAGCCCTTTCACATATAAAACATCACAGATAATAGGCAAGGGAGGTTTACCACCAATTTTACCTACACCAACAACTTTTCCTTTCTGATTGCCACCAAAAGTCACATGTCCACCTTTCTTAGGTTGGAGGTCTAGGAACATAGACCTTTCTCCTGTCATGTGTCGCGAGCATCCACTATCCAGGTACCATAACAGGTGTTTCCTTTGTCCTGTTAAGTAGGTTTGCAACAGAAATGACCATGGACTTAGGTACCCACACTTTCTTGGGTCCTTTTCTGTTAGTATAAGTAGTCTGAGAAGATTTCTTTCTCTTTTTGTGGATACACTTAGACGTGATATGTCCAGCTTTTCCACAGTATGTGCAAATAGGTTTATTTGACATAGATTTGACAATTATTTTTGAGAACTTTATTGATCCTTTTTGATGTTCTTGACTAGAATATCCTATTCCTTCTTTGTTAAGGGAGTGCCTCTGACTTCCCAAAAGTTTAGTCAGATTATCTCTACCATTAACAAACTTGGCAAGATCTAAGGTGAGCTCTTCTACTTTCTGTTGAAGTTTACTAATTTCTTCAGAAGGTAGAGTTTCAATTGAAATCTCAGCTGTAGACTCTTGAGATTTTTGTGTATACTCATTTGAGAGTTTAACATACTGTCTCTTGAGGTATTTGAAATCTTTAAACATATAGTTGGGTTCTTCCAATAGTTCATCATAGGCATCATTCGATTTCTCAAGTTCAGAATGTACCTCAGTGTCTGATTCAGAGTCAGTATCTGCCATAAGACAAAGATTTGCTTCAAGCTCCTCTCCTTCACTTTCAGTGGAGCTTTCATCAAGATCTTCCTGAGTGGCCATCATTCCTTTCTTCCTTTTGTTGAAGAACTTCTTGGGAGATTGCTTTTTGAGATGAGGGCATTCTGCTTTGATATGACCAGGCTTCTTACATTCATAACACACAATGGTGTTCTTGTCATGAGATCCACCATCTTTGTTTTTCTCTTTGTTGAAGCACCTGAAAGGTTTGTCCTTTCTGAAGTGTCTTTTTTTCCAAAGCTTTTTCATTTTTATAGTGAAAAGAGAGAGTTCATCATCTTCATTTGATTCCTCAGATTCCTCTTAAGATTCATCAGCTTTGAGAGCTTTTGATAAGGTTCCTCTAGATGATTTCTTGTCAGCTTTGATGGTAATGGATTTGTTTTTCTTTCCATTGTTTTCTTCAATCAGCTCTTGTTCATGGATTTGGAGAGTGCCAAGAAGCTCATCTAGATTTATTATTGTTAAGTCTTTGGCCTGAGATACATCAGTCACAAGTGATCTCCATTGTTTTGGAAAACTTCTGAGAATCTTTTGAATATGATCCTCAGTCTTGTAAACTTTTCCCAGTGATTTCAGTCCATTGGTTATGGTTTGAAATCTTCTATACATTTGGCCAATAGTTTCTCCTTCTTCCATTTTAAATAGATCATACTTTCTGACCAACATGCTAACTTTGGTTTCTTTGACTTTGTTGGTTCCTTCATGAGCAACCGCTAGTGAATCCCACATTTCTTTTACAGATTTACAAGTACACACTTTTTCAAAATCTTCTCTGCTCAAGGCGCACATGATTGCATATCTAGCCTTGGCATTTGACTGCCACTTTGTATTTTGCTCAGAGACCATGTTAGCTTTAGGAACTTCATCTCCATTGTCATCTTTAGGGACAAAGGGGCCTTCTTCAATGAGATCCCAAAGATCAGAGTTAGGGGACTGTAAGAACCACTTCATCTTTTATTTCCAGTAAATGTAGTCCTTTCCATTGAAGTAAGGAGGTCTCGACATTGAAGATCCTTCTCCAGCATGGTACTTGCTTGTGCTAGCTTCTCCTGCCATCTCCAAGATCTTTTCCTCTACATTGTTAAGTAATCAACCTAGAGGCTGAGCTCTGATACCAACTAAAATAACCAAAGTTAACATAAGAAGGGGGGTTGAATTGTGTTTACCAACATTTTCGGTTACTTAAAAATATTTTTGCATGCACAACAAGCAGAACTTGGATTAAAGAAAATCAGACGAGTGATACGTCTAATATTCAGACAGACTACGCAAGCAAACAGAGAAGAGTAAAACAAAGTTTGATATTCACAATATTAACTCCCCAAGTTAAAAGCTTAAACAAAATAATACTTAAGCAAAATAAAGAGATAAGGGGAGAGGAATATCATTCAAGAGTTTTATACTGGTTCACCCCAAAATCCACAGGGCTACGTCCAGTTTCTTGGCAGCACCAAGTTTCCACTATAACTGAGTAAATTACAGTACAAGTATTCTTTCCACACCTAGCCTTTTCAGGCTCAACACTCAAATAAGTATTCTTTGCATACCTAGCCTCTTCAGGCTCAACACACAATGAATATAAAGGTTTTATGTAATTAATACAACTTGCAAGTCTTTCAGATCACACTCAAGGAGTGGAATAAATATGAAGTGTGAAATACTGCGAATTAATATCAAATGATTGAAGGTGTATTCAATGAAAGGATGAAGTTAATGAGGAGAGTAATGCTTCTGTACAGTATTCTTAATGATATTCAACTTCTTGTTTTCATCTTCATTGTTTTATCTATTTAAAGGCTTTAATCAAGAGATCCGTTTAGACACAACTTCAGAAAATGTGTTATTTTGATTTGTGCTTCTAAGACACCATTAATTACAAAGAGTTATTTTGTATAAACATTAAATGCTTAGGAACGTTTGGCTTTGACAAGGTTGTCCAAGAGTACATTTTAATCTAAATCAACTGTTATATCATAGTAGGCAGCAACATGCTTCTTGTACTTGCAGTAGAGAGCTTTCCTCTTTTAGTGCAACAGTCAGTTCACTTTCCAGAAAGCACTTTTACTTTATACTAAAACAGCTAAAAAGTTACTGCTGTGGTACGGAGATTGCATGTTTATTCCTTAAAACCTTGAAACAAACGCTCTTTATTCTTTATCCTTTGAGCTATTGTCGAGAGGTCTTCGAGATCATTAAGGAAGGCATTTTATGAGTAAGATGGCTTGGACTTCATTTCTGACAAACTGACATTATACCAGAGTTGGAAAATCAGACGGCTAAGAAGTAATCAAAAATCAGCCGAGTGCTCAAGCAGTCCAAAAACTAGACGGGTGATCATGCAGTCCAAAACTAGACAGGTGATCGTGCAGTCCAAAACTAGACGGGTGCTAGCATATTCCAAAAATCAGACGGGTGATCTACTGAGTCTGTTTCAAACAGATGCTTCTTGCCACGTCATTAAGTAAACTCAGATCTTGATAGCACGTTGACTTGGTCTTTGACTAAAAAGCAGACGAGTGGTTTTCAGACATGTTTTATAAACTGAGCTCTACTAAAAAGCAGACGAGTCAGATAGTAGACGAGTGACCTTAAATCTGATTTTTTGCACACTTATCATATTTGTCAGTAATTTCATAAGGTTCAATATTATAATACTTAATCTATTTGGAATCATCAAAACTTAGAGAATTTACACATTAAATGTGTTTCAGACTTAAGAGGTCTCAACAAAATTGATGTGAAGAAGACAAGTTGAAAAGAGTTCAACAAAGTGTAATTCAAATTTAATCAAAATGTTTGTGAACAAGTGATGATCAATGTGAATTGTGCTACACCAATATGTGAAGGATCAATACAAAAATAAGCATGTGAAATGGTAGCAAGTCTTTTACCTTTGCTGAATTTTTTCAGATTTTACACTTTTGCCCCAAAACTTTGTATATTTACAGTTTTGGCCCACTTTTTTCTTTTTATACTAGATTTTTTTTTAAACTTCAGCCACTTGACTTTTTCTAATTACAATTTCACAACAATTACAATGAAATTTCGAAATTACAAAAAGATCCTTCAAATATGAACAAATTTGGACATAATTGATGTAATACTTGGAAATATGAACAATTCAAGGAGTGTAAAATAATTTCCAAGTAAATGAGCACAAATCAAGTAATTAGAGACCTAGATCTTTCATTCAAGTAGATGATAAACACATCATTTCCACAATTTGAATTTCATGAAGATCTATTAGGTTCAAAAAATTTGAAATCATTGAAACACTTCTGGTTAAAATTTGAATCAATCTTACTATTGTGAATTGAAATTTGAATTTGAACTTTCAATTTGTTCAAAGTCATAAAGTAAGACAGAGAGATTTATGCTTGAATTTTCAAGCAACCAAAATTCAAATGTATTCTATGAATAAATTTGAAAATGGCACCTAAACACTAGGGTGAAAAGTGGAGGGGGAAAAAATTTCACCAAAATTCAAGCAAGATCAATGCAAACACATTTCAAATTCTAGATTCATGACGACAATTGGATTCAAATTGAATTTCATCATCCAATTCATGTGGTTAATGGCATCACTAGCAATGAATTTTTCATTAAGAATTTGGCTCCAACTCAAAAATCATCATAGAATTTGAAAATTTTGATCAAAAATTCAAAACAATTGAAGATTCAAATAACTAGCTCTACATACCACATGATGTGATCAATGATTGATCACTAAACATTTTAGGATCTTTCTTTGAACTAATTGCTTTAAATTCAAGATCAAACACAAACTAGAACAATAGAATGAAGCTTGATTCTCAAATGAGAATCAAGAAAAACAAAAAGGAGTAGAAGAGCACAATTGTATATGAATTGAAATAGCTAGAACAAGAATTAAAGTGCAGAAAATTAAAGTGCAAGAATCAAAGAACACAAAGTAGAAAATGGAATAGGAAGAAGATGAAGGGGAAGACACCACAATTGAATCATCTTTGAGAAGAAGATTGAATTGATAAGTCAAAGGAGGATTCACCACTTGAATATGGAGATTCGAGATAAGAATCAATGGTTCAACTCATGAATCAAGAAGAGGAAAACTCTCTCTCTCTAGAAATCTCAAGTATGAGAAAACCTTTCAAATGAATTCAAAACTTTCCAAATGAGTTTCAAGAAAGCCTATTTATAGATGAGGCAAGATGCTCCTCATCCTCTAATTACAAGGTGCAGTGCCTCTTCCTATAATTCCCAAGTGTGGGCTTGATTTTGGCCCAAAGCTTCCTACTCTTATGCTTATAGCCCAATAAGCCCAATTCCTAAACTAGTTTTAAGTGCTTTTATGAATTAAGCACTTTTATTACATGAAGTTTAGCTATACAAGGTCCTAGTTCCTATATTTATTACATGAAGTCTAATCTATACAAAGGTCCTAGGCCCTATCCCTAACTATGTATCTTGGACTCTTCTTTAGAGTATTTTGGACTTTTCTTAGCTTTGACCTTATCATGGATCCATGTCATGGATCCATGTGAGTCTTCAATACTTGATCCTTTGCTTTGTGAATCCATGTTCATATCAGTACTGAAGATTGATAGCACAAAAAAATAAGTACTCGGGATTGAATAAAATTACACTAATTAGTTTCAAAATTGACAAAAATTGAGCTGTGTTCAATCTAAAGAAAACTACTCATAATGACTCCATAGGAACCTTAATTCAGAATTATTCAGGATGTTGCTTTCATACATTTTTCAACTCCGGCAGCATAGGAGACAACCTAAATTTTTGTTTGATATTTAAATAGGAACTTGAGATAATGATTTTAAAATCATAAATCTACATGAAATGCATCCCAATGGTTACAGGCCTAGCCCAAGACTATCAGTACAGCTTAAATTCCAAAACTTGCAATATTAGAACAAAGATTAACTGTAATGGAAGTATAACACCTCTGCTTCAGTAACCACCTTATGATGAGCATAGGAACAGGCACACTTGCAAAAGCTCATAATTTCACTTCTACCATGTGTAATTGTAAGATTTTATATTTTTACAGATTTCCCCTGCTGGGTACTCCAGTGATGGGCATCAAAGATTGAATCTTAGATGAAAAATAGTATCTCAGTTTCACCTATTTTGTCCATTTATCTTACTCTTTCTGATTGCTTGTGTAGTTATGAAAATCAAAATACAACTGAGTTAAAGAGCAGAACACTATCAGGCTTTTCTCCTAACACAATGTTGGATAACACATAATTATTCAGTCAAAAGACTCATTAGATTAACACATGATTATCACAATCTCTAGTTTCAACCTGGGAATGGGAAATGAATTGCCTGACTAATCTGCAATAGTTGAACTTCTGTGCAATTCAATATTTTGACCATTGCAGATTAGTGTTCAATCAATAGACTCATCATGATGCAAAATAACCATGAACCAATACAAATCAACAAAAAAATAGCTATAAAGAATAAACAATGTTTAAAACTTCAGATTTGTGTCACTACATCAAGCAACAATGACTTAATGTATGCATGTTTTTCAACCAAAAATACTAAAAGTGTAAAACATTAACAGTTCCAAGATACGCATTTCAATCCAATATATCCTGGAAAGAAATTTAAGGTGGGTTCTTGTTTGGTTAAAGAATCACAAAACCCATATATATTGAAGACAGAACCCTGAAGGATCCGACATCAATCATAATTCCTACAGCTGCATGGTCCTCAAATACTTAGATTCATGTTTACTGAAGCCACTGTTTGTGTCTTTGTCATGTAACAATAATGATAGAGAATTAAAAATAACAAGAAATAAAAATAAAAAGTAGTAGCAATCCAGAATATAGATAGAGGATAAACATCATATTCATATTTACCTCCATTCATCACTCTCTTGTCCTCTATACAGGTCACCATTGAGGAGGAAAAATCACATACCATCAAAGTCAATACAACAACAAAGGGGAGAAAATGACATGCAGACATCTATGTCAAAAGGTTAATAAAGGGTAACTTGCAAGAAAAATGTACATCCCAATACAGGATCCAACCTAATCAATCTTAACATTCACACAGAAGGTAAAATTGCAAATGACTTGTAAATTATAGTCTGACACATAAATAGACAAAACTGAATCTGAATGAAAATTCTCATTAGACACAACACTGTCGTGTGACTGCACTTGGTGGATATGCAACATATTAAGTTCTTAATTTTGCCCTTTCTATCAATTAGCTTTAAAATAATTCTGATAGTATAATTGTTATACCAAAACTATATATTGCTATGTGGAAGATTCCGTAAGTAAGAAAGCTAAAAGACCAATAGCTTAATGCCTGGGAAAAAATCATATTCAAAAAAGAAAGAAAAAAAGAAACTCACCTTTTCCACAAAGACATTGCTGCTGGCAAAGTACACATCAGTATCTTCTTCGTGGTAGACATGATGAGCTAGGAAAATCATAAAAGGAGTAATGTAGGGATTTATAAGATGATTAGGTGCAGTAAAAGAATTACTCAAAACAAACAGGGAACTATTGTGATTTCTATGCTAGGAAGTAACACTATCTAATCCTACAAAGAATTCTAGCTTCTACACAGTGACTCTTACAATTTATGATACAAACGGTAGAGTAAATTAAGCACTGTACAGCCTGGAATGGCATAAAAAACAGGTACACAGTTTATTCTTCTGTCCAACTTCACTGCCAAATGTTGGATCTGTGCACCTTGCCATCCCCATTGAGAAGTAAGCAACAAACCTTTCTGGTTGAGAAGGGCCAGAAAGCAATTTCATAACTATGGGCACAATAAAATATATTTTCAGGCTGCTATACACAAACTACATCCTTTGAGGGTTGAAACAAGAAAATGTCAAAATATATATTATCTGTGGTTAGTAACTCTGTCGCTAATGTGGTTAGCCTTAGCCGCTATGCGTGCTGTTGATCCAACAGTTGTTGGCCGCAATGATCTCTGCCGCAACATATCACAGATTTCAGGATCATCTGACTTCCCCTCATACCTTATCCATTGCACCATTTCATGATGCATGGGAAAGAACTGCATCTGAATTGCTGAGTAAGAGAAGTATGGTATAAGTGTTGAGATCACCACAAACAATGTCACAATCCAAAAGGAAGGAGCCGGAGCGAGTGCTTCGACGAAGACTTTGTAAGCATTTGTAGAAAAATGCGGAGGCATTGCTCCATATGCAATGAGGAAAAGATACCAGAGAGCAACGGATCCCCAGATGAAAATATGTTGAATCAAGGTGAAGTAACTTATAGCAAGTGCCATCTGCAAGTTCACAACCCAAACGACACAAGTATACATCGTTGCTCCGAGTATATCCCTCCCGGCGGTTCTTCCTTCGTCATCAAAGGCCTGAAGCTCCATTGCTTTTGTGCAGAAGAAGAAAATTATTATGGCACTAACAAACCCATTAAGCATCCAGCTGAATATTCGTCGCCAGCTAAAGAGGATATTTTGGACACCTTCTTGATATAACACAGGAAACTGCCACATTAAACAGAAATAACAAGGAATGAAAATCAGAGAAGTAAAATAGGAACCCCAGATCAAGCAAGTTAATGCTTACTATATTTTTACACAGTATGCTGTAATATGGATGCGGTTGCTTTGTTTAAACATTATTGCTACCCTTTACAATAGGCTTCTTAAGCATGTCAATGTCAAGATGCAGCTAAAGGCCACCATGAAAGGTTGAAAAAAAAAAATTCAATAAGGGCTACAGGTTAAGTATAATGCAGGAATGGTATAATCATTTTAAATTGTGCAAGGTTTTCAAACAATTCCATCGAATTGGGTATGATTGTATATACCAGGAATATCAATGAACTCGATTAATGAAATAGCTCAAGATACACTTCTTTAGCTTCTAGAATGTTTTTCTTAGTTCAAGATCCCTCTTATCTTACTAACTGAACAGCTCTTCAGTCAACCAGCTTATTATATCTTATAACAAGACGATAATGAAAATTTTCATGTCGCAACCATTATTAGAAACATGAAAACGTATTAAATGGTGAACATTAAGCTTACCTTCAGACAGTACCGGGCAGATACATCCTGGTCAAAAACCCCAAGGGCAATCACGGGAAGTGATGAAAAGAAGACATTATAGAGAGACAAAAACCAGTCATTGTATGCAGGCTGTCCAGAGAACGATGCATACACCTCATACAGGAATAGAGTAAATCCAAATGTGATATTCTTGTAGAAAAAATAGCATATCTGTCAAAAGATGAATGAAAAAGTTAATATAAATGCCAAACAAAGGTTTTAGATGATCTTTAGGAGCCTAATTCTAGAGAATGTTGAGAACCAGATATAAGATTGGCAATACCATTGATGAGATCCTCCGATAACACCAATGTCCGTGTACAAGAAGTAATCGTTCCAAATAACGAAACTGTGCAATTGCAATATCGCTAGACATAACAGCCTGAGGAAGAGAGGTTTAAGGAACACAAAGTTGTCATAAAAGAAGATATGGAAGCAAAAACCAATATAAGAACAAAAGATGAATAGTTTGTCAATTTTCTGAGTACCTGCATTCCTTCAACACCGCTGATTCCAACCCCTATATCTGCTTCTTGAAGCATTCCCACATCATTAGCTCCGTCACCAATAGCTAATGTAGTTCTACCAGTTGATTTGACCAATCTAGTGACCTTTCAGAGAGGAACAAATATAAAAAGTATTATTTCCAAAAACAAACTAGTACTATTATCAGAATTAACACAAAAATTAGGATATGATGTCAAATAGAGGGGAAGAAACACAGAATAGACTGAAACATACCAGTGCCTTCTGCTTTGGCGACGAACGGCAGCAGATAACAGAGGCACAACGAACAGCAAGCTCTAGAAACATGTTCTTCAAGTTATCCTCTAGAGCATAAGCAAGTGATTTTCCATCAATAATCAGAGCAAATGCTTGCTCAGAGGTTCCTCTGGAGGCAGTAAGCAGTTGCACACCTTCAGATATCTGATGGCGGACACTTTCCCTTGAAGCCTAAAAGATGAGTCGGCTGACAATATCAGGACCTTATTTTTAACTCTAATTTCACTAAGATACTTACATACCAAGCAACCACCTCCAACAAAGGCAAAGAAAAGTTTTAATGAGAAAAAATAAATGGAAAGAAGCAGAATAACAGAATCCATGCATTGTCTTTCTTGCATCTTTTAAAAGAAAAGTGAACAATGCCATGAAAGTGCAGTTATCGGAATTCTTAATGTCACGTCAGTCAATCAAGCAGCTTCATTAGCAAAACCAGAATGGAAGAATCAACGGTATGTAAGTTCTGATTGTTAGCAATGTAAATCAGATTCAACCAACATGTCAACTGCATGTAAGGAGATTTTATTGGGATATTGAAATGTTTTAAGAGAACCATCTAGTTAACTAGAGTAAAGGCTGAAATTTATTTTACCTTGACAATAGGCATCTTATCACCAACCTTCTCCAATGCTTGAATTTCTGGAGTATCCAAATGAATAATAATCTGCTTCATTCCTTGTCTAAGCAAACTACAAGCAAAACTGCAATTGTATATTGATGTCAAATATCTTGATAAGTAATTCTCATGCTGAAGCCAATGTAAAAAAAGGTATAATTACAATATTTTACCCAATATTGACGGCAGTCTCCATTTTATCCCCAGTCAAAACCCAAATCTTAATTCCAGCTTGGGCAAGCTTGTCAATGCAATTAGGAACCTAGCAAACCAATCCAACAGGCATCATTTCAAGTCCTTTTCCAATTGATAAACCTTCATACATAGACATTTTTTTTACTAACTCACCCCATTTTGGAGCTTGTCCTCTACAGCAGTTGCACCAAGAAGGATTAGATTCCTCTCAATCTTATCTGATACCTCCTCAATCAAATTTTCCCGGTCTGCAGTAACTGAATTTTTTGCTTTAGAAAATGTAGTATGAAACTCCTTGTATTCTTCTTCATCGAGTTCACGATACGCCAATATCAGGGTCCTTAGACCTGCATCTGCATATTCGTGCACGTGTTCCAAGGTTTTCTCTTCAAACTCCCTCCCATTCTTGGCAAGCCTTTCTAACATGACACTGCATGAAAATATGATAAAAGGCAAGTGTATAGGGTCATATGAAAAGGTAAGAATGCCAAAATACAGAAGGTTACAGGTTAGTTTATTACAAACCTGTCAGCACCTTTACAGAGTAGCAAAATTCTCCCATCTTCTTTCACTATCACTGACATTCGCTTCCTTGAGCTATCAAATTCTAAAACATGGAGAAGCTTGTACAGCCTGCAAAATTAAATTAGTTAGATATATCTGATGCATTCAGCAATACTTGAAGAAATTAAATTCCATAAAGCAGTAGCTATAAAAAATAACTTAATTAAGAACACTGAATTAAGATATTTTAGAAGTTTCACATAAGTATCAGTTAGCATGTATAAAGTGAAATCCTTAATTCCAAATACCATAACAAAATAATACATAAATATGCAAAATACAAAAGGTGTCTAGGGTAAAAGTTTAACCAGTTTATATCGACATTAACCAGAAAGAAAAAGGTTCATTCCACCAATTATTTAATTTAAAACAATTTTAACGTGTCAATAAGATTTTAGATCCCATAAGAGGAAATTTAGTCAAGACGACAGGATCCACAGACGTGAGTCAAGGATACAAATTCACCTATTCTATAAGCAGCTGTCTAGTTGGTTAGTCGTTTCTGACAGAGTTGAAAAACATCAATATCAGAGACTCCCTCTGCAGCTATAAGCAATTGACTAGACCAGCAGAAGAATGCAAAAGTTGCTACATTTACGCACTCTTTATTGAAAATTAACTACTGTAATCACAGGAGTAATTAAATTTTTAAGATGTAACTGCATGTGCCTTTCTCAATGAGAATTCAGCCTAAAACTTTTCATATTGATTAGAACCAAAAAATGCAGCAGTCAAAATCTCAAGTTGCTAAACAGACAAAGCAATTAATAACACTAACCTTTCAACTTTGTTGCCAGAAACTGGATCCAACTCATACATTGATAAACTAGTCTGAGTCCTTTTATAGAATTCAAAACCAACTTCTCTCGCTGCAATCACAAATGCTGCTTCATCTGGAGATTCAGCCTCATATGAGACATTTCCCGTGTTTTCATCCACTTCTGGTATGGCTGTATGACAGACTGCCAACAAGCGGAAAAATTTCTGGATAACATCTGCATAAGGCTCATTAACCCAGTTGCCATTCATTATCCTTTCGTCTGTAAAGTTAAAACCTTTGACAGGTGCTTTTCTATCATGAGATTCCCATATATCACCTGATTCTGATACATTAACATGCTCATGAGTCACAGGTGAACCGTTTCTTCTATCCATGGCCCTCTCAACCTCTGTGACACCACGGCCATAAGCTACCCCAGCAATGGAACATTTGATGAATTCCATTGAGTTGCATGTCAGAGTTCCAGTTTTATCAGAAAGTATTGTGTCAACTTGGCCAAGTTCCTCATTCAAGTTTGAAGTACGAGCATGGGCTGGTTTGTCTGCTTCTTCATAGTACATATAGATATCTTGATTTATGAAGATGCTCTGAAGGACTTTGACAATTTCTATTGATACATACAAGGAGATAGGAATGAAGAAACCGTATAACATCAAAGCTGTCAAACAATGAAATATAGCAGCAGCTGGTGCTCGTTTTGGATCAAAAAAAATTGTAGAATTATCTGGTCTGAGATACCATCTTTTCATCACCCCATCATCCAAGTCATCTTTAGTTATAATGCCAAAGAAAATAGATCCAACAACCGCCATTAGAAATAAAATACAAAACAAGAAGTAGATAACTCTGTCCATCTTCTTCTCAATTTTGCTTCTCTTCGAAGGGGGATCAGTAGAATTTTGAATAACCTTTGTGTCATGACCAGTGAAGATGACAGCCCCAAATATGTAGTCCGTATTACGAAGTTTGGAGTCTCTTAGAAGAAGTTGCTGAGGAGAAAGGGGATATTGTTGGTCTTCAAACTCCATGCTCCCAACAAATGAATACAAATTCGCATTTGGATCCTCACATTTGATCGTAGCTTTAAAATCCCGAAGCTTGAAGTCCTCGTGTAAGGAAGAAGTTACTTCCAACCCTTGTTTTATCTTTAAATTTGTTTCTCCATCCAAGTTCATGGTCTCAACATAGCAGACTGCATCCTCATAACTGGATGAAAGCAGTAGGAGGTCCGCAGGGAAGAATTCATCCTTCTCTATCTTTACTATATGCCCCACCCTCAGATTCTTCCACTGAGTATATTCAAAAGTTCCATCACCTTTATGCACTTTAACTCTTCTATTGTTCACTTCAATATCCTGTAACAGTATTCCACTAGCTACATTATATACACTGACATGATATCCTTCCATAAGTATTGACATTTTTTGGTCCCCACTTTTGGGTCACCATATAGACAAATACAATGCTAAATGATGCCACTTTATTTTATACTTCTTAATATACATAACTTCTAGTTTACTGTTTTAATTCCATATAGATATTTAATTATACAGAGAAAAAAAATTATAAACAAATTCGCTAAGAACTTATAATGTAGGAAACATTGTAGCAGAAAAAAGAATATATATATATATATATATACACCATTTTGGACTTTCGGTTTTTTACCACTGTGATTATATCAAATTATTAAGAATTTTCAGCTACAGTATTAAATTTAACTCGGAATCTAAGATATCATTTTAACAAATACTGGAATTTATGAACAAAGAGCTGTGTAATTGAACTTCATCCATTTCAAACAACTCATAAGTCACACCAACTATCTGAACGAAAAACCTAGAATCTTCCAAAAGATGTCTGCCATGAGCCATGAAAATTGAAATACCCTTTCTGTCAAAAACATTAATGAAACTACCATCAATATGAAATGAGTTTAATTCTATTACACTTAACTTTACCCTATCAACCATTCACAAATCATCATATATGATTTTTAAGATAATTATCATAAAAGTGAAACAATTCTAACATGTGTCAATTCATGATTGGTTGGCAATGTAAAATATACCTACACTCACAATTAAGTCCAATAGGAATATAGAATCTTTTCCCTAAAAACTTGAACGAAAACCACAATTTTCCTTTTAAATTTACTGATATTCTTCAAGCCTGTGAGTTGCCAAAAATAACTGTAAATATAAACACAATAAGAGACCAAAGAGAAGGCAGAAAACCAATACATCTGCTTGTACAAAAAGGTTCAAGAAAAATAACTTCTATAAAACGAAACTCACAACAGGATAGAAGTGATACCTGCTTTTTCCGACGCCAATCTTCAATACCCTCTTTGACCATAGTTGCCCCAATAACAATAATCAAGGGAAGGATGGCACTGACAGCTGTATAAGGAGCAAGTTTTGTGAAGGCTAAGATTCCGGTTACCAAGAAATAGAAATTAGCCACTCTCCTAAATTGCTCAAACAATGATTTTGGTAAGAAAGTAGCAATGCTATACTTTGTAGACCTCACAGCATTATCTGCATAGTTCTTAATGCCAGCTTCAAAGCTATCTGGTTCATTGCAAAACACCACTCTTGAATAGCCACGCCCTCCAATCTGTGAATGATCTCCTTTGAAAGATGTTCTACCACACGCAAATGTATAGATCTTGCTCAGATGCAACTTCTTCATTTTTTTTTTTTTATTTTGCTCTCTCTTATCAAAATTGGAAATTCAAGTTCACAAAGTAGCAGCTACCACATGAAATGAATCACTGACCAGAATACTTATAAAAGAACTTTCAAGTTCAAAGTATAAAATTCTAAATGCAACAAAGCCTCTTGTGGAACCTTAAAACCCCTTAACCCCTTTATCCCAAATACCCAGTTGGAAAAATCAAAAATTTAAAGCAAAAAGCTGAACCCCAGTTAAAAAAAAGCCCAAAGATCCTTAATTTGATGATGGAGGAGTTAGAAAAACACAAAGGGTAATCTTAGATTACGATAATGATGATGAGAGAGGTTGATACAAAATAAAAAGAAAACACAAAAGGGTATGTTTGAAAAGACAAACTAGGCAGCAGAAGTAGACAGACACGTCTCCAAAGTCATCTAGCTTGGGAAAAGAATGTTCGGGGAAGCTAATAATAATAAAGAATTAAAGTTCTTCATGTTTAATGATTTATACAACGTTGTTGTTGTTGTTTTCACATGAACAGGAAGAAGAAGATGATGGAAATGAAGATGGAGAAAGGTCTGAACACAGAGTTTGATTAGATCTAACATTTTTGTTTGACCCTTGAAGAGAGGCTTTGTTGTTGAACGCGCATTACCCGTTTTCTGGAACGTGACAAATTCAAAAAATCACCAGAAGAAGACACAGTGCTATTAGATGAGAAAATGGGGTGTCAAAATCAAAATGAAAACCAAAAACTAAAAATAACAACAAAAAATTGGAATTTGTCAACATAAAATTTTGGCTTTCAAAGAGATAAAAGGGAAGATAAACAGATGTAGACGTGAACATAGAAAAAAGACAACGAAGTTGTTCTGGAAACAGAGAAAGTTCACTGTTTTTTTTTTCTTCGTTTTTTTTTTTCTGTATCTCTCTATTTCGCGGGAAAGCTACGGAGCTCGTCAATGGTGACAGAGAGGACTCTATCTATCTCCCCAAAGAAACTTCACAGCTATTTAATGCAACGAAGAAAGACAAAAAATATAATAATTTTATTTTGTGTAATAAAGACAACGAAGTGGTCTTAATCGAATTAAGATAAGAATTAATTAGCGACAACTCACGAGGGAATAATTAATTTTGTCCATCTAATTCATTTTGTATTGTTGCGTCGTGTTTCTCATTGATTCTCTCTAATAAATTAATAAAAATAAATAAAAGAAAGATATTTTATAGATTTAATTGATATGTATTATCTCTGTAAAGATATTTACAATATTAACTAATCATAAATTATTATATCATTAAAAATATTTTACTCTTATTCATACTATATTTAAAATCACTTATAACACGATTTATAATTTATTTATTGATAATATAAAAAACTTTATATTAATAGAATGTACTAATTAAAATTATATTTTATATTTTCAATCAATCATAAATTGTCATGTTATTATAAAAAATTTAATTTTAATATGTTGTTATAGTTATATATCGTTAATCAATCACAAGTTACTGTATGTGTAATTTTTAAAATAATTATAATAAGAATTAAATATTTTGAATGAATTGATAATTTATGATTTGGTTGATATATAACGTAAAAAAATTACACTGACGTTGTACTATACCATTAAATTATATTAAAAATATTAGAGTTTTACGATGACTATTTTAAAAGTAGCATTTGATGTGATTTATAATGAATTGACAGCATAAAAAAAAGTTTAATTATTGAGTAAGTCCCTAAATTATTTGAGAATTTTTAAATAGGTTCTTATATTAAAAAAATTGTAATTGGATTCTCGAATTTTTATAAAGTTTTCAATTGAGTCCCTGAACTAAAAAAGTTTTTAATTGGGTCCCTGAACTTATATAAAATTATAATTAAGTCCCTAAGGTAGGGTTCCCTAAAGAGGTCATTAAGTTTGCTTACCTGAAATTCCTTCCAAATTTGTATTTAGGGTTGAAAGATACCAAAATGTTGAACCAGAAAACAAAAACGTGACTTGCGATTGTTTTTCTTCCATATATGAACAAATAGTTCATTCCTTCCTCGTTAACTACGTCTTATTTCATCTTGTTACATCTTGCTGCATTTTATTGTGACAATATCTCAATGTTCATCTTTCACCCAAACCACTCATAAATAGCTGATATGGTTATCCAACTTGGATGAAATCAATGATATCCCGTCGAATTCAACATATCACTAACAAATTTTATACTTTAGGGACCCCATCAAAAATTTTATATAAGTTGAGGGACCCAATTAAAAACTTTTTTAGTTCAGGGATCTAATTGAAAATTTTATAAAAGCTTGGGGACCCAATTACAAATTTTTTTAGTATAAGGACCTATTTGAAAATTTCCAAATAATTTAGGGACTTACTCAATAGTTAAACCAAAAAAGAATTGCACTATTAATATATCAAAAATAAACTCAAAAAAAAAAAACCAAAATCATCAGTTTACGTCTACCGTGATTTGATTTAAATTTAGGATTTTGTTAACATATGTGTTTAAGATTAAAAATGTATTTAATATAAAAAATTTTTAAATAACTAAGATGATTGATGAAAATAAAATAAATATTATTGTTTTTAATATTTAACTTGTATTTCTAGAACATATTATTAAAGTCCTTTAATTTATGTTTAGATACTGAAACGAAAATAGGAGAATCTAGAATAAATATAAATTAACAAAAAACTAATTTCTCGTAAAAACAAAATACTAATTTAATATTACCAAATTTGGAATGAATCTAATAATACTAACATAACTATGATTTATTTATTTTTTGCTTACCAAAAAAAAAACTATGAAATTTTTCATATATCATACTTGTTAAATATTGAATGTCAATTGTCACTCTTATTTATTTACATTCTCTTTTAACTAGCTTTTTTCATATTTTTGAAATATCTTTTGTTGACTAGTTGAGTCAAAATTGTCTATCATTAGTCTTACTAAAATTTAATTAACAATCATAGTTAATTTAACGCATGGAAATCTCTTCCAAAATATTTTATTGAATAAATAAATAATTGAGTGTTGCTTTTAATTTGTTATGAATTTTGCTAAGGATACTGATTAAGAGAATTAATATAAGGAAATTTTATATTAAATAATTAAGTGTAACATTATTTTATATAATAAATATACAATTTTTTTATAAAAAATACAAATATTATCTAAAAACATATTCTTTAAGTCTTTGATTAATATCATTGGAACATTTTGAACTAAAAAGGGGATAAAGGGAAGAAGAAGGATGAAGATTCATTTATATATGAGCGGTTTTTCTCTCATGTGTGCACGGATTAAGAAATCTAAAAGTAACAATTATTTATTGAAAAATTAAACATTTCAGATTTAAAAGTATAAAATACACAAGTTCCTATTTAAATTTACTCTTTTGAGATCTTTAACCTGTGCAAAATTGCACACGATATAAAAACTCATATATGAGTTTATCGACGAAAGAAGCATAGTCCGGATGGGGAAGAGAGACAGAATAGGATAAACTATCATATCCTGTCTGAAACTGTTGTTTGGTGTTGGGAAAAAGCCAGAGATAACAATCTCTAATGAAGCAAATATTTTTCCCTTCACCTGTGCAAATAAATATGCACAACAAAAATATTCTTCCACAGGATAATATCAATGGCAGAAAAATAAACAGCAATGACACCACAATTTTTAACGTGGAAAACTCCCCAGTGTAGGGATAAAAACCACGGGACCAAGTCCAGCAAAAACTTCCACTATAAATAATAATGGGTACACCAAGTCTTCCTAGAAATACTAGGGAACACCAAATCAGCAATACATCACCCAAAAGGTGGATACAAGCAAGCAACAAAAGAGGAACCCCACAACAATGGGTATAACAACTCAGCTCAAAGAGAAGGCAAAACAACCAATAGAATCTATCAAACTGACGAGCTCATTGGTAGGAATAACATACTGAAATTTCAGCAAAAACGGAGCAAGTTTGTTGTACCACCTTCTACCACCTGAACCTCCTTTCTTCTCCTCTTTTCTTCCTGCGCCGTTCTGTTGCTCGTTTTCTTCTTTCACGTCAGGATCCTTGCCTCTCACTAGAAACCCTTTCTTTCTTTCTTTTTCAAACCCTTTTTCAAATGCCACTTGGGCTTGGCCCATTAGTAACTCCTTTTTTTTTTTTTTTTACTTAATGTGGGACCCACTTAGGAGTGACCCACCCAACAAATCTCCCCCTCACGACTCAAGTGGGAAGACACTGCTCGACCAAGCCCGCCTTCTTTCTACAGCAAATCAACTTTGTCATAGGCAAGGTCTTTGTCATCATATCTGAACCATTTTCATCAGTATGGATCTTCTCAAGTGAAAATGTCTTCATCTCTAGCGCATCTCGTATCCAATGATACCGCACCTCAATGTGCTTTGACCTGGAATGAAAAGTTGGATTCTTGCTGAGATGGATAGTACTCTGACTGACACAAAATAACATAAACTTCTCTTGCTTGAGGCCCAACTCTTGTAGGAATTTCTGCATCCACAAAAGTTCTTTAGAAGCTTCAGTAATGGCAATATACTCAGCCTCAGTGGTAGACAAAGCAACATATTTTTGTAATCTTGATTTCCAAGACACCGCTCCCCCTGCAAAAGTCATCAAATATCCAGAAGTAGATTTTCTAGAATCAACATCACCGGCCATATCCGAATCTGTGTAGCCGTCTAACACAGGTTGACCACCCCCAAAGCATAAACATACTCTGGTAGTGCCTCTGAGATACCTGAAAATCCACTTCACTGCTTGCCAGTGGTCTCTACCAGGATTAGAGAGAAAACGACTAACAACTCCAACAGCATGGGCAATATCCGGCCTTGTGCATACCATAGCATACATCAAACTACCAACCGCGGATGCATAAGGAACCTTCTTCATCTCTTCTTTGTCTTTCTCACTTGTAGGGCATTGTTGAGAGCTCAACTTGAAATGACTTGCAAGTGGAGTACTAACAGGTTTGGAATTGCTCATGTTAAACCTCTCTAATACCTTCTCAATATACTTATGTTGAGACAACCACAATTTACCATTCTTCCTATCACGAGTAATTCTCATGCCAAGGATTTGCTTTGCAGGACCCAAATCCTTCATAGCAAAGGCCTTGCTCAAGTCTTTCTTCAGACAATCAATCTTCTTTGTGTCATGACCAACAATCAACATGTCATCCACATATAGCAAGAGGATAATAAAATCATCATCAAGGAATTTCTTCACAAACACACAATGATCTGAAGTGGTTTTACTATAACCATGTTTTTCCATGAAAGAATCAAATTTCTTGTACCATTGCCTTGGTGCTTGCTTGAGTCCATACAAACTTTTCTTCAACTTGCACACAAGCTGCTCTTTTCCTTTGACCTTGAAGCCTTCAGGTTGCTCCATATAAATTTCCTCCTCCAAATCACCATGAAGGAATGCTGTCTTCACATCAAGTTGTTCAACCTCTTGGTTCAAGCTAGCTGCTAATCCAAGCACAACTCGAATAGAGGACATCTTCACCCCAGGTGAGAAAATTTCTTCAAAGTCAACACCTTTCCTCTGATTGATGCCTTTCACAACCAAACTTGCTTTGTACCTTGGTTGGGAGCTATTCTCTTCTGATTTCAGCTTGAACACCCACTTGTTCTTGAGTGCTTTCCTAGCCTTAGGCAACTTCACCAATTCAAATGTGTGAATCTCATGCAAGGAATTCATTTCTTCTTGCATGGCCTTCAACCACTCTTCCTTGTGCACATTTACAATAGCCTCTTCATAACTTTCTGGCTCTCCACCATCAGTGATCTTCACATACTCATGTGGGGTGTATCTTTGGGAAGCATGACGCTCTCTAGTAGATCTTCTCAACTGAGGCTCAACTGGTGGCTCAAATGGAACCTCTTCAACTGGTTCATCATGGTGAGGTGTAGGGTCATCATTTGCATTCTCATTATCTACCTGTATATCTCCCCCTTCAACAAAAGTTCCAATAGGAGGTTTAGGCACAACATCAATATAACTTCTGGCAACCGGTTTTTGTTTCTCAGCTTTCTCAAAATCTTCAATGGTTTGGTCTTCAAGAAATATCACATCTCAGCTTCTGATAATTTTTCTGTCAGCTGGATCCCAGAGTCTATAACCAAACTCTTCATGACCATAACCCAAGAAGACACATTGTTTGGATTTTCCATCAAGCTTTGACCTCTCATCTCTTGGAATGTGAACAAAAGTCCTGCAACCAAACACTCTCAAATGACTATAAGAGACATCTTTTCCTGTCCATACTCTGTTTGGAACATCACCATCTAGTGGCACAGAAGGAGAAAGGTTGATCAAATCCACTGCAGTTCTCATTGCTTCACCCCAAAAGGATTTGGGTAATTTTTCATGAGAGAGCATACACCTAATTCTGTCATTAATGGTACGGTTCATTCTCTCTGCAACTCCATTATGTTGAGGCGTCTTTGGAACTGTCTTCTCAAGCCTGATTCCGTGTTCTTTGCAATATTCTTCAAACGGACCCCTGTATTCATCACCATTATCTGTTCGGACACATTTCAACTTGCTTCCTTTTTCTCTTTCAACACTTGCATGAAAGTGCTTGAAGACACCAAGTACCTGGTCTTTAGATTTCAAAGCAAAAGCCCACACTTTTCTAGAGTGATCATCAATAAAAGTAACAAAGTATGAAGCACCACCAAGAGACTTACAATCCATAGTGCAAACATCAGTATGAATTAAATCAAGAACATTTGGCCTCCTATGAGGACCAGAACTACGAAATGAAATTCTATGTTGCTTTCCAACAAAACAATGAGAGCAAGTATTTAAAGGTGTACCTTTCATATGAAGAGAATTTTTCCTGGCAAGGATGTTGAGTCCTTTCTCACTCAAGTGACCAAGGCGCATATGCCACAAATCAGAAGAAGCATCTTCAACTGCATTCACTTCCTCCTTGCTTAACTTTCCAGGCATCCTGTAGAGAGTAGTGAAGCTTTCTTCTTTTGCCACCACTAGTGACCCTTTGGTGAGCTTGCATATGCCACCACCAAAGTAAGTATGATAACCCTCAATGTCCAAGGCTTTAACAGAAATCAAGTTGAGACGGATATCTGGAACATGTCTGACATTCTTCAATTGCAGCTTGCACCCAATGCTAGTTTCAATCCAAACATCTCCCATACCAACAATTTTACATACCCCTTCATTTCCCATTTTAACTGTGCCAAAATCACCAGCAGTATAAGATGAGAAGAAATCATGCCTAGGAGTGACATGGTATGAGGCTCCAGAATCAACAATCCAACTGGAATCATGGCATGCTAGATATATAGAATTATCATCATAGACAATGTAAACATCACTATCAGATGCAACTGCAGTTGTGTCTTTATCATTTTTCTTCTCTTTGTCTTCATCTCTTTCTCTTGACTTCTCTCTCTTTAGGAACCTGCATTGTCTTTTGATGTGTCCCACCTTGCCACAATGATAACATTTCACTTCTTTACTAGTCCTGGACTTGCTTCTTGACTTGCTACGACTGTCAGATTTTTCATGCTTATGGAAATGTCTGGTTTGACTTCTCCCCCATGACTCTGCAACTAGTGCTTCTGACTGAGTGGAGGTACCATTCAAACCACGCTCCTTTCTTCTAACTTCTTCATTCAACATGCTCTCTTTTACCATTGACATTGTCAACTTCCCATTAGGTGCTGAGTTAGTCAATGTCACAACCAGAACTTCCCAAGTGTCGGGCAAGGAACTAAGCAACAACAAGGCTTGCAACTCATCATCTAATTTAATATCTGCTGTTGTCAACTGATTCACAGTATTCTGAAAAATACTCATATGCTCTGCCATTGAATCCCCTTCTTTGTATTTCATATTCACCAGCTTCCGGATCAGAAATGCTTTATTTTGCACATTCTTCCGCTCATACAGCTCGGTCAACTTCTTCCACATTTTCTGGGCATCTGTTTCTGTGTCTACATGAGGATATACACTCAAATCCAGTCACTGCCTAATCAAAACAACTGCCTTTCTATTCATCTACTTCCAATCACTTTCATTTTTATCATTAGGTCGAGCAGTGTCCCCCTCAATGGGATCATACAAGTATTTGCTGTATAACATATCTTCCATGAGGGTCTTCCAAAGTGTATAATTTTTAGAGTTCAACTTAATCATATTTGGCCCTTGATTTTCCTCCATTTAAATGCACAGTACAGAACAACCTAAGCTCTAGATACCACTTTGTTGGGAAAAAGCCAGAGATAACAATCTCTAATGAAGCAAATATTTTTCCCTTCACCTGTGCAAATAAATAGGCACAACAAAAATATTCTTCCACAGGATAATATCAATGGCAGAAAAATAAACAGCAATGACACCACAATTTTTAACGTGGAAAACTCCCCAGTGTAGGGATAAAAACCACGGGACCAAGTCCAGCAAAAACTTCCACTATAAATAATAATGGGTACACCAAGTCTTCCTAGAAATACTAGGGAACACCAAATCAGCAATACATCACCCAAAAGGTGGATACAAGCAAGCAACAAAAGAGGAACCCCACAACAATGGGTATAACAACTCAGCTCAAAGAGAAGGCAAAACAACCAATAGAATATATCAAACTGACGAGCTCATTGGTAGGAATAACATACTGAAATTTCAGCAAAAACGGAGCAAGATTGCTGTACCACCTTCTACCACCTAAACCCCCTTTCTTCTCCTCTTTTCTTCATGCGCCGTTCTGTTCCTCGTTTTCTTCTTTCACGTCAGGATCCTTGCCTCTCACTAGAAACCCTTTCTTTCTTTCTTTTCAAACCCTTTTTCAAATGCCACTTGGGCTTGGCCCATTAGTAACTCCTTTTATTATTTTTTTCTTTTACTTAATGTGGGACCCACTTAGGAGTGACCCACCCAACATTTGGTGAGCCAGCAAGATAGGAAAAGTGAATCCTGTCACTTATCATATCATGTCCATCTAGTTAAAATTCTATCCTGAGGGGGGAAAGCTGGGTTAGAACTCAATAGGATAGGATAAGGTGTTTTTTTTTCGGTAACAAGTAAAATAGGGTGATTTAAAGTATAATAAAATATAAAAAAATATAAAATAATTAAAGTATAATAAAATAATAATTTAAAATATAATAAAATTTAACATCGTTACCAAAAAATGTACAATAAAATATAAAATATTTAAAATAATAAAATATATTTTTTACTTTATCACAATGTTAATTTGTTATTTTATATTATTTTAAAAAACTGTAAAATATAAAAAATTATTCTAATAATTTAACTATATGTAAAGTAAAAACAAAAAATGAATATTTAAAAATATAAAAAATAATAATTTAAGTTAGACAATATTTAAAAATTTAAAAAAATTAAAAAATTATATGTAATTTTATCACAATGATAATTTTGTCTTTTTTATATAATTTTAAATAATGAAAATTAAAAAAAAAACTAAAATCTAATAAAAGATGAAAACATTTAATATAAAAACGAAAATTTTAAAATTCATACTTAAATTATAATGCTGTGCAGTTGGTTATCTGGTGGACACCAAACGTCGGATATGATAACAGCTTATCCTGTTCATATCCTATCCTACTCATATCCCGATCTCTTATCCTATCAGCCCATATCCTATCACTACAAGAAAAATTGGATTTAGCGAGGGCCAAAGGCCGTTTCAAATCGCAAAAATCAGTCACAAAACACATGTTTCTGACGGATTTGCGACGGTCACAAATCCGTCATATATAGGTCGTCGCAAACGGTTTCTGACAGTTTTTTTTTAATGATCGTCGCAAATTTGCGACGGCCTAGCCGTCACAAATATTCAGGAATTAGCGACGGTCTGGCCGTCACAAATCATCCATATTAGCGACGGCCAGGCCATCGCAAATCATCAGACATTAGCGACGGCTGGGCCGTCGCAAATTGCAACAAATTTTTTTTTATAAAATATAATTATTTAATTAAATATTTTTTATTATTAATTTTTAAAATATGAATTATTTTTAATTAATAATTTAACATTTAATATAAAATTAAAAATTAATAAAAACTTTAGTTATTTTTTTTATTAATTATAATTTGGACTATAATATGATAAATAAATAATAATTTTAAATGATAAATGAATAATAATTGTTAACGATAAAGGAAATTCATAACTAAAAGCAAATTGTTTTGACAAAGAGTACGTACATCATACAAAATGGAATATAATCCTAAAGAAACTAATAACCCTCCCTATAGCCCTGCATTAACAAATCTGTAAAGGATTGATCCTCCTCATCACTGGTCTGCCGATGCCCCTCAGGCTGGGACGGTGGCGGCTGGGACGACGATGGCTGTGGCTGAGGGGTGTTGTGTAAGTGTTGGTCCTGCTACGACTATAGCTGAGGGGTGCTGGTTCCTAAACGCATCATGATCTCTCTCTGCAGTTGCCATCATCTGGATCTGCTCCATCATCTGTGTTTGATGCGTAACCTGCTGTCGATTGATCTCATCCTGAGCTGCCAGTCTCTATCGTATCTCTACCATCTCCGCAGACTCCTGAGACTGGCGGGTCTGACTGGATGATGCTCAACTCTATTGGGTGAAGACGCTGGAGCAGCCGCATCGATAGTTACCAGCAAGGTCCCCCATACCATATATACGACCCTTTTTCTTGCCGCCAGCAACCTCGACCCATGTCTGCAACTCAACTTGGGCTTCCACCTCTGGGTCAAGTGTGGTGGTAGGGGAAGATGAGGTTGTCTGAGACCGAACCTAAGATAACTTGGCCTGATAGTTCGCCTGTCATTAAAATTAACGCACATCATCATACAAAATGACCATAATTCTTAAAGATAAAATAAAAATAATTTCCAATAAAGAGACATGTAAATCACCTGAGTGTGTCTAGAGCACTCATCTACATACTCACCGGTACCCTTCCTAGTATGGGTTCGAGCATGAAGCTCACCCGGCTTGACTCTACGACCAAGCTCCCTAGCCTGCACCAAAAAAAAACTTGTTGATATTTGAAGTAACACATTCTAAATATAAAGACATGTAAATGAATTCACAAAATATGATATTTGAACTTACAAGGCGTCGAGCATGCTCCTGCTTACTGATGCTGCCACCAGTGTGCAAGCTCCCACCCTTTTCTGAGGTCCTGTTGAGCTTTTCCTGGGCAGATTTTTTCTTGAATTCAGGTGTAGCCCAGTAAGCACATAGCTCCTCCCCAATGGGTGGGAAACACCATTTTGGACGTTCTCCTTTTTTCCGATATCTCGTCAACGACTCGGAGAGACGTTTGCCCTATTTATCGCTATAGACAATTTATAATATCCATAACATACTTGGATACCAAGTACCTAAGATAAATGTAATTACTCAAACTAACCCCTGTACTTTGGCAATAAATATCACACCACTAGCTACAACAAAAACTACCCCAACTTGTATGCCCATGCTGGAAGCATAAATAACCCAAGGAAGATGTACCAGAATTTTCAGTAACAATAATAATTAAAAAATATAATCAGCAATAACATTTGACTAAAATTTCAAGCTAAGTCCAATAGGCTTTACCAACATGTTAGTGCTCTAATGAAATAGTGATTGAGGTTACTTACCGAAATCTTTGAGTTTCTAAGA
Source organism: Sophora flavescens (assembly GCA_030762895.1). Lineage (NCBI taxonomy): Eukaryota > Viridiplantae > Streptophyta > Magnoliopsida > Fabales > Fabaceae > Sophora > Sophora flavescens. The sequence goes on from CM061065.1 coordinate 124,525,571, forward strand.
AAGCGAGATCGGAGAATGTCGGAGATAGTGTCCTGTTCTATGCTCTCTGTATCAACAAACTTAACTCCGATTCCAAGAACTAATTGAATTCCTGAAACAAAAAGGAAAGCAATCACAAGAATAAGATATTTGGGAAAGGAAATATTCTTGTTCACTTAATAGACAAGCCTGAGTTCCTGTTCAGCAAGAATCATGACTAACTGATGACAAGATTTAGAGTTTTAAAACAGAAAAAGTAAAACTCCTTTTCTTCTTAATTTGAGTTGAAGTATTTCATTAAATGATCAGAGAGAGACGAAGACGAAAGACTTTTCCTACTTGTTACATTGGGGGCATCCCCTCAAAAAGAAGAAAAGTAACAAAAAAAAATTAATTGGCCACAACCTTCATACCATGTTCAGAAATAAAATTTATTTTTTGTGGACTATGCAGACTAATGAATGAATTAATTTAAGTTAAAGGATGAATATATTAGCATCTAAGACAAAATTTCTACTGAACTCAAGTACTCCTGTCAGATGCAAGTGGTGATGATAAAAAATGATGTAACATTCAAAGCATTAGATAACCCACATTGCATACCATTAAGCATCAATTTCAACCTATCGGCATGGTTAGCTAGAAAAAAAGAACCACCGCAGAATATATGCAAAGTATCATCTCAATCTGAGAACGACAAGGCATATCCTAGTTAAAGCACAACACAACATGATGAAAAAAATATAATTACCATGTTCTTTATACCATTTGGGAGTCAATCTTTCCTCATTTGTACCAAGACAAGTATGAAAGGATGGAAGCCGTGCAGGAGCTGTACATTACAAATTTATTTCAACAATAATTCATTATGGAAACATCAAGATCATATAAAATAAGAAAATAGGAAACAAAGCATTAAATCCTCCTATTGCAAAAACTAGCCTAAGCTCCCAGTTCAATCCTTGAACCTTGATTTTAAATGTCATATGTCGAGTGAATGAATGTGGCAACACTAGTTTGCTGTCTTGTAACATTTGTAACTATCGATCATTTTGAAGAAAATCCAAAAAGTAAGAGATCTAAGTTGTGATTGTTAATTTCGACCCTCATTCTGAAGTGCTAAAGACTTGTATTATTTTGAATTGTTGATAGAAACTATTCTTACATGTATTAGCTTGGTGTAAGATGTGTTATTGAAGTAGCTATTCTTCACATATTAAGAGATGTGATGCGAATCCATGGTGTGGTAAAAAAAAATCCATGGTATGATTATAGTTTTAGGATGTTGACATAAAACTGCTGCATAAATGCTCCAGGAGCCACTACATTTCAAAGAAGCAACAAAATTGTAAAAGGATGTATATATGAACACAACTTCAAGCTTCTAAATTTTCAATTAAAAAAGTATTAAATACCAGAACCAAATACAGTTTACTTCTCCATACTTCACTATTATATTGTTCTAGAATATGAATTGATAATACACCCACAAAACAGGGTAAAAAGTACATAAATAAAGAAAGTAAGAAGATACTATTAAAAGATGACAAGAAGGATGTTTATAAATTAATCTCCTCAGTACATAAATTATCTCTATAATATCAAATCAGAAAACTTGGTACCATGAAGTATTCAATTATTGATTATTATATAACTTATGAAATTAATAATTACACATGAAGTATTCAATTCACTTCCAAAGCATTGATAATTTATTTCTACTAGGAACTTTAACTAAATTAGCTTCCATGTCTAATCTTTTACATTGGTTTTACTATAAATTCCTATAAAGTGAACAAAAGTATATATTGTCATCTAATCTAGCAGGTGTCTTGCCAAAGAGCTTCTGCAAACTAGCTAGGAAACTAACTAACTACTTTAAGAATTGAGCACATGCTATATTGCTAATTGAACATTTTCTACTACGGTATATTCTCCATTGTGTGGTATATTCTCCCCTAGCAAAGAGCCAGCTTATATGGATTCTGTCTACCCTGTTTTCAGGACATGCTTCACATTTTTCTATAATCCTATTTGAACATTTTGTATACATTATCTCTTTTTTGTGAATTACAATTACCTACCAGTCTTCAATTCCACATGACTTAAACACTATATAAACAACCAATAAATTATAAAAACTTGGTAATAAAAACTTAATCAAATCAGAAGTTAATGATTTGTAGCAAACACAAAAGGGAGGGGCTAGCTAGATACCTGGTGATGAAGGGCCGGACAACAATCGTGCCGTCGTGGTGGCTGGCGTCGCGGCAGAAACAAAGGAAGCAGGGGAGACGCGACTGAACAGAACAGAGAATGTAGCAGATGGGAGACGCGCGAGGGGCTGAGCAGCGGTGGGAGAAGAGGGCGACGACGGTGGGAGAAGAGGGCGGTGATGGGTGGAGACGAAATGTAGCAGAGAGGTGGAGGTGGAGGTGGAAACGAAGTGACGGAGGAGAGGGGACGAAACGTGAATGAGTAGGGAATGGGGCTGAGGGTTTAACTCCTAATTTGTGACGGGCCACCGACGCTAATGGCCGTCAAATGCATCCATAGGTTAGCGACGGCATTAGCCGTCGCAAATATACATCCCATCGTAACTTGAACCTTGATAAGCGACGACTAGAGCTGTCACAAAGTTAGCGATGGTTTAAGTCGTCGCAAACCCCAGTTCCAATTTCTGACGGCCAAGCCGTCACTAATTTTGCCAATTTGCGTGCTTAAATTTTCATGGAAAAGCGCGCTAATATTTGAGACAGAAAAGCCATCGCAAACACAAGAAGCCGTCGCAAAATGAAGACGTATCAAATGTTATGGGTTGCGACGGCTTTGACCGTCGCTAATAAAAAAATTTATGACGGATTTTAGGCCGTCGCTAATTTGACAAATTCTTGTTATATTGATCACCAAACGAACTATCTATCAAGTATATATCAATCTTAGGTTAAGTTATTAATTAATCCATGTTTCCTTCGTTATTATATTTTGCCCCTTTTTTTTTCTTCTTACGTTGACAAACTCTTTATTAGGTTGCATAAGGTGGTAAGTAAGGCAATGCAAGAGACTAAATTGAAGTTTGATGAGAAATGCAAAGGAATACATGTTTTTTGTTTGGTTGTGAGAAGAAGCGAAGAATAATTAAATATTGCCTTATTGGGATAATAAGAAGAATACCAAAAAAGTAAATTAAATGGAGTGAATTGAAAAAGAATAGACAAATATTCATTTAATGCTTAAATTCCTTAGGTGGATGAAGGTCAATTCTAGCAATAATTCCATGCGATTTTCTTTTCTAAAAATAAAGTTTCTATTATGAAAACATAAACAAATCCTTCTTTCTTTCTCTTCGCATGATTCTACGAAAACAGATATTAGTAACCTGGATTGCTCGGGGTAAGTGTGTTGGTTATATGCCAGCCTTTATTTTTTATTTTTTTTTACCACGCTTCATAATTGTGTTAGAAACTATATAAATATTTTTTTCGAAAATTATTCACCTCACTCAAGAATTAGTTTAATTACATTCGATATCCTCATTTTAGAAATTATATCAATCTCTTTTGAGTTTTATGTTCACATTATAATTATTTTTCAAGAGTGGTAATTGAAATTACATTACATTTCTCTGCGGGAAGGTGAGTATGATTTTTGAAACAAGAGAGATGTCGAGTGCAATTAAATTAAACCTCAAAGGAGGTCAATGTAATTTTTCCATAATGTTTCATTTTCATTTTTTATATTATTAAAAGACAATGAAAATAGAGTCTAATTTTAATGTAATTTTACATTATCAACTAATCACACATTAACATATATGTGACTTCTACTGTAATTATTATGAGGACCGAATATTTTGGAGACTTTAATTTGATGCACTTTCAATGTATGATTTTTAAAGTAGTTATTATAAAAGTTAAATATTTTTTTAATGATGTGACAATATATAATTAGTTATTAAATAATATTATAAAAACACTTTTATATTCATAATGTATTATAATTAAATCTTATTTTTAAATATGTAGTAATGCATGATTTATAAATGTCAATGTATTACAGCAATAATGTATTAATATTAAATTCATGATAGTATAGGTGTAATTTATAGTTTATAGTTTGTATCTCCTTTGTATTTTTACATGGGTTGAAGATCCTCTGTCCCACTTTCCTGTCATTCTCCTACCAATGATAATTTACCATTTAATAAAATAAAATCATAACTCATTAATACTCATGGATATTCCTAACATTTTATTGGTAGGAGACACCGGGACACCATTTTTTAGGACAACAGACTTGTATCCTTTTATATGAGTATTATTTAACTTGTATTTTAAGAGTGCATTAACATAACCCTTACTTTGAAGTTTAGATGCAGAAACAAAAATAAGCGAACCTTGAATTTTATATATAAATTAATAGAAAATTTAAATAATATCATCAGTTTTAAAATGAATCTAAATATTAACATAATTATAAAGTTTCGATATGATGCTTGTTAATAATTAATATGCATTTTGCTTCAAAAAAATAATAATTAATATGCATGGTATTGCTATTTGTTATTTCGAGCTTATAAGAAAGGGAAAGGGAAAAAAAAATAGGACAAGTGAAGAATGAAGAAGATGCATTGAGAGTTGATCAACAAAAGAAATGGGACTGGAGATTGGGTCTTAGTGGTGGACAAGCCTCTTCTTCTTTACAGTTAAAGGTCAGCAAAGACACCATAGGGGTGACCAAACCTTTACTGTTTTGTATGGCTGGCTAGATTATGGAAATTCTTTTGCGACAGTGGTGAAAGAAGAATGACAAAGGTGACAAAGATTGGTCATGCAACCAAAGATTTTGAGATTAAATAAAGCAAAGACACACGTTTAATGGCCAGGGTTGAAAGGAATAAACAATAAGTTGAGGAGGGGAATGTTGCTTTATCTAGAGAAATTACAAGCAAAATTATGGACAGAATATGATTCCATTTTGCTCCAAGAAGTCTGATGTATCAAAAAGTTGATTAGATTAAATTTGAGGATCTTAGCACTAAATTTTTCTATACAGCAACTGTTATTGTCTGCATATTTGAAAATGATTAATTTTAAAAAATAAATAAATTTTTAATATATTTTTAAAAATATTTATAATTGTATACTGTTTTGAATATAAAATAAATTAATCTAAATATATACTTGATGGAAGAGACATAAGATGGAAACCTTGAAAAATGATGTTGAGGAGTGGACTTGGGATGAGATTCATCATTAATTCACGTGAATGTGCTTAAAAATGGCGAGTTCTAATGTGTATGACCTTAACATATTGCTCACCATGAGCCATGTTATAGAACCGCTAGATCAAGATGTTCCATCAGATGCTATCATGTACCATCCACACCAGATTATTATTATTATTATTATTATTATTATTATTTGCATTTGTTCTCTCTTGCTCTGCTTGGCTGTTATCATCTTCAACCTCTCCGGCACCATTCTCCGCCATATCGTGATTTTCACTGTCGTCGACCTCTCCGCCACATGTCTCACCATAACATCCATTTCCCTTTTGTGTTCTTGTCGTCTTATGTCGCCTGCAAAAACAACACGCGATGGTGGAGTGCGAGGTGTGAACAAGGCGTGGTCAGAGACGGTGCTAAGGGTGGCGCGGCGGTCGAAGACGGCATAGTGGTTGAAAAGCAAGAGAACGAGGAAAGCTCAAAACTTTATCCTACCCCATCAATCTTAATATCCGCAGAACTTCAAAACAACGAAAACAAAAGTAGAATCATAAGTAAAAGAAGAGACTTCAACAAAAGCAGAATCAGCAGCAAGAATGGCTGAAAAGGGTCAACAGAGAAAAAAAGAAGAGAATGTTGCTACAAAGATACCACCTGAGCAACATGACGAAGGAGAAACAGACCCGATCCGATTGAGAGAGGAAACAGGTCAAAGGAAGAGGGGAGAGAAAGAGAAAGGTTACCGGAGTGCTTGTTGTCGGTGATGTGCGAACCAAACTTGTCAATTGAGGTTTCAAAGGAGACATGGGTTTGCAGCATCGGCAGTGGCGGAGGAGGACTCGGTGCCGTTGTCGCCTACCCCCAAATGCAAGTCAAGGATGGAACTTCGATGGCGGCGCTGGAGCTTGTACATTGGGAGAGAAAGATGGAGAGAAAGGACAACAAAGTGAAAGAAATCTAGTGTATACTGAGCAAGATAATCCTAGGGAGCTTTTGAATCCAATGGTAAAATTTAGTCTCTCACGGTGAGCAACATGGTAAGGCTGCTCACCCTAGAATTCGGCCTTAAAAAGATGGCAACTAATTTTTATAAAAATTAACGCACCACTCTTGTGATATAAGAGAGATATAAAAAAAGAAAATAATATGATATTATACATTTAAATAAAAATAATTTTAAATGTAGAATGCTTTTTTTCAATTTAATTTTTTAGAAAATATAATATTAGTCTGATACATAAACAAAAATTTAAAATTTGGAAGTGATGAGAGAATAATAATTTTGAAAGAGAATAGCATTGAAAACTAAAAATATCAAAAGAAAGACAAAACGTATTCTTTTGGTGATTTTATCTTAATTGTTTTGTTCAACTTATTCTTCTAAGATTTATTTGTATGAGTTAGTTTTTTATGTTAGCAAAGGTTAACATTGCTATCGTTTTCATGATTTCCATTTAACAGTGTCACAATATCTATTAAAACTCAATAAAAAAAACTATTCTTTCTCTTTTCTCTCTCTTTCATCTTCTTCCTAGACCCATTAACGACTTCCTTCAAGGTTTTTTTTTTTTTTGATAACAACTTCCTTCAAGCTTTGAGCACTCCATCAATGACTTCGTTCACGTAAATGAGCAGCCCCAATTGGACCTTGTTAGAGTTTGAGGAAGTAGTCTCTGCTCTGCCACGGGTCTCGTTGTCGTGGGTAGGGGTGTATGACCCGAATCAATTACTTGATAAAAAAAATATATATTTTTTTTAAAAAATACTAACGAGTATCTTAAGGGTATTTGGTAAAGAATCGATAAAAAAAAGTTTACATACGAAATTAATGTGTTTAATATTTGAAAAAATAAAATACGTAGTATTTGTTCCTTAAAGAGTGTTCTAAGTATACTCGTTAACATGATTCTTCTTTTAAATTTAGCAATAGATCTTTCCAAGGTCTTCAGTCAAAAAAAATATCTTTCCAAGGTCAGGATGCATGGATTTTACCCTTTGGAAACATGTTCCCGAAAATGAATGATGATTTACAGGTTAGCTACTTCCAAGCTAAGGTGACGGATGAGGAAATTAAAGGTGCCACTTGTAGTCTGGGGCAGTTGAAGTTCATGGGTCCCAAATATTTATATCCTATCTTTTTCCAAAGCGAATGAGATATTTATATTTGAATTCGTTTGCGAGCCAGAAAGTAGTAAGGAAGATTTTTGCATATCCTGACCAGCTTATAAATGAGACCATTGGCCTAGTTTTAAGGTATGATTTGTAATTCTATGGCCATAATAATGATAGCTTTTGTGATTTTTGTAATTACATTATGTTCCTTATAAATATAAATACATCAATATAATTACCATTATAATTTAAAACCCTGCTCATATGGATTTTCATAAATTCTTAAATCAGAATAATTTTTCTCCTACTGCCGTAATTCTGATAAATTGATGTAACAAAAACCTAGAGAAAATTTTATTTTTATTTTTCTTTGTTTTGTCTCTCTTGTTCATTTCGCAGGAAAGCTACGGATCTCACCAGTGGAAACGGAGGGGACCTCGTCAACGACAGGAGTTTCTCTCTCCCCAGAGAAACTTCACAGCTAACTAATGCATCAAAGTAGCGGGGAAGAAAATTGGGCGTTGTTTTTGGCAAACACTAATAATTCTTCTTTATAAAAAAACAAGGTAGAATGTGTTTTTAGTCCTTTAAACTGACAAAGCCTTCCGCTCACACTAACTGTGACTTGGGTTCAATTTTTATATCCTTTGTTGGTAGATAATATGTAAATTCCACTATAAACCCTCGTTGAGATTGATAATATTTCCTGATATTTTAAGGGGGCGTGTCTTCCCTCAATCTAAATTTTTTCATTAAAAAAAAAGTCCTTTAAATTTCGACAACGCACGTTTTAGTTTCCCGTTTGAAAAACATTTTTTTTAGTTCTATAAATTCTAAAAGGTGTTAGTCGTATACCTTTTAGAATTATACAAACGTCCCATTTGAGGATCACGATTGACGCGTTTAGGAATTTTGGGACAAAAATTAGAGAAGTTTATTTTTCAAAGGAAGACTAAAAACAAACATCACCCAAATTTTAGGGATTAAAAATATATTTAACCCTAAATAATAATTATAATAATTTCTGATTCATTAATTTATTTTACATATTTTTATATTTATAAAACACAACAAAACAATATATAATATAGGATACCTAATTTTTTTAAATACCGTGCTGGCAAGTATAACCTACTAGTTTTTTGCAAAACGATAACCACGTGGTCTTCGTCAAAATAGTTAGGGTCTTTTTAATTTATTTTTCAATTTCCTGTTTTTATTTCTTTATTTTAAAAATAATTATAAAATTATTTTTTTTTATTATATTTTATGTTTTTAAAAATTTGTATAGAAATAATAAAAACAAACAAAAAAATATTTTCAGTATTTATTGCACAAATTTTTTAAAATAAGAAACAAAATGAAAACAACAAAACCGTTTTGTAAATATTTTGTTGTAATTATTTTTAAAAATAAAAAATAAAAATAAGAAACTAAAAACAAACCAATCACATCCTTATTTTTTTATTTTAATTAATTTTGTTTGCTTGCTGTGTTTTTCATTATTCACCCTAAAAATTAATCATAATCAGAAAGCAAAACACGGGTTTGTCTTCAAGCTAAATTATCTCCACAGTGAATTGATGTAATTTTCGATTTTGTTAACATATATGCTTAGGATTAAAAAATGTGTTTACAAAAACGAAATAGTATCCAATATATTTTTAAAATAACAAACATGATTCAATGAACTCTTTTTAACGTGTGGTGGTAAGGGTGCACACAATGAGGAAGTGGTGGTCCTGACACATTTGAGCTTTAATATTATTGTGACAATGAGAGTAGTGTTAACCACTTAATCAACATGTAACAATCTTAAAATAATATAAATTAACTAATTAATTAAAAAGTTTAATATATAAATTTAAACAATTAACATGAGTCTAGTGAAAAAGATATTTTTTTTACATAAAAAAACTAATGCATTTCATTAAAAATCAAGGAACCAATACAATGTGGGACATGATAATAATCTTGGTGTCCAGACATAAACGGGGTAGCCCTTGCTAACGAATGAGCAACCCTGTTTGCTTGACACCTAATAAACCTCACACTAAGGTTCTGGAAAGAAGAGAGGAGAGCCCTACAATTTCTAACAATATCACCTAACTCTGAGATAACAACCCTAGAACCGTTGAAGAGATCTGAAACCACCTTGCAATCTACCTCAATAACAACATTGTCCAAGCTCCATTAACCAATCCATTGAATCGCATGAAACAACCCTAAAGCCTCCCTTTCAGCAACAAGATAGAAATGAGGGAGGGCAATGGTCCTAGCAGCGCAAAAAGAACCATTTGAATCCCTTAAGCACATGCCCATGGATGTGAAGCCTTCAACCTCGAAAAAACCTGCATCAATATTACACTTCCACGAACCAGGAGAGGGGGAGGGCAATGGTCCTAGCAGCACAAAAAGAACCATTTGAATCCCTTAAGCACATGCCTATGAACCAGGAGAGGGGGGACGCCAAGTGATATCAAGCGGATCTTGCTGAACCGAAGGAAAGTATTGGACAGATGCTTTGCTCTATCCCAATCATGGAGGAAGGTCATGGCTCTATGAGAGACTTGCCAAGCAGAAACTGATTTACCTTCCCAATACTTTTCATTCCTACGACGCCACAGGCTCCAAAGGGTCATAGCAAACTTTGCTCTATTGTCTTCATTCAAGGTAAACATTAGATAGTGTTCTCAACACAAAGCACTATCTTAGAACATATCATTATATCGACAATGTTTTCCATCGGAAGATGTTATATTATCTTCAACTGAAGACAAGGTTTACGCACGTGCAGAAGCAGTATCATAGGTGAAGTAGGTTTACCTATTATAGTGCTATCTTTGGTTGACCCTATAATATCTTCAAGATAGATAACAGTCGAAAGCGCTATGATCAAATTTAAAATAAATGTTATTAAAGGTCGAATCAGACGCGATGCATCTTAGCTTAGATTCTTGTCAACTCTAATTACATCGGGTAGAGAAATTTTATATGAAAACTAATATATATTAATATCTATGCAATTTTATATGAAAATTAACATATATTAATATCTATATAGAGAAAAGGTAACAAGAGAACATAATAAATTAAATAAAATATTTTTTAATAAGCCTAGCAAGTTATTTATATGCATTATAATTATATCTTTATGTATATTGTAAACAAACTAAATTGATTAGCATATATACTTTCTATATTTGTAAAATCTATATGCAATATTTTTTTTGAAGGTAATCAACTTAATTCATTTCACTAGCAATAAGCGAATCAACACAAGGAGGAACATGATAAAAGGTGTGGGGTGGAGGCTAGGCATAGTAGGAGCTACCTTTGTTAAGCAATAAGAAACTCCATTGGCTTGCCTCCTAATAAACCTCACTCTAAGTTTTGTAAAACAAGATAGAAACCTAGAACAATCACTAATGATGCACCCAAACTCAGTGCAATCATTCCTAGGCAAGTTAACTCCATCAGCTACCAACTTACAATCAGTTTCGAAAAACACATTAGACAATCCAAGATCAAGAATCCACTGGATGGCATAGAGGAGACCAAGAGCCTCACCAACCGAAACCTTCAAACAAGGCTTACTCCATAGAGTTCTACCAGCAACAAACACACCTTGCTCATCCCTAATGCAAATTCCCCACCCAGTAATACTTTCTTCCTACATGAAAGAAGCATCAACAGTGCAAGAAAAGAAGTCACTAGGAGGGGGTACCCATCTATTAGCCACAGGAGGAGACTGATCACTAGCATTACTACAATCAAGGGTTCGAGCTTGCATCCAATCACCGAGGAGCTGCATGGCCCGGTTACATGTACTACTGGCTTCGATGTTTTCATTCTCTCAGAGTAAGGCATTACGCGATTGCCATAAACTCCAAAGTACTGAGGCAAACAAGTTCCTGGCATTAGAATCCAAGATTTCCAGTATCCTAAAAACCCAATCTTTAAAACAGGTGGCAGTATCCATGACTGAGCATACCTGATCAATTAAACCCACTCTGGTCCAGCAGCTCACACTATGGGGGCAAGAGGTGTACAAGTGCCAATTGTTCTCAAGGGGAAAGGTGCAGCGGACGCAGCGACTATCACAGTCCACCCCACGCTGTTAAAGAGCCACCCTGGTAGGGAGAGGCTCATGGCAAGCATGCCACGGGTGGATTTTTATGCGCTGGGGAACCTACAGGGACCAGATCAAATGCCACTCTCCATCACTCTTCAAATGGCTAGTGTCAGCTAGATTATCCAACGCCAAATAATACCCACTGCGAACTGTGTATGAGCCATCAGAAGTTGGAGACCAGATGCGTCTATCCTATTTCACCGATTGAAAGAGAGGAGTGTCAAGGATTGCATTTACTTGAGGGCCAAAAAATAACAAAGAGACTAGGTTGACATTCTAGGACTTGTGATCAGGGAGCAAGAGATCTTTCACCTTAAGGTTTTCAATACCAACAGTAGGAGAAGGATTGCTAACAAAACTTACTTGGTCTTTTACCCACGAAGGATCTAGCACACTGATAGAATCTCCTTTGCCAATGCACCAACGAGAACCATGCTTCAACACGTAGACCATAGACTCCTCCAAGTGTATGGGGGACTATGGCCAAGGGAAGCTTCCAAGAAGTCACCACTGGGGAAGTAACGTGCATGAAAAACCCTGGACACTAAGGCCTCTGGTTTGAAATAGACAATTATAAACATGAGAAAGGGGGTTGAATTGTGTTTATCAGAATTTAAGCAAAGTTGAAATCTTTTCGCAAACAAAAGCTAGGTTTGGACGAGTGGAAGGATACAGGATGGACGGGTGACTTTTGGCAAACACGCCACTTGATAGACATAAGAAAACTAAAGCAATTAAAGAGGTTATAAGGAAAGAGAGATTGACACAGTTATTTATCCTGGTTCACTCTTCAAAGCAAAGAGCTACGTTCAGTCATTGGCAGCACCAAGATTTATCCACTATAACTGATCGGGTTACAGACTCAAGTATTGTTTGCACACCTAGCTTCTTCAGGCTCAAAGACAAGTATTCTTTGCACACCTAGCCTCTTCAGGCTCAAGACAAGTATTCTTTGCACACTTAGCTTCTTCAGGCTCATTCAGGTTTGTTTGAGAGATTTGGTTTGTAATAAATACAACTTCTCACAGACAGATCTTTCACTAACACTCAGAGAGTGGTTTAAATGTAAAGCTTAGGAAAGTCTGCGTAATAACTTCAAATGATTGAAGAATACAGAATGAAAGAGTAAAGATATTAATGCGCAGAGTAATGACTCTTTAATGCTATGTGTATTCTCTCTTATCTGTGCTTCATCTTCAATGACTTCTGTATTTATTGTCTTCAAGCATTTAGGATCCGTTAGAGACATTCCCTCAGATGTTGGCTTCTAGCAAAACTTCATTAAATGCAATATAGTCGTTCTGGGCAGCCATTAATGCAATAGGAACGTTGGTTGTACTCTAACATGAAGGATCATGGCTTTATACATCGTGATACAGCCATATCAGAGTTGTGCAGCGAGCTTTTTGTACTTTGCTGAGTACAATTCCCTTTTCGTGTAAGGACCAGAGGTACTAGGGAATAAAGCATGTTGGAAGCATTCTTTAACTGGTCTTTGGTACTGATATCCGAGGTTGCTTGAGAGCGTAACTTCTGACTTTTCTTGATTCTGGTTCTTGAAATAAGATTCTGATAATTCTAAGAGAATTCGCGTTCATAGGATAAGCGCGTCCATCTTGAAAATAGCCGCGTCCATCTAGCCATTTAAGATTTTTACATTCGGGCTAGTAGACGAGCTCCAAATGCTATGTCATTGGACGGATACTCCTTTAACTGGTTGAACGTAACCTAGTAGACGAGCTCCATATCAAGGACTCAGCAAGTCCAATTGTGTGGACGAGCGCTTCTGTTACCTTAGTGGACGAGCACTTCTATCACTTCAGTAGATGAGTGCTTCTATCGCTTCAGTAGACGAGCGCTTCTGTCACTTTAGTGGACGCTGGCTTTTATCACTTTAGTGGATGCTGGCTTTTATCACTTTAGTGGACGCTGGCTTTTATCACTTAAGTGGATGCTGACTTTTATCACTTTAGTATTGGACGTGAGATTCTATTACTTGCGTTGGAAGTGAGCTTTAATCACTTCAGTGTTGGACGTGAGCTTCTATCACTTGTGTTGGACGTGAGCTTCTATCACTACAGTGTTGGACATGCGTTTCAATCACTTGCGTTGGACGAATGATTCTATTATTTGCGTTGGACGAATGATTCTTACAGTTTTAATCTACACACTAGATTGACAGGTTAGCAACCAATATGAAGGTTAATTAAATCATTAACTAACGTTTAGTTCTCATCAAAACTTAGGGAAATGCACATCAGACATTTTAGAGACTTAACATGGACGAGTGACAAATTTCCAAGCCTGCTTAGCTAACATGGCTAAGTTAAAGGCATAGACATTCCGGAATCCCATACCACCAAATTTCTTTGAGATAGTGAGCTTATCCCAATTCAACCAATTAATACCTCAATTATCTCGTTGACTGTTACCCCCAAAAGAAAGAGTTCATCATTCTTTGAATTTCATCCCCAAGGGAAGGGGGAATTAGATACATGCTCATACAGTAGGAAGGAATTGCCTGGATAACGGACTTAATGAGAACTTCTCTACCTGCAAGAGATAAAGTCTTACTTTTCCAGGAGCTGATCTTCTTCCACACTCTATCTTTAATAAAATTAAAGGTGGTCTTTCTATTTCTCCCAATAAGAGATGGGAGACCAAGATATTTACCTGCACCGAGTCTTTGAGAAACCCCCAACAAATTGGCAAGATGTATCCGACAGTCATTATTAACATTGGAGCTAATAATAACTTCGGATTTCTGTAAACATATAATATGCTTTTTTCACATTTCAGTAACAAGTGCTAAATTTTTTATTTTTTTATTAGCGATTTTTTCTTTTTATCTAATCTGATGACTTATAATTTACAGATCGAATTGCAACAAATTGTAAAAGAGGTATACAAACTATATTGCAAACTCAATGAACACAACCACCCAAAAGTAGTTAGTTATAGGAAAAGTTGACTGTACTTTCAGACGAATTTTACTTGTAAGGTTATGGATTCGAATCTTGGACTCGCTATTTTGAAAAAAAGTTTTATCTAACCATCATCATTAACTTGTTTGAAGGTTAGTCTCATAACTTGTAGGGATACTCGGTCAAATACCTCAAAAAACTTTGATTAACAAACCACAATACATCAAAGAAAGAAAACAAGGAAGCCACGCTACAAGAATCCATCATCAAAGTACCATTAAGACTTAATTAAGGTCCTCCTCCCCCTTTAGGATAAACTCAATCTCTAGATAAAATTATCTGCAGTAGTGTAGTACATGCTATATTTGGAATTATACTGCATTAGAAATTTTAGACATGTGTGAGTTGTGTTGAATCTAAAATTCCAATACACATATCCCATGTGAAAAGGAGCCCAATTCTCTAGCAGCCATCAATTTCCCTTTTTCAGGTCTATGTAGCTTCTTCCAAACTTCACGTGACTCGTGAGCCTTTTCAGCTATAAACTCTCCATTACAGGCGCTAACCATATTCCCAGCGAATTTTTCTCAGTAACTCAAATAAATGCATCATGAGATTTTACCTGATACATACATTCCTTCTCTTGCTTTTCTGCCTTCTGGACTGGTAAACGCACCAGAATTGATTAGCTTTCATTGATCTGTAACATTATACTCTATTGTTCCGTATCTTTGATGTTTTAAGTTTTTTATCCATAAATTAAGAAATCATTACTTTTTATATATTTATACTTCCTTTGGACTCAACTATAAATAAAAAAGTACCAATATTTTGTGAACTCAAATAAAAACAAAATTCAACTAATTATACTCTATTTAATATAAATGTTTCAAAAATCAAGAAAATTGACCCATTCAACCAATTCTCATTTTACTTTTTCAAGAGCATTGCACACTCCCGAGGCAATTAAAGGGTAGATTAGTAATTGTAACTCATTTTTTTTTACATAAATCAAGACAATTAAACTAAAATAACTAACTTCGTTAACAAGTATGAAATTAGTTAATTTTGATTATAATTGAGTCCGGATAGAGTACCAAAATACCCTTATTTCTACAACTAATTATTTACAAATTCCAACTGCAGCGTTTATTTGTGCATATCCAACTATAGCATTTATTTGTGTATATTTGTACCAAAATTTCCTTATTTTTATCATTAATTTATGTATAATTGTCCACTTTTGTTTTGGAACATGCATCATTTATGACTGGATTTTAATATGGATGATTTTGTGTATTTTCAAGACGAATCAACTTAGTTCTATATAAGGATATATATAAAAAAAATTAGTCAATGATACCTTGAGTTTATAAAACACCTATTGTTTTAAAACAAAAACAAATAACCAAAAATACCTTAGATAAGTATCGAAGGGAGTATTTATATATGCTGATGCTGTGGCCTCTGAGGGTCTAGCCTATTTTCATTGCCAAATGAGATCGCTCATGAACCAAGTGTCGTGTGCCATTGATCATAGTCACAATCTTAAGGTGTGTAGAGCTCAAGGACCCAAGAATAAGACTATCATTAATTCTGATTCACGTTACTTCAAAATTATATTTGTAAACATCCCCACTTTTTAGTAAAAGGGAATTTTTTTTTTCATTGATTTTTTATAATATTATTTTATTCGAATCGTGCAAAGCATGGATTTATATACTAGTTCCATATAAATTAGTAAAAGAATTATATATAACTTCAACTTAATGGTTGGTCAAATGAATTATAGCCTTACGTCAATTTTATGTGCAATGTTAGGTTCAAATTCTGGAATCATCATTTTGAATGGGTTGTGAAGATATCTAATATTAAAGACCAAAAAATAGTTCCTATTTTAAGATTAATTGTTATGCATTATTAATTTATCGATGTAAATTTTTTTACGCTATCAACCAATTACAAATTATGATAGAGTGACTTTGAAGATAATTAGGATAAGAGTCAAACATTTTTATTGATTTGATAATTTATAATTGGTTGAAATATAAAAAATATTTACAATAATAGTGCATATACCAATTAAATCCTTTATTTAATTTGATCAATAAATAATTGATATTGCTCTTTGTTAATTTGTGCTAAGAGAATGAGTTGCTTGTAAGAGTTGATTCTATAAGCAACAGTATGACACCCAGGGCTGACGAGGGCGGGGAATGGTCGCCGGTGCAAGAAACACCAATAAGGAGCGGCTCTTGACTGACTTCTAAACGGAGGGACACATGAATGAATCGATTACACACAGAAATGAGAGGGATCCTGAAACTGTGTAGGTATGGGACTATACAGTTGAGGATGTCTTATATGAATTGATTTGTACTGCCTATGCCAACAAGATGCATCTTCTTTTCGGGAGCCCATCACTTAATAACTCCACAGTTAAGCGTGCTTGACTTGGAGCAATTATGGGATGAGTGACCTCTTGGGAAGTTTTCTAAGCATGTGAGTGAGGACAAAGCACACTGAAAAGACTCGTGTTGGTTGTGACACCCTCTACCCCGCATAAAAGGTAATATAAAACATTTACTTGAAAGAGGTAATATAAAAACATGCATTTATTTCATTAAATAAAAACTTGGATAAAAGGTACCACATTGTAACAACTCAACTAGAAAAGAACATGGTTTTAAAAAGATAAAACATAGCCAAAACATAAACAGAAACATAACTCAACCCCGATGTCACATACAAAGCTGGTATAATCGTTCCGGAATAAATCCTCGGAATACAACTGAAACTGAAAACTAACAACAAACTATCAAATGTAAAACTAAGCATCCTAACTAGAGTCGCGGCATCTCAGAGTCACTCCTCCATTGACTGCTCACCCTCTGCAAGAAGAGATACATACCACAACAGACAAAGAGAAACGGGGAGTAAGAAAACATGTGAACACATCGGCATGGAAGTAGTTAAGCAAGATGAACATACATCACAACATGGCATAACAATTAATAACATATAACATCAGCATAAATATGATCACATCAATATATCATGTCAACCAACATATGCTATGTGGTGCAACACTACTCCACTACTCCGTTATGCATGTGGATCCAAACTATCTCAGGAAGGCAACTTCAGAGTTACATATCCACATTGGCCATAAAAGTGAAGTTGACACAGGCAAACACAAGAAAGGGGGGTTTGAATTGTGTTTGTTAATAATTTACGAAAACAATCTTTTAAAAACTATTTTTTTTCACACAAGAAATTTAATACAGAAGCAAGTACACATAAAATGATCTTTTAGAAACTTAATAAAAGCAATATCAAATCCCCACAGTCAGTATAAACAAATAAAGCTGTAATAGTTTAGGGATAGAAGATTCACACAATAGATTTTATCCTGGTTCACTCTCTTCCAACCAAGAGCTACGTCCAGTCCCTTTGACTTGAAGGTTTTATCCACTATTTCTCCAAATAGATTACAACCAATTATTCAACACCTCTCCAGGCTACAAATATTCCTTTCTTACCAAGCCTCTTCAGGCTCTAACTCTAACAAAGAGATTTAACTTATGATCTTCTTAACTCACTATGTGTGAGGATATGAAAGTTTAAGATCTGTTTAATATTTTCACAATATTCAAACTAAAGAATACAGACTCTTGCTCTTGAAAGAATATTAGAATGAGAAATTATAGATTGGCAAAAAGTCCTTCTTTAGTTGTTGTGGTCTTCTATTTATAGTGACATTCTTCTTTACTTGAAAAACTTCAACGATTATTTTGAATATACCCGTTTAGAGATAGCATTAAATGCATAAAATCCGTTGTGACTGATAGATTGATCGTGGCCATTGTGAAATGTACTTTTGGTTATCACTTTTGCATGATATGGAATGATACACCTCTGAGCAATTGTAACTTGAAAAACTGTCTTTCCTCCTTTGTGTAAATTCCAACTATTCCAGTGATAAAGGTGACAGGGTATAGAGCGTTTTGCAATTCCCATTGTACTATTTTGCTTTTTGCATTTCCTTAATGGTACTATGTTTCTCTCACAAGGAAACAAAGCGTTAAAACAATTAAAACAAATAGGAAGGACCAATATTCGTTTGAAATAATATCAATCATTTGATATAAATTCAAGTGGACCGTATTGCATTTATTCTTCTTAGAAAGAACATATTAGAGATAAAAACTTGTCTACTAAAAATCTCCGTCTACTCAGTTATATGTGAGACTAAGCCTATTTATTCTTTCATTTAACTCGTCCACTGACGTGACATATCCTCTCGTCTATCAAGTCTTTGGACTTGCTATATCTCAGTGAGTTATCTTAATCTCCGTCTAGTGACGTGACAATTAGAGCTCATCTACTCATGAGAAAAATTCTCCTCTACTCGTTATTTTATTTCTCCGTCTACTCAATTCTATTAAAGCTCTCGTCTACTTAAATAAATAAATAAGTAAATAACTTTACCAAACATTTGAGTAGCTCGTTTATGGATGCAGATTCACAAGATCAAATCCAAGCAGATATATACGGTAACTTCATCAAGGTTTTCATAACTTATAAGATTCAAGTAATCTTGTAAAACTGGATAACCTTGTTAGATCTCAACCAACACTTTACCAAGAAAATTTAATCCTTTTGTTAACAGCAAAACTTAGAGATTAATTAAATCCAAATCACTTTGGTTCCAACAAAAAGCACCAACGCCGGTAGTCCACCAAACCATGATTGAACCCCTTGGATAGCTGACGTATCATAACGAGGATACACCACCGTGGGGGCTTAATTGGGCTTAATTTCTAAACATTGTTAATTTTTGGATTTTTCAGTCATCCTGACCTTCTTGTCTTGCACAGAGCATAACTAGAGCTACAGAGATCAGATTTTGGTGATCTTGCTGTTCCTAGAAAGATAAGGAAGATACCTAAAATTTCAGATTTCACAAGAACTGTCAAATTAGGCCAAAATCAAGGCCAAACTAGGTCCCGAATTCTCTGACACGGATTAGTTCGCAGTCCATGATGTTCCCTCACTTAAATGGGCATGACTTACTCATCTTAAGCCCAATTAAGGCATATGATACCTTGTTGGAAAGCTTATTCAGAGATCCTTAATTTGGGATAGGGACAGATTAGTATTAATAAGTATAAATAGCAGTTTAGTTCCGTACAAATAAGACAAAAATTAGACCACTCTTGGCAATCCTTGTTTTTGCAAGTTTTGGAATTCTCTTGTGCTCTCTTCTCTCCTTTTTAGTTTTCTACACTTTGTTGGATGTTGTATGTTAAAACTTCTCCAATGGTGATGACTATGGAAGGCTAAACCTTTTTTCAATCATAGACATTCAAGTAATTTGGTTTGAATTCCGAGTTCCTTACTTTTAATTGTTTTTCAATTGCTTCTTCTCCTCTTCTCTTCTTTCAATTATGAATTCGGTGTTGTGAGTGTGATTACGCTTGATCTATGTCTGATTAGATATAGATTCAGTTTTCATGATTGAATTGGAATTATAAATTAGGGTTGATTAATCCAAAAATCTAATAGAGATTAGGGAACCGATTGGTAACCTAGGTTAATTGAATTTACGTATAAATCAACATTGTTAGGGATTGCGATTGTGACTCCAATTTTTTTGTTTAAACCCTACATGATTATGTAGTAGATTTCAAATTAACAGAGGAGAAGGGCAAACAAATTTATATCTTTTTGGAACAATGACGAATTCTACCAAAGAACTTGACGTCTTGGATTGATGTTTTTAATTAATTGAATTTCTTTTTTTAATTGCAATTTGTTTCCTCCCAATGACTTTGGAAAACCCCCTTTCTTTAACATTCTTGATTGGCTAATAATTTTAAAGATCCTCGTCTCCTCATGAGACGACCAAGGTTATTTTGCCTTTGTACTACAGTTTTTAATTACTATATTAATTTGACTCGTGTACGGCCACGGATCAAATTTGGCGTCGTTGCCGGGGATCTTTGATTTTTATAAGCCATATTAGGAATTTTATTTTATTATTTTTTTTGGACTAGTTTTTGTTTTTGTTTTTTTAGTCCCATAATATTCATCTTTGTTTTTTGCTATTTTTTTTATTTTTATTCTGCTGTTTGAAGCTTATATGTGAGTGTCTTGAGCTCATATGTTTATATCATATTGATGACATTGCAGATTGTGATTGTCGTGGTTGTGAATCTTAGTACTTCCCATGGATATTTGTATGTAAAATTATATGCCTAATGTTGATTATGAAGCATCATGCATACATTATCCTCAAACCAATTTTGCTCATTTTGCAAGAGGTTATATAGATTCAAGTATGTTTGCATCAATGGATAATTATTTCTCTCATAGCACTTTGAGAGATTTTGCCACATTTTATGAACCACCATGCATACATTATGAAGAGAAAGAGGTTGAGCCATCAAGCATATATTATCCTGACATTACTGGTGATTATGAGTTTAGTAGTGATTTTGGCATGATTGGAGTGAATGAGGTGCAACTTTCCTATTCTGACCAACATGGGGGAGAACATGGCAGTTTGGATGAATTAAACTTCTTTGGTGCATCAATTGACAATAAGTCAGCAGCAATATCAGTGAGACACCCCGTTGTGCCCCATTGTATTATTACATTAAAACCTTAATATTTACTTACTTAATCACGCGCTTATCGTTGAAAATACGTAAAAATTAAAACTTATTTAATTATCATATAACTTCTGCAAATTTAAAACACACCAATGTTAATATATATAAATACACACCTGTTTATTTAGGACAATACCAAAACACTGTTAAGGGTACCCTCTCAGTAGGATCCCTCACAGATATAAACTTCACTACAGACTTACTTAGCGGAAATATAAATACTCCTTAGACACACTGGCCATCATGTCTATACTCTAATCGCCCTGGATCACAGCTCGACCTCCAGCATCCGGTTCATACGGAGTTCCATCTAACTCCTCAGCAATTGGTTCCTCCATCGGGTCTTCTCGTATGATCACATCAGAAATAAAATACAACACACAGAAAGATATAGGGAATAAGAAACGGTTTTATCATCAAAAAGCGGAAAAGAATAATAGTAAATTATACAGTAATTGTCACAGACACGCATCACTCAAAATAACAATCATCCTCAATTCACTATATTATCCTCTACCCTCAGCCCATGCAACTAAAACTTTATACTGATGTGGCCATCTTCACTCCTGTCACATTAGTCAGTAGTCCAGAACTATTTAGGGTCAAAACTCGGTGCGCCACTATTCCCTAATCTCTCATAGGAAATAGTGCATCAGCACAATATGCGTCACTATTGCCCCCATTGGAAATAGCACATAAGAACATAATAAATAATAACTCGGTGCGCACCTATTCCCTTGCCTCTCATAGGAAATAGTGCATAAGCACGATATGCGTCACTATTGCCCCCATTGGAAATAGCACATAAGCACATAATAAATAATAACTCGGTGCGCCACTGTTCCTTAATCTCTCATAGGAAATAGTGCATAAGCACGGTATGATTCTCACTAACTTTTATCAATAGCAACCTAGTACCTCAAGCTTTTCCTCACAACCTCCACTTACATTCTATATCACATCACTTCTATAAAATAATAGCGAGTCACCTCTAATTCATATTCAAAACTCTCACCCAAACAAAATACCTCCGAGCAATATATATCTTTCCTTAAAATCAACTAAGCAATTTATCAAACCAGGCAGATCATGCATAACACATTAATCAACAGAATATTCAAATATCTCAATATCATATACAACAATTTATCACAACCAACTCATAATAATCAAACCAAATAAATAACAAAGCCAGATTCTGTCACGGCCAGGCCGTGATAGCCATCACGGCCGTGACAGACATCAAGGGCAAGAATTCTACAAAACAGAACCTGTCACGGCCTGGTCGTGATAGCCATCACGGCCGTGACAGACACTGAACATCCTCAATATCATAAATATTCAAACACCGAAATAATACGTCACATGCAGATGAAATACCTCAACCAGCGTATCACAGTAAATTTGATAACAATAAATCAAACATCCTCAAATACTTAAAATCAACTCAATGTCGATAAACCTACAATCCCCGAATCACCATTGGTTTTACAGAAAAGGTTTCCAATGGGATTTTGGTCTTGTCGATTACTCGACTACTAGTAGGGTTTAGGTCGCCCTACACAATTATCATATAATCTACTACTTATCAATTCCGACGATAGGTTGATTCTTTTCCCCACCTGAGCTAGCACCGGAAACACGTACACGACGATCCTCGTTATCCTGCCACGAGTTAACACAACCACCTTCATCCAAACAACATAACTATAATTAATCAACTAACAACCATCTATGACACTTTAGGGCTAGGTTCGGCCAAGACTTAGAAAATAGGTTTAGGATTATCTTCTTAATGCCATCTTTTGGATCCTAGTTACTAGAGTCTTAACTAACATAGATTACTTATTACAAGAATAAAATTTGAAACAAAATCCTCTAACCTTTAGGGTTAGGGTTTCGGCCAACATAGAGATTTTGAGTAAGGCTTTTCATTTTAATAAACTAACATGGATTAGAGTGTGTAGACATACATGTCATATGAAATACATGATCATACATGCATGACAACACATGAACAAAATCCTACCAAACCTATTCTTCTAGGTTCGGCCCAGTCCAGAAATTAGAGAAAGAAATTTCTCTTGATCATATGCTTATATATGATGAAAATAGAGATGACTATGAGATCATAGCAATTGGTTTCATGTCAAAAGGATTTTTCTAGAATTAGTTATGAATTTTTGAAGAAAGCTTCAAGAACTTTGACTCATATGAAGAACATGATGAATACAAGCATAAATCCATAAAAGTTGTGAATAGAAAAGCTTAAAATAGCAAGATTAAGAGAGAGATTCCTCACCTTGGAATAAAAAGATTTATTCAAGAACTTAAAGAACAAAGATGATCTTAACAAGAACACTAAGGAGTTCTTTGTGTTTTGTGGGGAAATAACTTGAGATGTGAAATAGAAATTGTTTAGACCATCTAGATAAGTGAAAATATGATCTTAGAAGATCAAAAAAAGGTTTGGATGGTTATATATGGGTATGGGCCGAATTTGAAGGAGAGAAAGGATGAACTTGAAAGTTCATGGATTCAAGAACAAAATGGATTAAGTGATGGTTATTGATCTAAGGAACAAGTTTCATGAATGAAGAATCATGAGATTATGTTTCTAAGTAAGAGAAAAATTATGAATAAGTGAAGAACAAGTGAAGAACTTGTGATAGAAAATGAAGAACATGAAGTTTTGAGAGAGACAAAATGATGAAGTTGGAAAATGAAACAAAATGGTTCAAGTGTGGTTGATGGGCACGGTTTGGAGGTGGGTGTGAGGAGAAAACATGTGGTTCAATGAGATAAAAGAACCATGGTTGAGTTTATTTGATCAAGGTTAAGTTAGAAAATAATATAATAACTTAACTATAGTTAATAGTAACCTAACTAGGGTTTATTTGTAATCATGGTTAATAAAATATGTGGTCATAAATTTGAAGAGATGTGGCTGCCTACTACACCACATATTAGGGAGAAGATATTTTGTGTTTCAAATCATGGTTAATTAAGCTTGGTTTTCTAAGTGTTCTTGAGAAGTTTAGAGAGAAAGATAAAGATGATGAAGATTTAGAGCAGTTTCGGTAATTTGGACATATCTCTCAATATACTTGTCCGTTTTTGATGATCTTTATGTCGTTGGAAAGAAGAGAGAAAGATGAAAAACTTTCATGTATAAAGTTTTTCGAGATTCAGAACATATAAGAGTCATAATTTCGTGTCAGTTTCGGGATAATGATGAGAGTGTGACTTTGCCTATGACTCATCCACTTAACATCAATGCTCATTTATGGCTAGGAAAAAGTGGTGTCCAAATGCTTGGAATGGAGGAGGAAACCGTGTGGATTGGGGGTAATTTGGTCCAAATTCTCAATGGCATGGCTTGAAATATTCATGAAGAGCCAAGGGTAAAATCGTTATTTCCAGGCAAAAGATTCCCCTGTCATAAATGCGCCATTATGGCCATTATGACACGGATAAGCTCGTCATAAATTCCCGTCAAGTCGATCAAATCCATCACCTCAGCCCCGTTGCCGACTCCTTGGTTCATCTGGCGCAGGCTTTTCCTACAGATAATCTCGACGTATACGCCCGCAACAAATATAATATTTTAATTTTTACGCTAAATTTTTCAAAACTTCCAGTATCGTAGTAAATACAATAAAAACATTTTTCATCTTGTTCACGAGTTAAAATTAGGTTTTCTGAGCAGTAAACTTTTATCACAATGAAAACACGAAAAAAACGGCAGGCAAGCTCTCATCTGAATTTTCAACCAAAAACTTCCCCGTAACCTTATGAAAATAAGTATAACAAGGAAATGACCTTGGTTTATCCAAAATCATTTTCTAAGTCTCGGATAAAAATATATATTTATATATTTATTACCGATATTACAAAGCAGCGAAAATCGGGGTGTTACAATCAGCCTGACCCCACACATGTCCAACCTAGTTTGGAAGAATTGGTGCAACAAATGGCAGAATACACTCTTGAATTCCAACAGAGGACAGAAGAAAGTCTTCATAATTTGGCCAGTCAAATTGGTCACATTGACTCCACATTGATTGCACTGTAACCACAACATCTCCTTGAACAACATTCAGATTCACAAATAGATATTCTTGACAATACTTCTTCTGAGCATAATTTTGATAATGATGTTGAGAATACTATTATTGATGAACTTTGTGTTGAATTTCCAGATATTCAAGATTTTCCTGATTCTATTTATGTACTTCATGTGTTGACTTTAACGGTGCTATTTTGTGTGTAGCATGTGTTGAAATTTCATCCTTTTTGGGTTTAAGGAGCAAAAGGTGCATATGGAAGATGAGACACATGAGGTAGAGGACCCTGTTCAGCCCAGAAATGTAGAAAATAGGGATCATATGGACACGCTAACCATAGAAAGAATCCCTATAAAAGATGGTGATCATGTCATGATGGATGATGCAAGACTACTCATGTTAGAGACAGCCACTAAGGCTTTCATGGTTGATAAAGATTGGCTCAAGCAATTTGGTGAGAAATTCTCAGAGCAAGCATTGGAGAAGTGCTTGAGCCACAATGAGACTTGCTGCATTACACTTTATAGGGTTTTTTCTCCCCCCTTTCTATTTTATTTTTCGTGTCCTCTATGTGAATGAATTTGTTCTTGTTCTTGATTTTAATATGTTCTACATTGAGGATAATGTAGATTTCAAGTGTGGGGGAGATATACTATGTTATGATGTTTTTTAATTGTATGTTGAACTTTGTTGTCATTTGTTTCTTTTGTTGTTTATGTTATTTTTCTCTATTTTTAAAATAAAACGTAAAAAATGTATTTTTTTTATTGGTGTTTTAGTATCTTAGGATTTTTTTTTGTTTTCTTTGTTGTTTTTAGGGTCTCAAAAAATTTTAAAAATAAATATTTGTGTTTGAGTCTTGTTGCATGCTTTTCAGTGAATTCTTAAGTTTGTATGAGTTGTGAGTGATTTGCATCATTCTTGGTTAAGATGTTTCACGACTTGATATGGAGAAATTCTTGCATTTCTAGTGTAATAAGTGGGCATTGAAAATTAATTTGTGAATCATTTGTGGTAGACTTAACCCTTGTGAGTTTTTGAGCCCTATACATGGATGGATTGCATTGTTCCATGCTTTTCCTTTCTTGTGTTATTACACTCATGATTGATAATGACTCTAGAACTTGACTTGACTCTTTGAAGCCTCTTGTTCACATGCATGTATTGAGATGATTTAGGCCTTCTTTGTTTTTAAGCTACAAGCCAAATTAGCCTACCTTGCATTAAGACCATTGCTTGCCCCCTTGAGCCTGTCTAACCCAACCTTTGTTTTGTAGCTAAGCACAAGCTCATGAAGTGAAAAACCATGATTCCCCTAACCTTAGGGAGTAAAGGAGCTTTTGAATTGTTTTGGGAATGGGTTCTTAAATAAGTGTGGGGGTCTACCCAAAAGTTTTGTTGCTTATTTGGTTGGAATGGCAAAGTGGCAAGTGAAAAGAAAAAAGAAAGAAAGAAAGAAAGAAAGAAAAAAATATAGAAAAAAAAAGAAAAGAAGTAGATTGTAATGCAATGTAAAACTCCAAATGAGTGGAAGTGCAAAGGAAGGAAAAGTTATAAAGAGGCAAAGTGGTGTTCATTGGCATTGAATTGTGTTTCTTGTGGTAGATTTTCATGCTTATTTAGACTCATTCCCCATTGCTCCTCTAGTCTCTTTGGTTTATAGCTATCGTCCCTTCTTGTATCCACCCATACCTTAGCCTCATTACAACCTTGAAAAAGTCCTTGTGATCTTTATGTGCATGTGTTTTCAAGTGGTGGAAGTTAGAGACTTGTCAAGCTTATGGCAGTGTTAGCATTGATGATGTGCTTTGAGTGTAAACACAAACATTAAACACTTGAGAGTTGGAGTGTATGCCTAGTGAGGACTCTACCACTTTTGGTTCATCTTTAATTTGAATTGCCTCCTTGTTTGCTTGAGATGTTAAGGAGTATTCATGATTGTTTTGATTCCTCGATGCCTCGAATGTTTGTATCTTGCTCACTCTTTTACATTCTTGGGATTTATTGATAAGTGAGTTTGTTTTGTTCATCAAGTTTTTGGGAATTCAATTTTTGAGTTTTGCTCAGGAGAACAAAAGAATAAGTGTAGGGGAATTTGATAAATCAATTTTGAGTCACCTTTTAGTGTTGTATACTTCGCCTAATTAATTTCTATATATGTTTAATATTGGTGATTTGGCTGAGTTTAGCATTATTGGGCTTCATTGAGCTGAATTGCTAAACATTGTTAATTTTCAGATTTTTCACTCATTCTGACCTTGTTGTCTTGTGCAGAGCATAACTAGAGCTATAGAGATCAGATTTTGGTGATCTTGCTGTCCCTAGAAAGATAAGGAAGATACATACAATTTAAGTTTTCACAAGAATTGTCAAATTAGGCCAAAATCAAGGCCAAACTGAGTCCCGAATTCTCTGACGCGGATCAGTTCGCAGTCCATGATGTTCCCTCACTTAAATGGGCATAACTTACTCATCTTAAGCCCAATTAAGGCATATGATACCTTGTTGAAAAGATTATTCAGAGGTCCTTAATTTGGGCTATGTTTAGATTAGTATTATTAAGTATAAATAGCATTTTAGTTCAGTACAAATAAGACGAAAATTAGACCACTTTTGGCAATCCTTGTTTTTGCAAGTTTTGGAATTCTCTTGTGTTCTCTTCTCTCCTTTTTAGTTTTCTACGCTTTGTTGGATGTTTTATGTTAAAGCTTATCCAATGGTGATGACTATGGAAGGCTAAACCTTTTTTCAATCCTAGACATTCAAGTAATTTGGTTTGAATTTCGAGTTCCTTACTTTTAATTGTTTTTCAATTGCTTCTTCTCCTCTTCTCTTCTTTCAATTATGAATTCTGTGTTGTGAGTGTGATTACACTTGATCTATGTATGATTAGATATATATTCAGTTTTCATGATTGAATTGGAATTATAAATTAGGATTGATTAATCCAAAAATCCAATAGAGATTAGGGAACCGATTGGTAACCTAGGTTAATTGAATTTGTGTATAATCAACATTGTTAGGGATTATGATTGTGACTCCAATTTTGTTGTTTAAACCCTACATGATTATGTAGTAGATTTCAAATTAACATAGGAGAAGGGCAAATGAATTTATATATTTTTGGAACAATGACGAATTCTACCAAAGAACTCGATGTCTTGGATTGATGTTTTTAATTAATTAAATTTCTTTTTTTAATTGCAATTTGTTTCCTCCCAATGAATTTTGAAAACCCCTTTTCTATAACATTCTTGATTGGCTAATAATTTTAAAGATCCTCGTGAGATGACCAAGGTTGTTTTGCCTTTGTACTACAGTTTTTAATTACTATATTAATTTGACCCGTATACGGTCACGGATCAAATTTGGCACCGTTGTCGGGGATCTTTGATTTCTATAAGCCATATTAGGAATTTTATTTTATTAATTTTTTTGGACTAGTTTTTGTTTTTGTTGTTTTAGTCCCATAATATTCATCTTTGTTTTTTGCTATTTTTTTATTTTTATTTTGCTGTTTGGAGCTTATATGTGAGTGTCTTGAGCTCATATGTTTATATCATATTGATGACATTGCAGATTGTGATTGTCGTGGTTGTGAATCTTAGTACTTCCCATGGATATTTGTATGCAAAATTATATGCCTAATGTTGATTATGAACCATCATGCATATATTAACCTCAAACCAATTTTACTCATTTTGCAAGAGGTTATATAGATTCAAGTATGTCTGCGTCAATGGATAATCATTTGTCTAATAGCACTTTGAGAGATTTTGCCACATTTTATGAACCACCATGTATACATTATGTAGAGAAAGAGGTTGAGCCATCATGCATATATTATCATGACATTACTGGTGATTATGAGTTTAGTAGTGATTTTTGCATGATTGGAGTGAATGAGGTGCAACTTTCCTATTCCGACCAACATGGGGGAGAACATGGCAGCTTGGACGAATTAGCTTCTTTGGTGCATCAATTGACAATAAGTCAGCAACAATATCAGCTTGACCCCACACCTGTCCAACCTAGTCTGGAAGAATTGGTGCAACAAATGGCAGAACACACTCTTGAATTACAATAGAGGACAGAAGCAAGTCTTCATAATTTGGCCAGTCAAATTGGTCACATTGCCTCCACATTGACTGCACTGCAATCACAACATCTCCTTTAACAACATTCAGATTCACAAATAGATATTCTTGACAATACTTCTTGTGAGCATAATTTTGATAATGATGTTGAGAATACTATTATTGATGAACTTTGTGTTGAATTTCCAGATATTCAAGATTTTCCTGATTCTATTTTATGTACTTCATGTGTTGAATTTAACGATGCTATTTTGTGTGCAGCATGTGTTGAAGTTTCATCATTTTTAGGGTATAAGGAGCAAAAAGTGCATATGGAAGATGAGACACATGAGGTTGAGGACCCTGTTCAGCCCAGAAATATAGAAAATAGGGATCATATGGATATGCTAACCACAAAAAGAATCCCCATAAAAGATGGTGATCATGTCATGATGGATGATACAAGACTACTCATGTTAGAGACAACCACTAAGGCTTTCACGGTTGATAAAGACTGGCTTAAGCAATTTGGTGAGAAATTCTCAGAGCAAGCATTGGAGAAGCGCTTGAGTCACAATGAGACTTACTGCATTACACTTTATAAGGCTTTTTCTCTCCCTTTCTATTTTATTTTTCGTGTCCTCTATGTGAATGAATTTGAATATGTTCTGCATTGAGGAGAAGGGCAAACAAATTTATATTTTTTTGGAACAATGACGAATTCTACCAAAGAACTTGACGTATTGGATTGATGTTTTTAATTAATTGAATTTATTTTTTTAATTGCAATTTGTTTTCTCCCAATGAATTTTGAAAACCCCCTTTCTCTAACATTCTTGATTGGCTAATAATTTTAAAGATCCTTGTGAGACGACCAAGGTTGTTTTGCCTTTGTACTACAGTTTTTAATTACTATATTAATTTGACCCATATACGGCCACGGATCACCAAGGTGTAGGGACAAAGTTTGCAGCTCTAACAATCCTGAAGTGCTCAAACTCCCATTTCAGCATTTGATACATAAGAAGATCAACAAAGTCAGTTGCTTTACCATAAATGGTAGGGTGCCTGAAGGTCTGCCATTTGGTGTTCTTGTCCATAATGATGGGGACATGCCTGAAGGATCTTGATCTTTTGGAGATGTCATCAGTGAGATTCATCTTGGCAGGGTCTGTGTGCCAGTCAGAGATGATGTGTCTCTCAACTCCTTCAGTGAAAGGCTTAAAGGATGGATATTTGACAAGGTTAGGATAGATTTTTATGGGAGGGAATTTCTTTTGGGGTAGATGGGTGATGAGAGGTCCAAGGTGATTGTACAATTTGGATGGTGGAAGGTCAGTAGGAATGTCAGGGTGAGGTGAATGCCAGGGGTACATAACAGTTTCAGGTTCATAATCATACTCAGGCAATGGATAGAAGGGTCTGGTAGAGACAGGTTCAGGTTCATGCTTATGGAACATAATTTTCCAATCCCTCTTAACTTTGGCTCAGTTTTCAGCCTTATCCTCATACAGAACAGATGGGTCAGTATAGGGAAATCTGATTTTTCTTATCTTTGGAAGATGTGCACCAGGGCTAATACCAGTGTCTGGTTGGTTGAACCATGGGTCATTCTTAGGTATAATGGGTGGGAATTTTGGTCTTTCTTGTGAGGCTATTTGTGGTTGGTCAAGGGAATTTGTTTGTGGTGAAGGCAGTGTAGGAATGTACACATCATCTAGGATTTCCGGTTGGTTCACAGAAGCAGATACAGCCATATCCATCCTATCCTCAAAGCTAGAAACTAAGGCATCTACTGCTATCTTGACAGGATCATTAGCAGGAAGAATTACCTCAGTTCCCATGACAGCTTTGGCTTTTCTTTGAGGTTGCCTTCTCCTAGTTGGATTTTGGACATCAGCAGAGGCAGCAACTCTCTGTTTCTTCAACACAGAGCTGATGGGGACCCTGTCCTCATAATCCTCCTCATCCTCATTGTGAGATAGGATAAAGTTCCTTGTCCTCTTCTGAGAAAGTGTAGATTGAGGGGCAACAACTGATGGTTCCCTAAATACAATTCCACTAGTGGGCCTCTTAGGCATAGGTTTCCTTGCTGCAGTGGTTTTCTTTCTATCTGTCCTTGTTAATCCAAGAACTTCTGCATTATTTTGTTCAACCATTTCTTCTTTGACCTTCATCATTTCTTTAGTCTTGGCCAAAGCAGCAGTAGTGTAAGTGCTTAGATTCATGTTGGCAATATTCATTTTGCCAAAAATAGCAACAGACATTGGCTTCTCAGTTATTTTTCTTGCTTTCTCTTCAGGTGTCCTAGCAGCAATGAAGTCATACATCCCTTGTGACTTGAAGATTTTTGATAAAAGATGGCAGTAAGGAAGTGCAGAGAGTTTCTTTCTATGAACAACATCATCCCTGAATCCACAAAAGAGAATTTTGGGCTAGTTTATCTTAGTCTCTGTAAAGAGATGGCAGAGACATAACTTGTGCAAGGCTGATAGGTTGTCCTTGGAACCAGTTTTGTGAAGAATCACCTTATTCAGCATCTGATGAAGAATACGAACATGATCCTTCATTTCAACTGATTTTCAGGAATGGGATCTTACTGTGTCTTCTTTCATCAAAAAGGCAGCAATGAGTTATGAGCCACCAAAGTCCGTCTCCCATGACTCAGTAAATACCACTCCTTCTTGAGCGCAGAAGATGGCATCAGCAATGGTTTTCTCATAAACCACGATTTTCTTCCCCAATATAGTAGCGAAGTTTTTTATATTAGTGACTTGAAGTCTTCTCCAGAAGTCCTTTATCAAGTTGGGATAAATGGAAATATTTTCTGCGAAAAGTCATCCCCAGCTAGCAGCGTTGATGTTGTTGCTGATATCCAAGTTATACTCCTCCTGGATTCCAAAATTGAGGTGATGCTCAATAGCAACATTCAGCTTGTCCACGTTGAAGGTAGAAGAAGATGCCATTTTTGGTGATTTGAGAGTCAGGGTTTTGGAAGCAAAGAACAGAGAGCTCGAGAATACTCAGAGATGATAGTGTAGTGAAAGGTTTCTCATAGGGAAAAGACTTGCTTAAAAAGGTTTTGAATTTCAAAGGTTTTTCTTTTAGAAATAACTTTTTTTAAAAAATTAACAGGACATGTCATAAAGGATAAAACGACGTTGGTATTTTGAAACTATAAAAAGGTCTTGATGGGATTGATGGAAGTTACTGACTCAGCAAAAAGAATAACGGATAAATTTATTTTTGAGACAAAATAAATACAATTAATAAATAAGAGTATGGACGGGTCTAAGTGAAATGCAATCAAACATAGACGCAATATGTAGTGGACGCGGTACACAAATACAGTGGACGTGATATGCAATGGACGCCGTACTCTAGGACGACCTCCCCTATGTTGAATTTCCCCCACTAACAACTTCAACGTATGAATGCATGAGCACAACAATAGTCAACGCAACCACCTCCTTTGCTTGGGCCAATAAGCACCCAAGACTTATCACCAACATCAACGTCAACATCAACACCTTAACCCTTCTGGGTCAAGACCCCCTTAGCCAAAAAGCACTAAGGTTCAACTCATCAACACCTCGGCTGAAAAGCATCGAGGCCACTTTGGCCAAAAAGCACCAAAGCATATCAACGTGCTGTAGCCCAAAGGGCACCGGCTTAACCAACTTATTATTCTTATTCATCTTAATTAATCTTTAATTAAGTTATCTAGCTCTACTTTATTCAATTGGTATCTTATTACATTATTGGGAACATCTGGGGTGAAACACCCCTTTAGAACCTTTAATTCACGTTCTGACCAGTAAGGGGAGCACGGGCGTGCTCACCCTAGCACGGTTGTGCTGCCACTTATGTGGAGCACGGTCGTACTCACTGTCCTGAACGGCCGTGCTCAATGCCCGGTGTAACATCCCGATAATTATGTATATGTATTTATTTGATAACTAGTTTTTATTAATCGTTTAAATATTTATTTTTACGTGATTTGGCTTGTTTGATTTTATTTGCTTATAAAATTATTCTTATTAGGTGCCTTAACACTGCATTATTGCAGTGTATGCACACTTGCTACACTATAATATTACGCTATTGTCACTATTATTATTTGTTTAGAAAAATATTTTAAATTATATGATTGAAAGAAATTTATTTCCAAATCTTACTCTATTTATTTTTACGTTTAAAAGTAAATTTGTTTAGAATCAATCAGAGATTAATTTCGGATCACTGATTTTCTCGGTTGACCAATTCAACCATCATTCTCTGTTCTAATTGAAATTTTAAACTTTTAGATTTTTCCTTCTTTATTTTTAGATCCAAAAACCAAAAATCTATTCTTTTTCTAGACTCAATCCCAATCACTCAAATTTAACTTTTATCAAAATAAAGGCAAAAATACTTCCTTTTTTTCCCCTGGTGTAGGAACGCACCATGTCCCTCCCCTACCCCTCGCCTTTTCTTTTTCTCTTTCTTCTTTTTCTTTCTTTTCTCCTCCTTCCATTTTTATTTCTTCTTCCTTCTTCAACGTTTCAGACTTTCTTCTTCTCTCTCTAGTTCAAAAACCTTCTCCTCCTTCTTTCTACACTTCGCGTGCCATGTTGACGATCCTGCAAGCGTACCGTTTCGTTGCAGGTAATAAAACACGGTAAGTGAATACCGAGGTCAAACACAAGGATTGGAAGACCAATTTAACTAATTTTAATAAGGAATTTCAATGCGTTTGACCAAATGAAAGAGAAGTAGTTATGAAGGGAGATAAAATTAAATCAAAGATTAAATAAAAAAATAATTAATTAAAGATTCTAAAAGATTGTGATGAGATTTGATTATGACTAAGGCTCTAAGGTCACAAATTCACCTACCCTATCAAGCAAGTTACCCAAGTGTTTTATCTCCTTATCCCTAGTTTCAATTTAATTTCTTGTCAACTGGGAACCCTCAATTTTCCTAATGTCACTTTCGATTTTCAAAAGGAAATATCTACAATTATAAGTCGTCAATTTCCCAATTTATTCAACCCACAACTAGATTAATTAAGTTCTTGGTTCCCTATAGCGATTGCACCGCTTTCCTATTATATCCCTAGTAATGTTCAAATGGTGTTCTTAATTCAAGTCCTAAGCACGAATTGCTTCCCAGCTTCAACATACTAGACTAGTTAACCACTGGCCACATGATTAACGCAAACAAAACAAAATTAAGAAACAAGAAAAGATACAAGGGTATAAGAAAATATTACTTGGATAAACTATGCAATTAGAGGTGGCTTCATCATTCCCTTAGAAAGGAGGATTAGTTACTCATAGAGACGAAAACAATGAAAGAAGTAATAAAAACAATCATCCTTCAAGAACTGACTCAAAACACATTACACAGCTCCAAGCAAACCAGGATTACAATTTTCCAATCAAAAACTGCTCTCTTTGACCTAAAACAAGCTATTTATAAGGTTTGTAATCTGCGCGCGCTCGCGAGGCGAGCAAGGATTCGCGAGTCGAATCTTAAGTCGGCGCCAGTTCAAATTTGGACTTCTCGCGAGGCGAGACAAGGTTCGCGGGGCGAGACAGAATGGTCTTCATTTCACCGAGTCTGGCCCGCGAGGCGAGCACTGTCTCACCGGGCAAGGCAGAATGGTCTTCATTTCACTGAGTCTAGCTCGCGAGGCAAGGCTGAATAGTTGCCTGTTCCTGCTTGATCTTCTCCTCTGACTCGCGAGGCGAGCTTCTGTTCGTGAGGCGAATAGCCAATTTTTGCCTTTTGCTTGTTTCCTTCATTTTTCCTAGCTTCCTCGAGTATCACTTTTAACCTGAAAATAAAAGTAGCATTAAATGCTTTATTTTGATAAGAAACTAAAAGAAATTACTAAAAATTATCCCTAAGACTAAAAGGAATTGCTTGTGAACAATTAAAGTCAAAATTGGGCTAAAACGAGAATGAACTCGCACAGTTGGTATCAAAATTGAGGTCTTTGCACTAGTGCAATAAGTGCTTTTTACGTCAGTTAAAATTGATTTTTTACGTCAGAATACTGACTGACGTAAATACAACTGACGTTAATAGTTAATATTTTAACGTCAGTTGAGAACTGACGTTAAATATAAAACTATTAACGTCAGTTCTTTAACAAAACTGACGTTAATTTTGTAAAAATTAACGTCAGTTTTTTAAACAACTGACGTTAAACATAAAACTATTAACGTTAGTTCTTTAAGACAACGGACGTTGATTTTGTTAAAACTAACGTCAGTTGTTATAAAGAACTGACGTTAAAGGTTTAATTTTAACGTCAGTCGTAATAAACAACTGACGTTAATAGGTTTTTTTTTTTAAAATTCAGTTTTAAAATATCACTCCCCTCAGCTATCCCTGCATTCAGTCCCAGTAACACAGAATATCACACACATTACAGAATTGCAAAGGAAAATTGAACATTGGGGACTTAAAACCAAAACCCATGTATATATATAAATAAATTTTAGTTCCAATGTCTAAAAAACAAAACTATCTAAGGATATATATATACATGTTATTAATTAGTTTCTAAAGTCTAACAAAAAAACTATTCATCTAAGTAGTGCGGAGGTATGTTGTCAATTCCTTTTTCAGCCGCATACTTGAAGAAGAATTCAGCGAAGCGCATCCTCAAGTCTCTTAACTCATCTTCTTCAATAGGCGATTGGTCGATAAATGCCTAGACACGTTCAAATAATAACAATAACATCAATGCAAGTCATTTTCAAAACTATAATATATCATTTAACAAGTTGTTTAAATATTAACTTCTTCCATCCATCCGTAATAGATGCGGAGACTATGTTCAGCATATGAAGCATCACATAATAGACGCACGACCACCCGTCAATTTGAAATCGAGACTACCAACAAAATTAATTTCAACGTCAGTTGAATATACATATAAATTAGTAATTATAATATTAATTATTTGATAATAAACTACCAAACCTTGAGGATGTTCCATACAGGATTTGCTTTAGTCTTAGAAGTCCTACTTCTCCCGTTGGCGCAACTTATGCTACTCGCCTTCAGCGCGCTATCATAAACAAATAATCATGTCGATCAATTAACAAACTCATATATCATGTGTGTAATAAATTAAAAACAAATGATATTAAAACTTAAATTAAATTTAATATTAGTTACTTACATATTTACAGCTTCCACCACCTTCGGTGGCGGATCTTGGTGGAGAGAGCAGAAGAATATGACAGTATGCCTAGACGGGTGAAGTACGAACAACTGCCAATGGCGTTCCATACAGTAGGGAGCCATATATAATTCTTTCGGATTGTCTCCCAACAAGTTCCCTAAGTATTTACTCAATGCATCGCCAGCAAAGAAATCGGACAGAAGGATTGACGGATCTAAGAAACCGTAAACTGATGCAACGCCCTTATCAAGCTGAAGACGATGGAGATACCTAAGATATGAAAAGGTGTGGATGTTAATTACATAATATATATATCGAAATTAAAATAAATTATTAAATGGAAAAATACCAAAAATAAATAAGTTATAAAATTAAAATTAACTTACGTACACCAGAGACTGATGACATTGCTGTTCATCCAGACGTTATTTCTGCAGGCGTTCCCGAGATCGTCACCACAGAAGGAAAATATCCTCTGTTGATCTGGGCGTGCCACCCATCCATCGTGATCCAATGGACATTCAAAAATCTCAAACGCATAATCCTCACCAAGTGAGAACAAACGAGTGATAGGTGACAGCGACACCGACGTCGACTTGGCCTTCAGTTTAGGAAAAATAAAATAGATAAGTTTTTGATAATTAAAAAAACACAAGTAATTATTTGACTAATTTGGACATTAATAATGAATAAATACCTTTTCTAACATTTCGAGCTCACGTCGTTTGGAGTCCAACTCAAGCTCACGCCTTTTCATTTCCAACTCATGCTCATGGCGCTGGACTTCCAACTCCCGCTCCCTAGATGCCAACTCATCGTCCTCCACATGTGCCCTACTAAAACTCTATTTTGTGCTCGCATGTGAAGGGTTGGCAAGCCCTGCGGTGTCCTGGGATGTACCGACGGAGGAAAGCTCTCTGGCAAGCGCCTGCTTGAATTCTGGGTTGGATATTAAGCCTTGCATCAGATGTGTTGTAATATCTGGGTTGGACATGAGGTGCTGAGTAATGTCAGCCAAAATTGATGCTTCATTGACCACCCACTTTCGTGAAGCAGACTTGCCATAATATTGTTTGATGGTCACGTTCCCAGGAACACCGAGAACCCGACCAGGATGGTCTTTCTTGCCTAGAGCAGTCATCAAGACGTCCTGCCGTCCAGAAGGGACGAATGCGCCCTGGGAGGATTTTGCTTTAAGATCCATCTACAATGAAAAAAAATGAAAAAACGTGCAAGTGAAAAGTGTTGCAAATATCTATACAAATATCAATTGAAATCAAGTTAATTATTTACTTACAATCTTATCTGCCACTTTGCAAGTGGCATCAACTTTAAAAGATCCCGTCTTTGTCATGCGGCCGGCTAACCAGACATCCTCGCGGTCGATGTCCGACGGAGGACTTGATGGTGTGCCCTCAGGCACCTCTCCTCTTTCAATCCTAGCAGAGTGCTCTTCCTGCTTCGCCCTCAGCCTATCCGCCATCATCTGCTCGATCCGAGTCTGGTACCCACCCTGAGACATGGTGTGGCGGTGGACGTTCTTCGCCTGATTCTGCCGACCCTTATCTGCCTTAGCCTATTCAAACAAAAACACATAATTAAATACAGTTAAATGATCTATAATAAGCATACAAAATTAACTTATTCAACCAACCTGAAATTCTACATCCTGTCGACTCCTGGCAAACATATCCCAAGTATCCTGATCAATCCAGGGATAATCTGAGAACATTTTATCAAGCCGCTTCTTCCCAGATACATAGTACCTGGTAAGATCATGCTTGAACCCATTCCAACGCTTTGATGCCATTTTCATACATTTATGACGATGATCCTTGTCATTTGGCACAGTCCAAGCTACCTACACATTAGATACATATATAACAACTGGATGGATTATAACTCGGATAATTATCTAATAATGTAAATCAAACGAATGTAAAGGTAAAATACCGTGATAGCCTCCCAAATCTGATCCTTAACGTCGCGGGAACGTCATTCCAGTGGTTGTAGTTGATGCTTACGTGCTGCTTCGCTTGTAGAAACACCCACTTATTAAATTCTTTAGCACGAGGTCCCTGGGCATTTAGATTAGCATCGAAGGACACCTCAAGCTTCTATTCGCTCTGCCTGTCCTTCTCTAGTTTCTTCAACGAGGTGGCTCCTCTACCCCGTTTCCTATGAGCCTGTGATGTCTGTATGGACAAAAAAAATGATAAAATAGAGGGTTGTAACATTATAAACTTACATTAAAAAGAAGGACTAAAGATATTATATAACATGTAAACTTACACTAGAATTAGGCGTAGGCGTGATCGGGTCCTGCGAAACCCCCACAGTGTCCTCCCGTGCATGTGGGCTATCCGACTGATCCATATGTATGCCTGTTCAGAAATAATATATATCTATTAACATAGGTTATAACTCAAAATAAATACAGAAGTATAAATAAAAATAACTAGATAGGTCCTGTAGATATACAAAACATCTATATATCCAATATAAGGACAATACGGGAGATTGAAAACTATAGTTTTTGAAGATTGGCAAGCACTGGTCACGGCCTGGCCGTGATGTCCATCACGGCTGTAACGTGCCAACTGAACCAGACCCTCATAGGCAGAACTGATCACGGTCTAGCCGTGATGATCATCACGGTCGTGACAGATCAACCAGAAGAGCAACATGCACTCAAAACCAAAAATAGAGACATTCCAAACAACTCAAACTCACGGTTTAAAGTTACAACTACTGAGACTACAGTTTCAACATACACTCAAAACCAAAAATAGAGACATTCCAAACAACTCAAACTCAGTTTCAAGTTTCAACTACTGAGACTACAGTTTCAACCAGCAGAGCAACATGCATGTACTCAAAACCAAAAATAAAAAAAAATGTGCCCTAATTAAAGACTCACAAGAAATAGGCGCTCGCGTGGTGGTGGGGGGGGGGGGGGGAAGCTCGAGTGGTGGCCAACGTTCGATGTGGTTACTGAGAGCAGAGGGACAAGGAGAGTTAGTGCGCGGGGAAGGGAAAGAGAGATGTCAAGTTATTGCAAAGAATGAGCGGGAAAGACAGAGTTAGGGGTTAAGAGTGTACCTCACGGTTGTGGCGAAGAAGCCCTCGCGGTGGTTGCGGTGGAGATGAGCTCGTGATTAGGGCAGAGTGAGAGCGAGAGTGAGGGTTGATAGTGAGGGTTGAGCGTGATGAAAAGAGAAAAAACACGTACAGAGAAGTGGAGAAGGCGCGCGGGGGTAAACGTTATAATTAAAATAAAACAACATTTTACGTCAATTTTTAGTAAAACCTGACGTTAAATATCATATATTTAACGTTAGTTGTATTAAGAAACTGACGTTAAAAACTCACACTTATTACGTCAGTTGTTAGTAAAAACTGACGTTAAAGGTCATATATTTAACGTCAGTTGTATTAATAAACTGACGTTAAAAACACTCACAACTTCTTACGTCAGTTGTATTACACAACGGACGTTAAAAGTTTATTAGTTTCTGCAAAAACATTCATTCCTTTGACTACTGTGCTACTTACCCATTCACCTTGTACCTAATCCTCTTAATGAGCATTAAGTTTATAGATAAGTTTTCCAGAAAATCAGAATAGCTTAGTAACTTCATCCACTGCTCCTATAAATAGCTTCCTTCCATCCTTTTAATTTTTCTGCTTCACAATATGGCTCTGCAATGGAGACTAACTTCATCACTCTTTCTTCCTATTCCTAGACTCAAAGATCTTTGTCTTAATGGTCAAACAACTTCTGAGTTTGAGTAAATCACATTACATGGATATTAAGGTTGGGTGAATCACGTAATGTGATTCTCTCACTTTATTTCATCCCCGTCATCCCTTTCACTTTGCTTTGGAAGCAAGTGATTGTGGATTCAAGATGATGCATCAAGGAACTCCACTGAAGAAGAAAGATGCAAAGATCCATTTCACTTTGCTTTCGCTGCTAGTGACTGAGGATTTACTTTGCATCATGGAATTCAAGTGAGGGAGGTGATGCATCCATTGGAGTTTCTGATGACAGGACTGAGAAGAAAATGACGTTGATGCAGAAACTTTTTTATATTTTAGGGCTATGTTGCAGAAATTTTTTATCTTTTAATCATGTAATTTTAACTTATGAATTGCCCAATGTCATACGATTTGATTATACATATAACTTGTTTTATGTTAAATGTTTATTTATTTTAATTTGCACAAGAATTTGTTTACTAATTCAAGCTAATTAATAAAAATTAAAAATAAACTTGTATAAAAAAAAGGTTTAGAAATAAACTGCAGTACTATATGGAGTGATCTGCGTTAAGAGGGACAATAGGGACATGCAACCAATGAAATGAGTTTCATAATTATTTACGTCAGTTATTTATAGAACTGACGCAAATAGTGATTTAATATTTACAAACTGCCACCACCTCATTTTTAACGTCAACTTAATTTATGACTGTCAAGTTCCCGTATATTAATTACATTATTTCCAATATTCATTCTGCACGTTTATAATATATAGGATTATTTACGTCGCCTATTTATTTAATCAAGTAAAAATCAAACTTTTAACGCCGGTTGTATAAAAAGCGGCGTTAACAATAAATATTTTTTATTTTAAAAACACTTTTAACGCCGCTTTTTAAAAAAGCGACGTTAAAAGTGTATAGATATCTGCAAAAACATTCATTCCTTTGACTGCATCTTGTGCTACTTACCCATGCACCTTGTAACTCAATCCACTTAATGAGCATTAAGTTTATAGGTAAGTTTTCAAGAAAATCGGAATAGCTTAGTAACTTCATCCCCGCTCCTATAAATAGCTTCCTTCCATCC
Source organism: Sophora flavescens (assembly GCA_030762895.1). Classification (NCBI taxonomy): domain Eukaryota; kingdom Viridiplantae; phylum Streptophyta; class Magnoliopsida; order Fabales; family Fabaceae; genus Sophora; species Sophora flavescens. Next base: position 124,566,805 of record CM061065.1, read on the forward strand.
TTTTAATTTTCTCGCTTCACAATATGGCTCTGTAGTGGAGATTAACTTCATCACTCTTTCTTCCTATTCCTAGACTCAAAGGTCTTTGTCTTAATGGTCAAACAACTTCTGAGTTTGAGTAAATTACATTACATGGGTGATAAGTTTGAGTAAACTACATTATGTGAGTTGCTCACCTTATCACCTTCCGGAGAATCACCTTCTTTGAGGGCTAATCGAGTGCTCGGGGTCACAGTTCCAAAACATCGGCTTTGGCAGCAAGTGACCGTCTTGGAAGTCTCTGGAACCACCGCCTTTGCTTGAAACAGATCTAGTGCACCTGTTTTTGCCTCTCTCTTGAGCTCTCTCATGCCCCCAGTTTTTCTCGAGGTCTTCAGAGAATAGTTTTCCCTTTGGCATATTTCATAAAACTCTCTGATGGGATGTAGCTTTAATGTTTAGGATTTTAAACCCTTTCAATGTAACTTTTTATAGGATTTTAAACCCTTTCAATGTAACTTTTTATAGGATTTTAAACCCTTTCAATATTCTCAGATCGATCAGTATTACACTTCATGAATGAGATCCGGTTTGGGTTATTGATTCAACTTATAGTTTTCAAAACAGAAACACAAAACATCAAAGCAATTCATGTGAAACTGAAACTTTGAGGAAGGCAATACGGAAGGGATCGTATACTAGATAAAAAAAATTATTAAAATAACCTTTAACGTCTGTTGATGTAAGGATCGACGTTAAAAGTGAAGTGACTTACTTTTAACGCCGGTTCTTTATAGAACTGACGTTAAAATGTTCACTGTTAACGTCAGTTTTTTATTGAACTGACGTTAAAAGTGAGTCACTTCACTTTTAACGTCAGTCATTAAAACAACTGACGTTAAAATTGAATTAATGAAGTCTGATATTTACAAAACTGCCACCGCCTCCTTTTTAACGTCTAGCTTTTGGTTAACTGACGTAAACCTTTACCGTCTAATGTATATTTTCCACTAGTGTTCTAGTCATAAAACTAGATGAACCAACGGTTTATCAAAATACCCCAAACTTAAACCTTGCTTGTCCCCAAGCAAACTAACAAAATGAAATACTCAAATTAGGTAAGCTCAATGGACTTAATCGCTCTTGCCCCAAATTTCGTGCAATTTCATCAATTTACCTTTACTCAATGTTTCCCTTTTCCATACTGTATTTAATCAATCCCCAATTTCATCTACTTTCAAACCATGAGAATAATATCAATCATACATTCATTACTCTAAGTAGGGGCTCTAAGTCACATACACAAAGGAGATCACCAAATTCAAATAATTGCCTTCCTCACAAGGGTATTTAGTAATTCACTCATTCGCTCAATTTGTCAAGGATATCAACTTATCACTCAATCTCACATTTTAAGAGCACCTTCCATGAATTTGATCTTCATCTCAAAAATAGTTCTCACGTAAATATATATGCAACATCAACAGGTCTTTTAAAGGTTGTAATGAGGCCTGGCTAAAGGTAGGATATACAAAGGTACAAGGCTAAGACCCTAGGAATTAAGAGAGCATGAAACTTTTTATACTTTTATTTTCACTCTAATACCTTTTTCCATTTTTCTTTCTTTCGCTTTGGGTGGCTACAAACCTTTTTCCTTTGATAAGCTTATTATTTGCTCTCTCTCTCTCTCTCTTTTTTTAATAATATAGCCCTTTGGCTTCAACCTTTTTGCCTTTTCTCTTTCTCAACCAAAACAACATGATAAACTTTGTAGCCACCCCAAACTTAGGTTCCAAACAACACTTACATTGCTAAGTTTCCATGCTCTCTTAAATCCTAAGATTGGGTTAACATGGTTTTTTCCGGATTTATGGCTTGTATTGTAAGGTTATTAAGAACAATAGGCTATTAGGCTCAATGTGGCTAACTAGGGATCATGCATCAAGGTTGGTTCATATTTTGGCCAAGTAGTTATTTCAAAGAGAATTACCTAAATCATTTGATGCAAACATATAAACATGCAAACCATGAAGAGATTCAAGCAAATTCGAGAAAGTGCAACATAAAAGTGATTCACACAATTCAAAAACAATGTTGGAGGCTTAATTTCCTCACTTGGACATTTTATCAAATTATTTGACCGAGATACATCCCTAATGTGTGCACCCCTTCACCCCAAACTTGTCATAAATCATGCAATCACAATAAAATTTCTCAAAGTTAATTTTTTCAATTTTTCATGGGGACCAATTTTCAATTTTTTTTTTCAAATCATAAGGGAACACACCGAGACTTTCCATTTTTTATCATATGCACTCAATTTAGGCTTAGTGTAATTATTCCCATCAAGACTTACCAAGAAGACTCTAAGACACTAAAATCATTTTTTTTTTAGTATTGACCAATTATTCAAATGCAACCAACATGATTCAAAATAGAAGGAACAAAAAAGAAAAGAGTTGAGTTTTAGAAAGATTTATCTCAAGGAGTCCGAGCGGACCCCATGCTCTCATTAGCCTGTCTCGCCTCTTCCTTGTCTTTGCTTGGTTTCTTCCTTGGTCAAGTAGATTCGGCCTCCTCGTCAAGATACTTAGCCTCAACTATGTCCGGGCTTTCGATGGTGCTTTCTTCTCTTGGGGCCTTTCCCTTTGTACCTCCTTCCTTTGCTCGCCTAATTCCTTCCATCTCCATCCATGCACAATCATTTGTGCTTTTGAAAATGAGTACCCACACCGGGTCCCACTTGTCCTCTTCGTCCTTGCTAAAGAATTCCACATCTGGGAATGGGATCCGGTTGTGCTCCACTGCTTCCTTTATCTTTTCATATAGAATATGCTCAGGAGATATATGCACTGCGAACTCACATTGCCTTTTTTCAACTTCACGATCAATTTCCTTCCGAACAAAGTCATTTACACCCCGATCAAAGCTTAAGGGAAACAGATCCATTTCCCCTTCTTTTTCTTTAGTCAAGTTTTACACGTGAGGGTTTGGGATCCGCTTTTCTCTAATGCATAGTTGAACATATTCATAATCGGGGTGGTTCGGAGTGATGTCTTTTTCATCAACCGGCATTCTCACCTTGCGTAGGTGACTCAAGTCAAGCATCTATTTATTCACATTTCAAAAACCTTGGTCAATATCATAATCAAAATGCAAAATAAAATAATAATAATAAAAAATATCAAAAGCAAAATCAGTATCAATGCATCATAAAAATATAGTCATCAAAGAGTGCATCAGTATCAAAATAACTAAAAGAACTAAGTTTCTAGCTAGCCATCAAGATACAACCATATCGAATCAACGAAAATAGCCAGAACTCATAAAAAACTGGGTGTGGGTAGGAGAACTGATAATGATGGTGCCGGCTTATAGATCAAAATTAATATGGTCTGCCGGGTCACCCTGCTGCTGAGCTACTGTTGCATCATCCACCCGAGGTACCTCGGGCACCCCCCTGTGGCACGGCATCCTGGTCTCCAGGATAATCCTGCCACCCTAGCCGAGGTGCCAAGTCCTCCTCGGAAGGGAAAATGGGTACCCGACCCTCCTCCTGAGCTAGGGACATCTCCCTGAAAAAATCTCTCAACATAGCATTATCCCTCCTCATAGCTTGCTGGTTCTGCAAAATCAGAACCATATCAGCTGATCGTGGCCTCGGAGGGGGGCTGTGGTCTCCTCGGTGATGCGGGCTCAGTGAAGAAGAAGCGGCGTATGTACTCTCTGTCGATCGGCTGCCTGGGAATCTTCTCCACCAAGTCAGACATTGCTATGCCCGCCCTGCGGATTAGCTCAGTAATCAGAAACCCGTGCCCCAGGCACTCCTTTGGTGCCCTCGAGTTTGCCTTTTGTTGAATATCTTGTCCAATGACTGCCCCAACATTGATGCTCTGTTCCTTCATAATACCATATATAAGATGGGCCCGGGCAACTGTAATGGTGGACTCGTGAGAGCTAACCATTAGGTTGGCGTGTACGAACACCGACCATACCCGTGCCACTGGTGATAGATCCTGCCTCCTGAACCTCAATAGGTTCCCAGAGGTCCCCACCTCCCACTGGGCCCCCTGCCTGCAACATATCTCCAATATCTCTGCAGCCAATCCCTGTACTGCTGGCAACATCTCATACTGGCTCCTATCCTCCTAGGTGATAGGGATGTCCAAACAAGTGTTAATCTCATCTACCGTGAAAGTCACGGGCACCCCTCTAACCATATAAACACACCCTGGGTCATCAATATCGGGGTTGAGGGTGTTGACGTAAAATTCCTGCACCAGTTTGATATCAAATCGGTGAGGAAGATCAACCAACATACCCCAACCCCTGGTGTGAATCTGTCCAGATATAGACGGATAGTTGTTCCCCACAAGGACCACCCTCCTCTCTAGGACCATCTCCTTCTGTGTTACCAACTCCCAATGCTTCTCATGAAGAGGAGTTCGGAAGCTGGGAGCAAAGGAAATACCTCCAGAATAGGAACCTGGTCCCTCAGAGAACAACAAGTCATCATCATGAACAAATTGGCGATTCTTGCATTTAACTTGTTGTTTTTCAGCATTTTTCGGGGGAGCCATAACCTGAAAACCAGAAAAGTCCCGATACAGTTTATAACATTTCAATACAGAACTATGAATATAGAATCCCATCTCTAGTTTCTTAACAGACCTATATCAGGCATCAAAGTCCCAGATTCGCGAGGCGAAGAGATATTCGCGGGGCGAATCTGGGTTTTCCTTACAGTTTTTATTATTTTTTAGAATTGCGTGCCGAACATGATGTTCGCGATGCGAGGCAGAACGAGGTGCCCACCTCTGAGATTCTGCCTTTCGGTCTTGTGAGGCGAATTCCTTCTCATGTGGCAAGCCAGAGACAGGATTTTCAGTGATCCTTCTAGTTCGCGGGGCAAATTCCTTCTCGCGAGGCGAGCCTGAGACAGGATTTTTTGTGATCCTTCTAACTAAGGACCCTATATGAGGACTCTTTTTATTTGTTTTTGGATTCTATAAATGTATAAAAAGGATATCTAGATTGGGTTGCCTCCCAAGAAGCACTTGTTTAACGTCCTGAGCCTGATGGAAACGGCCCCCATTAGGGCTTAATTAGCTGTAGCACTTGATTGCTAGTTGGGATTGGTTCTCCATGATAATGTTTGAGCCTCTGGCCATTCACCTTGAAATTCTCGCCCTTACCTTCCAATTCCACCGCTCCATGTGGAGAAACATTAATAATCTTGAATGGTCCGGACCACCTTGACTTAATTTTTCCTGGAAAAAGTCTCAACCTTGAGTTGTAGAGAAGTACCCATTGTCCCGGTTCAAAGTTACTAGGAAAGATGTGCTTGTCATGCCATGTCTTAGTCCGCTCTTTATAAATTCTTGCATTCTCATAAGCTTGCATGCGGATTTCAGATAATTCATTCAAGTCTAGTAACCTTTTTTCTCCGGCCTTCTTTAAATCATAGTTGAGTTCTTTGATTGCCCAATAAGATTTTTGTTCCAATTCTACCGGTAGATGGCAAGCTTTACCAAACACTAAGTTGTAAGGGGACCTTCCAATTGGAGTCTTGAAAGCAGTCCTATAGGCCCACAAAGCATCATCTAACTTTCTTGACCAATCCTTTCGTGAGGAGTTAACGGTTTTCTCAAGAATGCGCTTCAACTCACGGTTGGATATTTCTGCTTGCCCATTGGTTTGTGGATGGTAGGGTGTTGATACCTTATGCTTGACTCCAAATCTCGATAGTAGGTGGTTTATTTGTTTATTGAAAAAGTGAGATCCACCATCACTAATCAAGACTCTTGGAACCCCAAATCTAGTGAAGATGTTGCGCCTTAAAAATTCTATGACTACCCGTGCATCATCCTTTGTTTTCGGGATTGCTTCCACCCACTTTGACATATAATCCACCGCTACTAAAATGTATTGATAGGAGAATGAGGGTGGGAATGGTCCCATGAAATTAATCCCCTAAACATCAAAGAGCTCTACTTCCAGCATGCAATTAAGAGGAAGTTCATGCTGCCTAGAGATGTTTCCTACTCTTTGGCAATGATCACAATTCTCAACAAAAGTGAGGGTATCCTTGAAGAGTGTTGGCCATTAAAACCCGCTTTGGAGGACTTTTTCTGCGGTCTTCTTTCCCCCAAAATGCCCACCATAATCTGAGCTATGGCAATGCCACAACACATTTCCAATTTGATCATGAGGAATGCACCTCCTTAGGATCCCATCCGCGCATTACTTGAAGAGATAAGGGTCTTCCCAGACATAGTACCTTGCATCCGAGAAGAATTTTTTTCTTTGTTGATTAGTCTATTCTTGCAGAACTACAATTGAAGACTTGAAGTTGGCCATGTCCGCGAACCAAGGAGAATATTTTTCAAACAATGTGAATAGTTTCTCATCAGGGAATTCTTCCTTGATGTCTAGTAATTTTTCCACGATGTCGGAATTGACCAATCTTGATAAGTGGTCCGCTACACCATTTTCTGACCCTTTCCGGACCTTAATTTCAATATCAAACTCCTGCAAAAGAAGAATCCACCGAATTAATCTAGGTTTGGCCTATTGTTTTGTCATCAAGTGTCTTATTGCCGCATGATCTGTGAATACAACAATTTTAGACCCCACAACGTAGGACCTAAACTTATCTAAAGCAAAAAACCACAGCTAGGAGTTCTTTTTCAGTGGTGGAATAGTTAGCTTGTGCCTCATTTAAAATTTTACTTGCATAGTAAATCACATGAGCTAACTTTTCCACCCTTTAACCCAAAACTGCCCCCACCGTATAATCACCAACATCACACATGATTTCAAAGGGTAAATTCCAATTAGGTGCAGTGATTATGGGTGCGGTGATAAGCATGTTTTTTAAAGTACTGAAATAATTTAAGCAAGAATCATTAAAATCAAAGGATACGTCCTTCACGAGAAGGTCACATAGTGGTTTCGCGATGTTGGAGAAGTCTTTAATGAACCTTCGATAGAAACTGGCATGGCCCAAGAAACTCCTCACCCCTTGCACATTGGTTGGTGGTGGTAGCTTATAGATCAACTCAATCTTGGCTCTATCAACCTCAATCCCATGTTGGGAGATTTTGTGCCCCAAAACTACACCTTCCTTGACCATGAAATGACATTTTTCCCAATTGAGCACTTGGTTGGTTTCTTGGCATCTCTCAAGAACCAAAGCCAAATTCTTCAAGCAATTATCAAAAGAGGTCCTAAAGACCGAGAAGTCGTCCATGAATATTTCAATGAATTTCTCCACCATGTTTGAATAATCCGAAAGGCATCCTTCTATAAGCAAAAACTCCATATGGGCATGTGAAGGCCGTCTTCTCTTGGTCTTGAGGATCCACAACAATTTGGTTGTAACCGGAGTAACCATCCAAAAACAATAATATTCATATCCGGCCAATCTTTCAATCATTTGATCAATGAATGGAAGAGGGAAGTGATATTTCCTTGTTGCATTATTTAACTTTCTATAGTCAATGCAAACCCTCCATCCTGTGATGGTCCTTGATGGAAATTATTTCGTTATTCTCATTGGCCACCACAGTTGTTCCGCCTTTCTTCGGGACCACATGAATCAGGCTAACCCAATTGCTATCCAAGATTGGATAGATGATTCCGGCATCCAAAAGCTTAATCACTTCCTTACGCACGACTTATTTCATGATGGGATTTAACCGCCTCTGTGGTTGAACCACCGGCTTGAAATCATCCTCCATCAAAATTTTGTGCATGCACAAGGAAGGACTTATACCTTTTAAGTCTGAAATCTTCCATCCAATGGAGGATTTGTGTTCCCTAAGAACTCTCAAAAGCTTTTCTTCCTCATCCTTTTTCAAATCATTGCTAATGATGACTGGATGTTGTCCCTTCTCACTCAAGAATGCATACCTTAAGTGATCCGGGAGTTGCTTTAATTCCGGTGTCTTGTTGTCTTCTTCCATCCCTTCTTTGTTGAGCTTTTTTTTTGACATTTATCCTTTGGGAGACTTGGCAAGGCTTCCATGTTTTTTAAGCATTCAAGATAATCCTTATCCCCCAAAAGGTATTCTTCTTCTTCCTCATCATGGTATTTTACCAACACTTTTGCAAGTGAAGAACCATGGGATTTTCTTGTGGCCATAGATTTTACGATGGTCTCCACCACATCAACTCTATACATCCGATCTCTCAACGTGGTGTTTCATTGCTTCAAAGACATTGAAGACCACGTTCTCATCTAGCACTCTTAGTGTGAGTTTCCCTTGTTGCACATCTATCAAAGCACGCCCAGTGGCCAAGAAAGGCCTACCCAAAATGAGAGGGATCTCGACATCTTCATCCATATCAAGCACCACAAAGTCACCCGGAAAGATGAAATTGTCTACCTTTACCAATAAATCTTCCACCACTCCATAAGGATATTTGGTAGTGCGATCCGCTAGTTGGAGTGACATCCTAGTATCCTTTGCCTCTTCTATGCCTAGCTTCTTCATTATATATAAGGGCATCAAATTTATGCTTGCCCCTAGATCACACAATGCCTTCCCAAGAGTTACCTCCCCAATGGTGCATGGTATACTAAAAGAACCCGGATCCTTCAACTTTGGCGGTAGTTTCCTTTGTAGAATTGCACTACATTCCTCGGTTAAAGCAACCGTTTCCTCATCCACTATCTTCCGCTTCTTGGAGAGAAGCTCTTTCATAAACCGGGCATAAGATGACATTTGTTCCAAGGCTTCCGCAAATGGAATATTAATTTGAAGCTTGTAAAAAACATCAAGGAACTAGTTGAATTACTTGTCTTGCAAGGGTTTCTTCAATCTCTCTGGATAAGGTACCTTCATGAAGGGAGGAAGATCTTGAGGTTCAACCCACTTCTTCCTTCGGAATTCTTCATCTACTAACTTCAATCTTCCTCCTTGCTCCGGTACCTTTTCACTGGCTATATCCTCCTCCCTTGCTTGCTCCTCTTCCACCTGTGGTTGTTCCGGAGTCTCAATCTCTTGAGAGCTGGTTGCTTCCCCATTAAATTCCAACACCTTACCACTCCTAGTTGTCACGGCATTGCATTGGCTCTTGGGTTTTTTCTCTGTATTACCTGGGAATGAGCCTGGAAGACGCTCATTCAGTTGCTTAATTCACAAGCTGGGCCATCTGAGTCTCAAGATTCTGAATTGCTGCCCATGTATGAGTTGCCAATTTGTTAATGACTATGTTTGTGTTTACTGACAACTTCTCTATGGCCGCACTAGTCTTCTCAATAGTCCATTCCCAAGGTTGCTTCCCTCCATCTGTGATTTGCAATTGAGTAGGTTGAGGGAGAGCCTGTTGGGTGTTGTGCTGTTGAATTCAATAGTTTGGCCCCTGATTCTGTTGTTGTTGTCCGGCTAGATCACCACTAGCGTTGCTCCAAGAGAAGCTCGGATGATCTATCTTGATATTCCAATTCTGCCCTCGATGGTAGTGGTTGTTCTGCTTATTCCTCTGATAGTCATTGCGCTGTGGTACCGTGTCATAAAAATTATGACACAAATCCATATACTCCTTATAAAGGTTTCCCGGACAATATGCACTATCATGATCACCTTGACAAAAATCACAACCCATAGGTAAACCCTCTCTTACCGCGTTCACCTTCATCTTGTTTGTCAGTGCTTCATTCTGCTTCTTCAAAAGTGTGTTCTGCTCAAGAATGGCTTCAATAGATGTTGCACTAAGTCCAGAAGCATTAGAAGTGCCCATATTACGGTTGTAGTCATTCCTGGACATCTTCTCAAGTAAAGCCCATGCATCCTCTGCTAATAAATAAGAGAAAGAACCGCTAGCTGTGGCACCACAATTCATCTGATATCTCCACTTCAGTCCATTAAATAAGTGTTGAACCTTTGTTACCAAGTCAAAATAGGAAGAAGGACATCTCCTCAAAAGAAAATTATATCTTTCTCAAGCCTCATTATAAGACTCATCATCAGTTTACTTGAAGGAAGTGACGGCGATCTTCATCTGTGCTGCTTTCTGAGGAGGAAAGAATCTTGCGAGGAATTTCTGAGCCGTCTGTTCCCAAGTAGTGATGCTCGCACGATCCACGTGTAAGTCCAACCAATCGCGTGCTCTATCCCGAAGAGAGAATGGGAATAGTCGCAAACAAAGGGCGTCTTCTGACATTTCTGGATATTTGAACATGTCGCAAGCCTCCAAGAAGTGAGTGATGTGCCGGTGATGGTCTTGGTGTGGACCCCCATCAAATTGTTCTCTTTGCACCATATGTATAGCAGATTCCCTCATCTGAAATGAATTAGCCATGATGGGAGGCTTGACAACACTAGAAACACAATCATCCAAGTTAGGAAGATTGTATTCATAAAGGGGCTTGTAAGGAGGAGGAGGTGGTGGTCGATTTTCTTCCGCCGTCTCTTCAAGATTGATGGGTTGGTTTGTTTCAAGTAGCCTCCTCTCTTTAAGTTCCTTCCTCCACCTCTTCTCAGTCTTGGTGATCTCGGGATCAAATAGCAAGTTCTCCTATGGAAAGGTACCACGCATACACAAAAACAAGGCAAGCCCAAGTGGGATCAAAGAAGTAAAAATAGATAAAATTGCAGAAAATTAAATTAAAAATTGCTTAATCAAAAGAATCAAATTTCCTAAAAATTAGGAAATCTGGTTGTGCCAATCCCCGGCAACGGCGCCAAAAACGTGTTGACGATCCGGCAAGTGTACTGTTTCGTTGCAAGTAATAAAACACGGTAAGTAAATACCGAGGTCGAACACAAGGATTGGAAGTCAAATTTAACTAATTTAATAAGGAATTTCAATGCGTTTGGCAAAATCAAAGAGAAGTAGTTAAGAAGAGAGAGAAAATTAAATCAAAGATTAAATCAAAAACGATTAATTAAAGATTCTAAAAGATTGTGATGAGATTTGATTATGACTAAGGCTCTAAGGTCAAGAATTCACCTACCCTATCAAGCAAGTTACCCAAGTGTTTTATCTCCTTATCCCTAGTTTCAATTTAATTTCTTGTCAACCGGGAACCCTCAATTATCCTTGTAACACCCCGACTTTCCGCTGTTTTCTAATATCAGAAATTTATATAATTATGTTTATATTTTTATCTGAGACTTAGAAAATTATTTTAATTATTCTGAAACCATAGTTATACTCTACTTGACGGTAGAGAGTTATGGTTAAAATTTAGGTTGAAAAGTCAGGTGGAATCCGGTCTGTGAATTTCATTGACAGTATAATTATACTGCTCAAATGACCTAATTTTGACTCGTGAACGAAACACTTAAGGTTTTTATGAAGTTTCCAACTTCTTTGGCTATTTTAAAATTTTTCACTAAAAAAGTGAAATAATATATATTATGCGAGCATTATACGAAATCAGGTAAACGACGGAGCTGAAAACAGGATTTGCGGGACCCGCTAACGGATAAATAGGATGTCAAATCATGATGAGTCACAAGGGGTGAGTCATGGGATGACTACCCGTAGTCATGATTACATTTTAGGAGGAAAAGACTAAATTACCATTTATGTTGGTTTTATTTACAAATTTGCCATTGTACAAGATTACTATTTTACCCCTCAAAATTTGCACTTTGGACCCAAATGCCCTTCAAACCCCACGGCCCAAGCACTCCATGAAGCCATCCTCACTTCTATAAAAGGCTAGAGTCATCATCTTCACCATACTTTGCCATTTCCACCATTAAACCCTAAGTTGCCATAGCTTGATTTTGTGAAGGAGGTATGAGATTTCTTGCTCATTTCTTGATTCCAAGAGGTAAACCTTACTCATCTTCCTTGTTTAGCATCATGTTCTTCAATAAGTTTTTCATTTTGAAGTCTTTATCAATATGATGCATTTTAGGGTTTCTAGATTCAAAAATTCATAGAAAATCATAGGAAAATCTAATGAGCAAGAAACCAATTTCTATAATCCTATTATTACCTCTATATTCTATATCTATAAGCTTGCATCAAAAAATTTTTTCTAACCCTTAAAACCTAAAGAGGCCGAACCTATACTCTAGAAAACTAGGGTTTTGTTTCAATTTTTCCTAACTAGTTTGTCATGACTTGATCTTGTTAGTTGAATAGGTATTGAATCTATATTGTATGAACCAAATGAAGGTATCTAAGCCATTTTATTGAACATGGCCGAAATTCAATTGATGTGGGATTGGAAGATTTAAATTCAATCTTTGTTCAATAACCATCGATTTAGGGTTTTGAGTAACTAGGAATCATTAATCCAAGAGTTTAGATATTTTAGAGATTTCTAACCCCAAAGTCAGCCCTAGGCCGAAACCAACATATAGGATTATAGGTTTGATTAAGTTGTTTGTTTGTTAATTGATTGTTGTGTTTAATGAAGGATAAGCTAGATTATCGTGTACGTGCGTCGACAGTTTCCGGATTCACGACAAAGTTTTAAATAGGAAGCTAAGTTCTTCGAGAGGTAAGAGGGGAATTCCTAAGGGATTTTTGGATAGCTACATGCTACCTGTTGTTGGTCTGTATTTTATCTGTGGTTTTGGTGTTTTTGTGTAATTTGTTTTAAGTTGTGTTATTTATATTTGTGTTTATTTATTTGCGGTTAAGTGTTTATTTTCAGTTAAATGTTATGATGTTGTGATGCATGATCTGTCTGGATATAATTATTATGATGTTGTTGATTGTGGTTTGAGAAGCCTGACAGTGGTCAGTGCTCAATTAATTAAATAAGATAAAAGTTTTAAGAAGCTTCATGAGTAATATTCGGTATTTAATTGAGAGATATTGGAATATAATATAATTTAAATAATTATTGGAGAAAATAAGAAATTTTCGAAAATATTATTATTTTAATGGTTTATTAGTGTAAAAGTAAACTATGAGTCACAGTAAGGACGTAACCGTGAAATTATTTTTGTACTGCTAATTTTTAGGTAAGAAATTATGTAATATTATAAGAAGTTATTTTATGAAATTAATCTTCGAAAATAACTTAATCATGAATTTAGAAAATTATTTAAAGAGAAAAATATCAAATTTTGGCTTAAAAGTATTTTAAAACACTAGAGGGCAATTAGTTCTGAAAACACGGTTACATAAAAGATTTTAGTATCAGATGATTGTTTTTTAAGAATTTTCCCTTTGAGATGATTTTCCAGAAACAAATTTTACGCAAACAGTGTAGACAGTGAGTTTGAACTTAGTAATCGAGATGTAGGGGAAATAGTGTTTTGCGGTGTTTTGGAATTTATGTCTTAATTTCGATGTGGTTTTGGACTGCGTGTCCTAATTTCGGGGTAGTTTTGGACTGCGTGTCATATGGACTGCATGTCCTAAGTTCGGGGTAAATAATATTATTCAAAGTGAATACTGTTTTCTATTACCACGAACCTAAGCCTGAGGCATCGGTCTAGGGGTTTCGTGATTGAGCACTCGGACTTGAGGTCTTGTGTTATTAATAAAAGTGTTAAGATGTCTAAAACCATTTAAGCTCTGGCAAGGAAAGATTGAACATAAAGAAAAGCGTCAAGAACAAAATGTTTTACATGCTTTTTAGGCAGACATGCCTATTTGTTAATCATGATATCATGGCGATATTCATGGATCGACGTATCATTGTGCCTTGGTTGGACAATGAAAAACCATATTCGGTGATCATTGCTCCTTAAATTGGATAGTGTGCTTTGGTAACCATATTCGGTGATCACTGTGCCTTGTGATGGACAGTGTGCTATGGTTTTGGCTTCGTGCCTTTTGCCTGCGTGGCTATTGAGTTTGATCAACTCACCTCGGGGTCGAGATATCCCATGAGATTAGATATGAATTTAGATTACGAATATGAAGTGTTCATGCATAGTTTTAAATGATGATGTTTGGGGTGTGAAACCTATGGATAAACTATTTGCCTTATTATAAACGTTTATGTAGTTATAAACTGGTATATGTGTATATGTTTTCTTTTGTGTCGCGCATGTAGTTATCGCGTTAAATCCATATATTGGTTTCTCACTCTTGCATGTTCTATTTCTGGTTTCTCTACTTGTGTATATATGTATATTGGAGTCCAGATGAACCGCTCAAGGAATATGACTTCTACAAGAAGAAGAAGGCTGTTTAGTTCAAAGCATGCTGATGCTGTTTACTACTTGCATAGTGTCTGTTAGTTCCGACCAGCTTAGGTTTTGAGTTATATTATGTTTTGTATGAACCTATACTTAGTAAGGTATTGTTGTGTAAATAATTATGATGCAGTATAGAAGTGTGTTATATTTATATATCTCCATATTTGATGATGTTTACGTTGTTGTTGGATTGGTCGAAAAGAAAAGAAAAGGGAACAAATTTTATCACCGTGTTGAGGAATATTTATAACTTAAGAAAATATTATTTTCCGAAAGCAACCAGCGAATTAAAGTTTTATTTTCCGTAATGAGTTAACCATGTAATGACCCAGGGAGGGTGTTACAATCCTAATGTCACTTCCGATTTTCAAAAGGAAATATCTACAATTGCAAGTCGTCAATTTCCCAATTTATTCAACCCACAACTAGATTAATTAAGTTCTTGGTTCCCTATAGCGATTGCACCGCTTTCCTATTCTATCCCTAGTAATCTTCAAATGGTGTTCTTAATTCAAGTCCTAAGCACGAATTCCTTCCCAGCTTCAACGCACTAGACTAGTTAACCACTAGCCACATGATTAGCGCAAACAAAAAAGAATTAAGAAACAAGAAAAGAGACAAGGGTATAAGAAAATATTACTTGGATAAACTATGTCATCAGAGGTGGCTTCATCGTTCCCTTAGAAAGGAGGATCAGTTCCTCATAGAGACGAAAATAACGAAAAAAGTAATAAAAGCAATCTTCCTTCAAGAACTGACTCAAAACACACTACACGGCTCCAAGCAAACTAGGATTACAATTTTTCCAATCAAAAACTGCTCTCTTTGACCTAAAACAAGCTATTTATAAGGTTTGTAATCTGCACGCGCTCGTGGGGCGAGCAAGGATTCGCGAGGTGAATCTTAAGTTGGCGCCAGTTCAAATTTGGACTTCTCGCGAGGTGAGACAAGGTTCGCGGGGCGAGACAGAATGGTCTTCATTTCACTAAGTCTGACCCGCGAGGCGAGCACTGTCTCGCGGGACGAGGCAGAATGGTCTTCATTTCACCGAGTCTAGCTCGCGAGGGGAGACTGAATGGCTGCCTGTTCTTGCTTGATCTGCTCCTCTGGCTAGCGAGGCTAGCTTCTGTTCGTGAGGCGAACGGCCAATTTTTTCCTTTTGCATGTTTCCTTCATTTTTCCCAGCTTCCTCGAGCTTCACTCGTAACCTCCCACAATTGGTATCAAAATTGAGGTCTTTCTAGTCATAAAACTAGATGAATCAATGGTTTATCACACCATCGACCATCGCAGCACCACCGTCTGCCTCCGCTCGACGTGGAGAAGACGACTATGGCTCTAGCTCGCGTCCCTGCACGCGTTGTCGGAGCAGTTCGCGCCTGGTTGTCGTCCTCTGTCGTGGGTAAGCACTCAGCACGCCGTCGATCGCCACCTGCAGCGCCGTCCACCGCCGCTCGAAGTGGAGGAGACATCCACGTCTCTCGTGTCCCTGCACTCCGCCTGCATCGTTCTGCGTTTTGCCGCCATTCTGCATTTGGCTGCCATTCCCGCTGCAAACCGCGTGTACGACCGTCGTCGTCGCCGTCGACCGCCACCCCGGAGCTCACAGAACCACCTTCGACGTTGTCATCTTCTTCCTTTCCTTGGTTGAGTGATTTTCTCACCTTATCGTGTTTGATTTCAGAAATCCCCAATTTCCTCAAACCTTAACCCTGTCTTTTGATTTTTAAAACCTTAAATGTGAAATTAAACCGTGTTTTATGCAATTGAGGTAGTGAATTGGTGTTTCCCTAAACTAATTTTATCACTCTTTATTTAGATCGATTTTTCCCCAAATTGCTTCACGAACTCTAAAAGCCCAAAATCTATTTTGTGGAAATTAGTATTGTTTTTGTGAAATTAAGTATATTAGTGAGTTAAATATATAATGTTGATGATGAGTTACTGCTTTTGTGAATTGTTTGGTTGTCACAATGCTTGGTTTGTCTCTCTTGGATGTTGGCCATGTTCGCGCTTGCCTGAGGGAGCAAGTATTGTTTTTCTGGGAACTGACAGGAGTTGCTTGAATGTGTTGTGAAGCTCCAGAAGAGTGTGGGTTTTAATGCGGGTTATAGTATGGATGTTAGGAAATTATATGGGGATTAGTGAGACATATTGCTTGATTATAATTGTGTTGATTATCTGTGTGGATTATGTGGTTTATGCAATTAGGACTTTATTTGGTGAAGTGTTAAATGGTTGGCATGTTTGTGTTTGTCTATTTTATTTTTACTCTATGCTGGCCAAAAGGCATGTCTGAGTTAATTTATACCTTTGATTGGTAACTTCTTTTTTTCCACCTATGGAGCTGACTGTGTTTTAGTTTGTACTGAGTGGGTATCAGACAATTGCGATCGTAGATAAATATCTGAATGGATTAACTAGGACAGTTGTTTAATGAGGTTAAATTCATATCATTGTGGAAGAAATGAATTTGATGGATATAGGAGTTAAATCACCATGGATGGATTTTATCTAGATTACTCAAAGTGTAGTTATTAAATGAGGAGTTAAGTTTGAATATAACATAGGGTGTGTATAGTACTCCCAAGTGTGGTGACCATGGCCTATAATGTCGAGTGTGCATTTGATGATAAAGACACCACTTGGATAATATTAGACCTGACGGTAACTAATAAGTTATGATTGATGGCGATTTGATATAGTTTTAATTCTTTATAATGCCGAATTTGAATTTATGAAGGATCTTAAGTATCTAAGTCAATTTGGATTAAGTCTGGGTGAGTTATAGTAACTTCTAAGGAATTGTGGAAATATGAGAAGTTAGGGAAATGAGTTAATTGGTATTTAGTTGTTACTGTTGATTAGGCTGGAATTAATTGAATGCGAGCATAAGATTTTATCTCAGCTATGTTAAATTCGGATTTTTAGAAGGAGACATAAAATTCGAAGTTGTCTCTAGTGGAAGTTTGAATACTTTAAGGTTAATTAAGGAAGTTCAGGTATATGGTATATAAGTAGGAAAATAATTTTAGTGTAATTGCTTAGGAATTTTATTTGGGGAATTCTTAGTATAGTTGCTTATTATTAATTGTTTGATTATCTGTGGATTACGATTTTCATTGATATTGTGGTTGAACAATTTTATTTCTGATTTAGCCAAATTGCTAAATTTAAATCGTTGATTTTTGGTGTAAGGATTGAATCCGAAAACCTTACCTATTCTTGAATTTCGGGACGTTGAGCATCAATTTGAGTACGTCATAATTAGGATCTAAGTATAAGCCTATCGGTACAATCGTTAAGTCGCTTAGGGACTTGTGTTGGTGTGCATTTGTTTCCGAACTTAGATTCGGGAGGTGTTGGAATATTATTATCAGTTGGTATAAATTTATTATTTATTGAATTTATGAATTCAATCTTAAGGTTTATCCTTATTTATATTTTGTTGTCTTGGGCTTGAAGTTAATCTGATTTATGGAATTTAAAAATGAAATGATTAGACCAAATATTGTGAAGTTAAAGATTTTCAAAATCTTGTCTTTTGATGATTTTATTATTGGATTTGTCGTTGATCTTAACTATCAATTGTTATTCTTAAAAGCGCTTAACAAAAAATGGGGTGTTACAACTCCACCCCCTTATAAAAATTTCATCCTCTAAATTTCTACTTACCTAGATCAAAACGGTGCGGATACAACTCCATCATCTTGCTTTTCAGCTCCCACATAGCACTTTCCCCAGTAGCCCCACTCCAAACGACTTTGACCAAGGGAATTTCCTTGCCTCTTAATTGCTTCACCCTCCTATCCTCTACTCGAAAGGATAGTACCTCAAAAGTCAAGTTCTCTTTTAACTGTATGGTATCGGGTACTATCACGTGACTAGGGTCACGAATGTACTTTCTGAGTTGAGACACATGAAAAATACTATGAAGGTTGGACAAGAACGGTGGTAAGGCTATTTGGTAGGCGACTTTACCAACTCTTTTCAGAATTTGGTAAGGACCAATGAATCTAGGAGTAAGTTTCCTTGCCTTCATCACTCTACCAACCCCAATTGTCGGGGGAACTCTCAAGAACACATGGTCACCTTCTTGGAATTCGAGCGCCTTCCTCCTTTTGTCATGGTAGCTCTTTTGCCTACTCTGTGCCACTTTCATCTTTTCCTGAATCATCCTCACTTTTTCTGTGGTTTCTTGTACCACTTCAGGTCCTAACACAACATTATCACCAGGTTCACTCCAACACAAGGGTGTCCTACATCTTCTCCCATAAAGAGCTTCATAAGGTGCCATCCCAATACTGGAATGGAAGCTATTGTTGTAGGTAAACTCTATCAGGGGTAAGAACTTGTCCCAACTTCCCGACTGCTCTAGCACACAAGCTCTAAGCAAGTCCTCTAAGGACTGGATGGTTCTCTCAGACTGGTCATCAGTCTGTGGGTGATAAGCTGAACGAAGCCTAAGCTTGGTTCCTAAAGCCTCTTGCAAACTGTTCCAAAACCTAGAGGTAAACCTCGGGTCTCTATCTGACACTATGCTAGAACGTACACCATGCAACCTAACTATTTCTCCGATGTACAACCTGGTTAACTTTTCCAAAGGGTATTCCATGTTCTTCGGGATGAAATGGGCAGACTTAGTAAATTTATCCACAACAATCCATATCACTTCATAACCTGCTGGAGTCCTCGGGAGTCAAGACACAAAATCCATGGCAATACTGTCCCATTTCCATTCTGGGATGCTCAAACGTTGCAACTTTCCCGACGGCTTCTAGTGTTCTATCTTAGCCTTTTGGCACACTAAACAAGCATACATGAACTTAGTCACATCCTCTTAAGATCTTGATACATCTTAGTGGCACCTGGGTGCATACTCAGTCCACTCCTATGTCATTCTTCAAGGATCAACTTCCTAAGCTCCGGGAGATCCGGTATACAAACTCTATCTTTGAACCTCAAAACTCCGTCACTTCCTTCCTTAAAACTAAGGTTTCTACCCTGAGTGAGCAACTCTCTCTGGTCTAAGAGAAACTAGTATATCTTCTGACCTTCTCTAACTTGATCCATCAAACTGTTGGTAACCTTCAAGGTTCCAAGCCTAATGCTACTAGGGGTAACTTCCCAAGCTAAATTCAGGTATCTAAACTCCTCAATCAGATCCATCTCCCTAACCATCAAAGCAGAGATGTGCAAGGTTTTCCTACTTAGAGCATATGCCACCACATTGGCCTTTCCTGGGTGGTAGGTTAGATCAAACTCAATCCTTTAAAAACTCCATCCACCTACGCCGCCTCATATTCAAATCCTTCTTATCAAAGAGATACTTCAAGCTCTTATGATCACTAAAGACCTCAAACTTCGCTCCATAAAGGTAATGCCTCCAGACCTTTAAGGCAAACAGTACAACTCCTAACTCTAGGTCATGAGTAGGGTAGTTCTTCTCATGGGTTTTCAACTGCCTAGAGGCATAAGCTACTACCTTACCATCTTGCATAAACACTCCACCAAAACCTTGCTTCGATGCATCACAGTACACCACGAAAGGTTTACTAGGATCTGGCAAAACTAACACTGGTGCTGATGTCAACCTATCCTTAAGGGTTTGGAAACTCTCTTCACACTTAGAGTCCCACACAAACAACTGTCCCTTCTTGGTGAGACGTGTTAAGGGTAAAGCTAACTTAGAGAAACCTTCTATGAAACTCTTGTAGTACCCTGATAAACCCAAGAAACTCCTAATCCCGGTCACTGACTTCGGCGCTTCCTACTGGAGCACCGTCTCTACCTTAGCCGGATCAACAACTATGCCACCTTTAGAGATGACATGCCCTAAGAAACTCACCTCTTCTAGCCAGAACCCACACTTAGACAACTTAGCATACAACTGTTTTTCCTTAAAGGTCTGCAAGACAACCCTCAGGTGTTCCTCATGTTCCTCATTGGTCTTGGAGTACACTAAGATGTCATCTATGAAAACCACCACAAACTTATCCAAGTAAGGGTGAAAGGTCTTGTTCATGTAGTCCATGAACACAGCAGGGGCACTGGTCACACCAAAGGGCTTAACCAAGTACTCATAGTGACCATAACACATCCTAAACGCTGTCTTCGGGATGTCCTCAGACTTAACCCGAATCTGGTGGTACCTTGACCTCAAATCTATCTTCGAGAAAACACAAGCTCCGATCAATTGATCCATAAGATCATCAATCCTAGGGAGGGGATACCGATTCTTAATGGTCACCTTGTTGAGCTGCCGATAGTCGACACACAACCTCATACTGCCATCCTTCTTCTTTACCAGCAACACTGGCGCTCCCCATGAGGATACGCTAGGCCTAATAAACTACTTTTGGATTAGATCCTCTATCTGTTTCTTTAGCTCAGCTAGCTCTAGAGGATACATTCTATAGGGTGCTATGGATATTGGCCCGGTGCCAGGCACGAAGTCTATGATGAACTCAACATCTCTCTTAGGGGGCAAGTTATAAACATCCCTCGGGAACACTTCAGGAAATTTCTGCACAACAGGCACACTTCCGACATCAGGAGGGCTCTCTACTTCCAGAAAAATAACATTATGTACACTCGGGCTTCGTCTTTCATCGAAGCTTTAACTTGGTTGGCAGATAGAAAGATTGGATCCTTAGACTCCACAGTAGTTTCAAAAACCATGGTTTTATCGAAACAGTTCAAAAGGACATGGTTGGAAGATAACCAATCCATGCCAAGAATACCATCAAGGTCCTTTAAAGGTAAGCACACAAGATTTACAATAAAGGTTCTACCATTAATGGTGATATGACAGGTCTTGCATGCATGAGAAGTAAGAACAGGCTTATTTGTAGGTGTGGAGACAACCAAATCAAACTCAAGAAAAGTAACAGGTAAATTAAGACTCTTGACCCTATCATGCGATATAAACGAGTGTGTAGCACCCGAATCATACAATACAGTTAAAGGAGTTCCATCAATTAAGTGCATACCTTGAATCAAGTCATTAGACTCAGAGGCCTCAGCTCCACTAAGGGTAAAGACTCTCATAGTGGTCTTCAGTCGATTAGCCTGATACTGCTGACTCTTGCTAGCACTTGGAGGCTCTAACTTTGCTCCTCCACAATCCCGACTGATATGGCCAGGCTTGCCACACCTAAAGCAGATGACGTCTAATTCCTTGCACTGAGTAGTGAAGTGGTCTGGTGCGTCGCACTTGCCACACTTCATAGGCTTAGAGGCATTAGAGTTGCCACCCCCGGACCTATAATGAGAAAACTATGGCTTCCTTCCACTCTGCTTGAAATCCCGACCGACTGGAGCGTAACGCTGCTTGCCCTTATCCTTCTGCTCGGCCTTCTTGCTACCTTGGCTATCTGAATTCCTGAAACTAGCAACCCTGGACTTGTAGGTATCCTCAAAGATCCTACACTTGTTCACCAAGGTTGGGAAGACTCTGATCTCCTGTTAACAAATCGCATGCTTGACCTCTGGACGAAGACCATCCTCGAACTTTACACACTTTGACCGATCATCCCCCATTACCTGATAAGATGTGTAATACCTAGCCAACTCCTCTAACTCAACCGTATACTCGCCCATTGACATATTCCCCTGCTTCAAAGCCAAGAACTCTATCTCCTTCTTGTCACGAACATCCGCAGGAAAATACTTCTCCAGAAACCTATCTCCGAACATAGCCCAGGTGACTGCTGTAGCCTCAGTCACCATCCTCCGATGACAGTTCTCCCACCAGTGCTCAGCCTCCTCCGTGAGCATGAACGTGGAAAAGATAACCCGCTGCTGATCATTGCAGTCCATAGCTTTGAAGATCTTCTCGATCTCCCTCATCCACAACAAAGCTCCCTTGGGATCATAAGCTCCTCTAAAAGATGACGGATTGTTCCACTGGAACTTGTCGAGACCCTGAAACTCAGCTGGTCCTCCGTTGTCGTTGTTCTGCACTTGACCGATCTCATTTGCAAGGAGTGCCAATGCGTCAACGGTTGCCTGATCGTTTCTACCTCTTCCTGCCATGAGTTCCTGTACATGTCCAAAACAACCATTAAATACAGAGAACCTAAGCAGGAAAAAGCGATAGGCTCATAACCTAAGCATCATTGTCTATAACAAGTATAGACAATCCAAACAAGATCACACAACAGACTCATACCACAACCTGATAGGACAGACCTGCTCTGATACCACTAAATGTTACACCCTTTACCCCACATATTAATATAGAACATTTAATTGAAAGAGGTAATATAAAAACATGCATTTATTTCATTAAATAAAAAACTTAGATAAAAGGTACCACATTGTAACAACTTAACTCGGAAATAACATGGTTTTAAAAAGATAAAACATAGCCAAAACATAAACAGAAACATAACCCAACCCTGATGTCACATACAGAGCTGGTATAACCGTTCTGGAATAAATCCTCGGAATACAATTGAAACTGAAAACTAACAACAAACTATCAACTGTAAAACTAAGCATCCTAACTAGAGTCGCGGCTCCTCAGAGTCACTTCTCCACTGGCTGCTCACCGTCCTCTGCGAGAAGAGATACATACCACAACAGACAAAGAGAAACAGGGAGTAAGAAAACATGTAAATACATCGGCATGGAAGAAGTTAAGCAAGATGAACATACATCACAACATGGCATAGCAATTAATAACATATAACATCAACATAAATATGATCACATCAACATATCATCTCAACCAACAAATGCTATACGGTGCAACATTACTCCACTACTCCGTTATGCATGTGGATCCAAACTATCTCAGGAAGGCAACTTCAGAGTTACCTATCCACATTGTCCATAAAAGCACCAACGCCGGCAGTCCTCAAAACCATGGGTGAACCCCTTGGATAGCTCGTCATAACGAGGATAAGCCACCGCGGGGGCGCATGGTTCACCAAACCTTGGGTGAACCACCCGAGTTGGCCAGATCGTCGTACTCTAGGACAACATCCCCTTTGTCGAACTTCCCCCACTAACAACTTCGACCTATGAATGCATGAGCACAACAACAATCAAGGCAACCACCTCCTTTGCTTGGGCCAATATGCACCAAAGACTTATCACCAGTATCAATGTCAACATCAACACCTTAATCCTTCTGGGTCAAGGCCCACTTAGCCAAAAAGCACTAAGGTTCAACTCATCAACACCTCGACCGAAAAGCATCGAGGCTACTTTGGCCAAAAATCACCAATGCATATCAACGTGCGGTAGCCCAAAGGGCACCGACTTAACCAACTTATTATTCTTATTCATCTTAATTAATATTTAATTAAGTTATCTATCTCTTATTTATTTGATTGGTATCTTATTACATTATTGGGAACATCAGGGGTGAAACACTCTTTTAGAACCTTTAATTCACGTTCTGACCAGTAAGGGAAGCACGGGCGTGCTCACCCCAGCACGGTCGTGCTGCCACTTAAATGGAGCACGGTCGTGATCACTGTCCTGCACGGCCGTGCTCAATGCGTGGCTATCTTCCAGAATTCAATTGGGAGCACGCACGTACGTGCTCCTGGGTCAGCCGTACCTTTCTTGGCAGATTCAACCTATGTTCTTGGAGCCAAAAATCCCTAACACTCTCAAATCAGATCCTAGGGTCCTTTGACTAAACCAGTTGGCATCAAACCTTACCTCTCATTAACAGTTCGTGTCTTATGAGATATTGGGAAATTAATCCCTAAACCGTTACGTTAATTAATAGTCTTATTAATCCAATTAGGGTTTCATTAACATGTTCAACATAACGACAACATAACTCAGTCAATCAATATTCATCCAATCAATGCATAATAACAACAACACAAAAGTCATATTCATATTATGACAAATTCAACTATTTATACACCATTGACATACAACATAGTAATTATAAACAATAGGCATACCATTAACCAACTAGAAATTATAGTAATTAACCATATAATCAAACAAAACATGGCATACTCAACAATTAATAACAACTATTAACAACATACAAAGGGGCTATGGGAACCCCTCATCTTACGCTACCCCCTTGCCTAATGCATACACTATCATTCTCCCCATACCTGGTATGAAGAATTCCCATTAACTGATGCAGATTCCAACTGGTTCCCTCGAACGGCTGGACGAACGATCCCAAGCTTTGGCCAACACGAAGAAGTTAACCAAATAAGTTCCCAATTCAATAAATAGGAAAGGAAACGGAAAGGGAGAAGACCATTACCTTAGGATTGACACTTAGCGCGTGACTCTACTCTCTTAAACACAAACGAAACACCAAACAATGATTAGGTTCAAAGGGAACAAACGAGAGAGGCTGACGTCAAACTTAGGATTGCCTAAAAGTTCCAAATTGAGGGTTTAACTCATAACCCTCGCTTTTAGCAACATACTTATAGACTCAGACCCAATCACGGTCGTGCTCCTTGTTGAGCACGGTCGTGCTCAACTTACCGCTTACGAGGCGCGGTCCGCTATTGAGAACGGGCGTGCTCACTGTTGAGGACGGGCGTGCTCAACTTAGAGTTTGCGAGACACGCTTTCCCAACTAGCACGGCCGTGTGCTTGTGACTCAGACAGTCACAAGACACAAGCCTAAGAAAAGGATTTTCCACTTAAAAATCTCATTTAGCCCACTCTCAACCTTCATAGCAAACGAGGCATACATAAAAGCGCTTAACGAAAAACCGGGTGTTACATTGGTTTGTGGGGACAGTCGGCAATCCATAGAGTAGCCATGAATGTTACAAACTGATTCTTATATAAAATTCTCCAATCCCAATAAAAAAGGAAAGAGAAAAAATAGAAAATTGTATTAGTTACCTTCCCCGAAAATAGAAATAAAAATAAATATGAATATATATGTGCATTACTTGTTAGACACATTTGGTAAACTTTTTAAAATTGCACCATTAGAGTGAATGTTTGCTTAAAGTAATACTAGTATAAAGTAAAGAAGAATGTTAATCAGTGCCTTATAGCATTGGTTAAGGAATCAAAGGAAGAAATTTTTTATTGGAAAGTGGTGTATTCAAAATTTTGAGAAGTGATGTTATTTTAGTTTTCCAATGATGACTTACTTTTATTGAAATCTTGAACTAATGTTCTCAGGACACTAGTTAACAAATCCCTAAAATAAAAAGTTGTGAGATGTTATGATACTAGACCTATAAAAATAGGAAGGAGAATGCTAGCAAGTGCTCTTAGGGCATTGTTTAAGGAATCAATAATGAAAATTTTGTATGGGAGATGGTGTATTTAGTATATCAAAAAGTGTTAAACTTAGTTTTCCAATGTAGCCTATAAAAAATAGTTTTCCAATGTAAATTTTCCTTTTCTGTATTCTTTAACCAATGTCCTAAGGATATTTGTTAGTGGTTAGCAAGACCTAAGAGGAATTAAGTATTCATTATCCAATAAATTGCACCGTCGAAGAAGTAAAAAAACGATTGAAACAAGTGAAAAGGGAATAATATGAATTTATGAGTTTTTACCCAAAAAAAAATGCATTGATGAGTTGGTCAACGAAAGGAGCACCGTGGGGGTGGGGAAACGTTACTATTAACAACTTCGGAAATGATTTTTTTGACACGGGACAACATACGGTACACCGTATGAACAGTCTGCATGTGACGCGGCATCAGATCAGACTGTCGACATCAGATCAGAAGACTTTTTTTTTTTTTTTTTTTTTTTTAAAATTTAAATTTTTTTTGTAAATAAATTTTTTGATTAATTATGTGTCAATATCTGGTGAACGGGGTACAGATATTTGGTGAATGTCTTCAAATATGTGGTGAATGCCCATACTAAAACCAAGTTTTGGATGCCTTAGATTATCTGGTGAACGTAGTTCAATTATATGGTGAATGTCTTCAAATATGTGGTGAATGCTCATACTAAAACCAAGTTTTGGATGCCTTAGAGTATCTGGTGAACGTAGTTCAATTATCTGGTGAATGCCTTCGAATATCTGGTGAATGCTCATACTAAAACCGAGTTTTGGATGCCTTAGATTATCTGGTGAACGTAGTTCACTTATCTGGTGAATGCCTTCGAATATGTGGTGAATGCCTATACTAAATTAGCTTGTGGATGCCTTAGATTATCTGGTGAACGTAGTTCAATTATCTGGTGAATGCCTTCAAATATGTGGTGAATGCCCATACTTAATCAAAAAATTTATTTACAAAAAAAATTTAAATTTTTTTTAAAAAATAAAATAAATAAAGCTGTGCTACAATGCCAGATGCATGTGCAGATTCGATTCTGATGATGACGATCGACGACTTGTTTCATACGATGTACCTATGTTGTCCGGCGTTTTGTGTCAAATTACCAAACCTGTAACAACTTTCTATCAAGTATCAATACGCGTTCCCACGTCAATTTTTACCCAATCCATCTTTCGTATGTTCTTACTTCTTATATGTTTTACCTTTTTTCTTGGTGTTTTTCATGGTAGCATCTACAATGAAGCACTTGACAAAGTGGCATACTGATGAGTCACTTATACTGGTTGTCGGATAAAAAATCAAAGTAATCAACGCTCCGGATCTAATGTTCCAAACAAAATATTATTACCCTAAAAAAAATTAAATACATAATTTTCCTATACTGCCCTAGCTCTTGTTTTGCTCTTCCATTTCTACCCATCACCCTATCCCGCCGGCCACCATCGTTTCCTCCACGACGACCACCACCGCGCCAGTCACCGCCGTCGTACCATCTCATTTACGGCCAGTTCTCTCTCTCTCTCTGTAGCACTGCTTGTGTTGTCGGGTTGCCGCCATGTCTCCGCCTTCCATGCAGGTTCTGTGCCACCGCCTCCCCCTAAGCTTCGAATAGAATTGGCATTCCCTCTTCCTACCCCTCATCCATCCCTCTTCCTCTTCTAGATCCGGCTCAAAGTGCTGCGACTCAACTAAACAAAGTGCTCGACCCAGGTCGCGGTTGAGGTAGTCATAGCAGATCTGTGTAGCGTTGAAGATGATACACTATGCGAAGATGTGGTGCTGGTTGTACGGTGGTCACGTTGTGGTGCACAGAGGCTAAGAATGGTGGTGGATATGGCTTCCAAACAACAAAGACTCCCTCTTCCAAATGCTGACAAAATCACGTTGATGACATCCAGGTCGACTCTCGCTTCAGATCTGCGACCCGCCGTTCACTGTGCGCTCCACCATTTCCAGCTCAGGACAACTCGTGCCGGTGTTAGGGTTAGCAGAGGGTGGGGGATAGTAATGGGGTGGAGGGGTAGGGGATGAGGGTAAAACTGATATTTCAAATATAAAAGAAATCAAAAATAAAAAAACCTCGAAACTTGTGATTATAAGTAAAAAAACTGCTACGCCGGTGTGGCACTTGTTTTCAGACTTCATGCTAGATGCCACCGTTTTTCATACTTGCCAGTTTTTTTTTTTTTTTGGTAAAGAAGTTCTTTTTTAAAAGAATGAAAAAAAATCATTGAGTTGGATTCCAATTTCCAAGTTTTTGGTTTGTTTGGTTGCATTATGTGAGAATGGAATGCTAAGGAAGAGACAAAAATGAAGTTTAATGAATTTTATTTGATTATTAGAAAAGTGTTTACTTAAATTATTTTGTGTATACATGACATAAAATATTATAATATATATACATAGTACACACTTATTAATTTTTATACTAAAATTATTTTTTTAATTTTATATATTAAGCATTTTAAAGGATGTAAACTTTAATCCAACTTCTATCTTCATTTAGAAGATAGAAACATATTTTTTTCATTCTTATTCTAAAAATTGCCTATTTTAATTATCTTTATTAAAGACAATTATTATAATAAAACATATATTTTATAGTCAAAATAATCGAAAGTGTCATATTTGTTTAGAAATTGATGAACTAAATAACTCAAAAAAAGGAAAAAAAAAGGCTAAAAAAACATTTTTCACATAGTAGGTGTATGTTTAATATTCATCATTTTTTAGAATATATACTAAAAAATCATCTACTTGAGAAAAGTAAATACATATTATCGTTTCAAAAAATAAATATTTATATGAGAATTACGTTCGATTATATATATATATATATATAAGAGATTTTCAAATTCTACATTTAAATTTAATTAAAAAATAATTTTATTTTATGATAAAAAAGCCTAAGATTAATTTTTAAAAATATTTTTTATTGTAAAAATATTAAATAACTAATCATAAATAATTTTGTATGTTTTAGTGACTTAACGGTGTTAAGTCTATGGTCAGTCAACGTTAAAATTTGGAGTGAAGTATAATTTATAATCATATTTAAGGTTTGTTGTTATTTTAATAAACTTGTAGGTGGTGGAGTGTAATTTACTCTTATTGATTTGATAGATCTTTTTTTTGGTATTTCATTGATTTAATAATTTATCATTGGTTGATATGATATATCAATTAAATTATTTATTTAATTTAATCAATAAATAGTTGATATTGCTCTCTATTATATCCAGCTAATAAAAGTAAAAAAGAGTGAAACAAGTGAATAATAAGGAAAAAAATGCATTTATGAGTTGGTCAACAAAGGAGCGCCGTGGGGGTGGGGAAACGCTATTATTTAACAACTTTTTATCAAGTGTCAATACGCGTTCCCGCGTCAATTTTTACCTATTCCATCTTTCGTATGTTCTATTGATAAAAAAATCTTTCGTATGTTCTTAACTTCTTATGTTTTGCCTTTTTAATCTTTGGTGTTTTTCGTACGTTGGCAAGTTCTTTTTTTTAAAAAAAAAAAAAACCTTTTAAGTTGGATTCTAAGGACCTGATTGATTTATTTTTTATTTCCTGTTTTTATTTTCTAATTTCAAGAATAATTATAATAAAATTCATTAGAAAACTATTATTTTGTTTTAATTATATTTTCTGTTTTCAAAAACTTCTATGGGAAACAAGGAAAATAAATAAAAGTTATTTTTACTATTTTCTATACAAGTCTTTTGAAACATGAGATGTAATGAAAACAATTTGATAATTTTATAATGATTTTTGTTGTAATTATTTCTAAAAATAGGAAATGAAAATAGGAAATGAGAAACAAAAGTGTCACAAAAGTGTCACATTGTTTTCATTCTCATTCCTGTTTTCAAATATTTGTATAAGAAACAGTGAAAACAGAAAAGTTGTTTTCAACATTTCCTGTACAAATTTCTAAAAACAGGACAGAATAAAAATAAGATGACAATTTTATAATTATTTCGAAAAACATGAAATGAAAACTGAAAACTAAAAACAAAGCAAACACACCTAAGTTTTTGGTTTGTTGGGTTGCATAACGTGAGAATGGATGCCAAGGAAGAGACAAAAATGAAGTTTAATGATGAATGCCAAGGAAAGCATATTGTTTTTGTTTGGGTGTGAGAAGAAGCAAAGGATAATGAAATATTGGACCATAGCAACTTATTGAAGTTTCAGCAAAGGATATACATAGAGTGCATTAGTTTGTTACTTGATTTGAAAGAAAAATATCTGTCTGTTAAAAAAATAACTTATCAGTACACTTGTTTAAGTAAATTGATTTTAAAAAAAATCTAAGAAATTGTTTTTTATTTTAAATTAAATCAGAAGTTGAAATAGTAAGTTCTTAGAAAATCAGTGTTAAAACAGATGCAACAGAAGAAGGGAACGTAAAAAGTATTTTTGGATAACTATAAAGTGATGGTAAAATGTTTTTTTCTCAATAAAAAGTTTATTTTTATATTATTTTTGGATAATAAGAAGAATATACCAAAAAATAAAACAAAGGAATAGTGTGATGAAAAAGAATATACAAATATTTTAATAATCAAATTCCTAAAGTGGATCATTACCCTTCTCAAATAACTTTCTTGATGATAAATATAATTTAAACAGCTAGATTTTATGAGATTTTTTTTTCTTCTAAAGATAAAATAATCGGTTTATGAAATGATAAACAAATCCCTCTTTCTTCCCATGATTATAAACAAACATTATTATCCTCGTTGGGAGGCTGAGAACCAAGGGGTAAAATCTTGCTTAATCAGTCAAACCAAAGATTAGTGCCATAGCAGGCCCAAAGGACCTAAGGCATAGGGATAATTTGGTGGATCCACTCTGCCCAAAGGGCTAATTAGGGTAGGTTCCGGAAAAAAGAAGAAGACAAAATTACACTTTTTGCCCTATAAGTTATTTAATTTGTTTTGTTCAAATTGGCCCCTTAAGTTTATTTTGTGACAAATAGGTCGCATAAGTTAGGTTCGGATAACAACTTCTTCCTTTTTAATCCATTCCTTCAATTCCTCTCGTTGATGACACTTCCAAACCCAGCTGGCTTGCTTTCGGGACATCTAAACAGGAAAAAAAATTAATTAAAAATATATAAATAAAAAATAAATTAAAAATTTGTACAATAAAAATGTATTCATCTTCTTCTTCCTTACCCGGATCTGGAAACGGTTTGAGTAATATGGCTATAACCGATGCCCTCACCTATATTTCTTTACCTCCATATCAAATCTCCTCCTCCTCCTCCTCCTCCTCCTTCTATCTATGTGGTTGCAGCAATGATGCTGATGTGATGAAATTGAAATACACCATACGAAGTCCCTAAGAGGAGGCAGAGCACCACCTCTAATCACCACTCCTCCACCAACTCCGTTTAAACCCTAACAGAACTCTTCCATAACATCAATTGTCCATCTCCGTTCGCCACCACCACCACCACCATCGTTAGCGACTCCTCCGTCGCAGTCTTTTTTAACGACACCTCCCCTGCAGACGTCATCCTCCGCCTCTTCATCGATGTCATCTCTCCTCTCGAACCCTCCATCTCCTCCGTCGACCTCGTCACGGTCTCCGACCTCAACATGTACCTCCACTCCACTGGTCTCCGACCCCGTTCCTCATTATGTCATTCGTTCCTCTGCACTGATCTTCTTCCCTCGCAACTCATTGGTTAGTTGTTTTTGCCATCTTCTCTTTTTCCCCCTTTTGTGCTTCACATTCATAACCCCCAAAGTTGATTTTTGTTTTTGTTTTTGCGATTTTTGCAACTAATGCCCTCAAGTGAAGCATGGAGAGAGGGAGTGGTGTCCTTCATTCTATAGATTTTTATTTTATTTCTGAAGGCTTAAACGAACCTTGTCCTAATCTTCCCTAATTGTGTCCTCACTTGTCTTTCCATTACTGTCCTTGTTCCCTCCGTTATAACTATCTGATTTAGGGTTCAGGTTTCTTTTATTGTTTCATAGTTTTTTTAATTTCTTATTGGAAGAGGAGAGGAGGATGGCGGAGGTGGGCATAAGCACCAAAAGATCGAGGTGCTTCAGATGGCGGTGCTTCGGTCGGCAATGGTGGTGATTATGACGGTGGTGTGCTGGCGTTCTTTGTAGAGAGATATTGCATTAGAGATTTGGAAGGGGAGAGCAAAAGTCTTTATTAATTTTCTTTTTTTATTTATTAATTTATGTCTTTTTTATATTATTATTTTTGCTTGCTTGGATGCCGAGTCAAAAAGCCAACTAGGTTCGGAAATGCCACGTAGGAGTGGAATTGAAGGAATGGAATAAAAAGGAAAAATTTGTTACCTGAACCTTACTTATGGGATCTATTCGTCACAAAATAAACTTAAGGGACCAATTTGAACAAAACAAATAACTTAAGAGACAAAAAGTGCAAATTTGCCTTATTTAAAGGAAAGTATGTGTTTTGGTCATCCTATAAACAAACACTAGTAATTAAGTAAATTTATAATATAAATATATTAAAAATATCATCCTATGAAGTTTTTCTTCTTTCAAGAAATGCATATTGGTAAAACTTATCAAAAAGTTATAATTAGCATTATGTCGATTTATTATTTTATCTAAATATTTATAATTGTAAGACTTGAAATTTTTAACAAAACTACGTTACACAAACTAAAATCTTAAATAAGTTTATTTTTGATAGGCTAAAATCTTAAATATTAATAGACTCAATCCATATGATTGAGAGTTAAAGTTGTAACACCCTGATTTTTTTGCTTTCTATTATCAATATGAATATAAATAAACGTTTATATTTTTATCTGAAACTTAGAAAATGATTTTGGATAAAACAAAGTCAAATTTATACTTTACTTTATCGTAGAGAGTTATGGTTAAATTTTGGGTTGAAAATTCATTCAGAACCCGATCTGCGTTTTCACTGACAGTAACATTTTACTGATCAGAAAACCTAATTTTGACCCGAGAACAAAATGGATAGATTTTATATATTATTTCTAACAATGTAGGTTATTTTGAAAATTTTCAAAATAAATAGGTTATTATATTTGATTCGGGCCTAAAATCTAAATCGGGAAATAGATGGAGTCGAGAACAGACGTGCGGAGACAAAACCCGACATTGGAAGAGAAGACATCTTGCCACCTAGGGTGGTGAGTCATAGGGGAGACTCACCTAGCATTTAAGTCATGTAATGATAGGTTTATGTGTGAAAAGACCAAAATACCCCTAACCTAACCTATCCTAATTAAACATTAACCATGGTTAAGGCAAGACAAGTTCAAATTGACTTCTTCCTCCTTGTTATGTGGTCACAAATCAGTCACCTCTCCTTCAACCTCAACCACTCGATTTTCAAGATTACCTTAGGGTAAATTACTAATTTGTCCTTAAGTCTTAATTAAATAACCATTAGCCCTAAGTGAAATTACACTTTTGTCCTTAAATGAAAAATAATTTGGACACTTTGTTGGAACCAAAGTGGTTTTGTATTTAATAATCTCTAAGTTTTGAGGCTAACAAAAGGATTAAATTTGCTTGGCAAAGTATTAGTTGAGATCTAACTAGTGCTTTCAGTTATGCAGGAACGCTTTTATAAGTAAAATAAACTTGGTATAAGTTCCAATTGAAAAATACGTGTCCACCCCTGTAGACGGGCTACTCAAGAACTGAGGTAATTTTACCTTGTTGTTTTCTTTAGTAGACGAGGCTATAAATGAATACCTAAATAACTTGTTAGGTACAGCAAGTCCAAAGACTTGAAAATAAGCGCGTCCATCTTGCCACGTCAATAGACGGAAGAAGAAAAAGAACTAAAACACAAAGCAATCTAGTAGACGAGCTCTAAATGCCACGTCACTAGACAGAGATCTTTATAACTCATTAAGGAATAGCAAGTCTTAAGACTTGATAGATAAAAGGATTTGCCACGTCATCAGACGAGCTAAGAAAATTATCGAATAAACTTGGACTCTCTTCTGAATGAGTAGTCGGAGTTTCCTTTTAGACGAACTCCATATTTGAATGAATTTAATGCAATCTGGTCCACGATGAATTTATTTCAAATGATTGATATTTATTTCAAATGAATATTTGTTCTTCCCATTTGTTTTTATCCGATTTAATATCTTGTTTCTTTTGAGAAAATTCATAGTACTATCAAGGAAATACAAAAAGCAAATAATACAATTGGTATTGCAAAACGTTCTGTACGATGACATCTTTATTGCTGTACAAAAGCTGGGTTATACACAAAAGAGGAAAGAAAGTTTTTAAGGTACAATTGCTTAGAACAGTGAGCCTCCATTTTGTGAGTTTCTGATAACCAAGGATGCTTTTCAACATGGCCAAAATCAAGCTATCAGTCTCAACGGATATCATACATTTAATGCTATCTCTAAACGGGATTATTCAAAGTAACCGTTGAAGAATTACAAGAGAAGAAGAAGGTCACTATAAATTGAAGACCTCAGATACTGAAAAGAGAATTCTTGCTTGCACAATCTTGCTAGCTGAACTTTTGCCATTTGATTATCATTTATTCCATTATTCTTTCAAGAGCAATAGTCCGTATTCATTAGTTTGAATATTGTTTTAATATTCAACTGATCTTAAACTGTCATATTCTCACACTTAGTGAGTTAAGAAGATCAACTTTTAAATCTCTTTGTTAGAGTTAGAGCCTGAAGAGGCTTGGTAAGAAAGGAATACTTGTAGATTGAAGAGCTGTTGAATACTTGTTTGTAATCTATTTGGAGAAATAGTGGAAAAATCATTCAAGTCGAAGGGACTGGATGTAGCTCTTGGTTGGAAGAGAGTGAACCATGATAAAATCTCTTGCATGAATTTTCTATCCCTAAACTCTTCAGTTTTATTTGCTTATACTAACTGTGGGGTTTTGATATTTCTTTTGTTAAGGTTTTAAAAGGATCTTTGTCTTTGTGTGTGCTTCTGTTTCATATCTCTTTGAGTGCAAAATTTGTTTTAAAGGTTTTCAAAAATTATTAACGAACACAATTCAACCCCCCTTCTTGTATTTGCCTGTGCCAACTTCACACTTTTACCCTTTAATTCCCACGGCCAAAACACCACACTTAGGCCATTTCATTCATTTCATCAAGACTCCATATTCTTTCTCACATTTTCTCTCAAAAATTCTCTAAGTTCCATTACCAAAATTTGTAAAGCAACCACTTGATCTTTTGCTTTTTTTTCCAATTCCAAGAGGCATACCTTACTTCTCATCATCAATAAACTCTATGTTCTTCAATTATTTTCATGATTCAAGGCCATGATCATCATTTTTCATTTTAGGGTTTTCATGTTCAAAAATATCTAGAAAATCATAGAAAAATCCTATGATCATGAAACCAATTTCTATGAACTTGTCATCATCTCTATATTCATGATTCAAGAGCATGAATCAAAAAAAAAATTCTCTCCTATTTATCCTCTCAAGGCCAGAACCCTAATTTTGTGGGTGGAGTTTTGTTCAATTTTTCCTTTAAGTGATGCTTGATTTCATTCTTTTAGTTCATATAAGTGTTGAATCCAAAGGATTGAATAAAAAATGACATCTCTAGCCTATTCTTTTATGGAAGGCCGAATTCAAGTTCTTGAGAGCTTGGATGATTTTGTTTTATTGTTAACTTATGATCATTGTTTTTAACTCTATACTACTCTAAGATCATGGATCTAAGAGTTTATAAAATTTTAACATCCCTATCCAAATTATTTTGTGAAGTCCAAACAAACCCTAAGCTTGGTGTTAGAGGATTTTGTTTCAATTTCAAGTCATGATCATTGATTATGTAATCTCTTATGCTTAAGGATCACAAATCTAAGAGCATATGAATTTTAGAAATTCCTAACCATTTTTACTAGTTATTCCCGAACCCTAGTCATAGAAATTATGTGTCGTAATTGTTTGTTGATTGATTAATTGGTTGTGGTTTGTTGAAGAGTAATTTGGTGTGAATCGTGTACAAGTGTTATGGAAAATCGGTCGTTCGGCGGAATTTATTTCGGAAAGGAAAACCTCCAAGAGGTAAGGGGAGTAACCGAGGGGTTTTTTCGATAGTTATATGTTGTTAGTATGTGGTCTGTATAATTCATTTGGGTGTGTTCATGTTAGTTTAAATTATTTTATGTACTTAAATTTATCTGTTTTTAAATTATCTGTTTTTAATTGTTTATTTGCAGTTAATTGTTATAGCATTTTAATGCATGTCATAAAC
This sequence comes from Sophora flavescens, assembly GCA_030762895.1. NCBI lineage: Eukaryota > Viridiplantae > Streptophyta > Magnoliopsida > Fabales > Fabaceae > Sophora > Sophora flavescens. Next base: position 124,602,423 of record CM061065.1, read on the forward strand.
TGTGCTAATTGCTATAGTGTTGACATGAAATTATTATTGATGTTGGTTATGTATTGAAAAGCCTGACACTAGTCACTGCTCAATTAATTACGATGATAAAAGCGTTAAGAAGCTTTATAAGAAATAATGAATTTTAATTGGTGGAAGATAGTAATCTAATATTACTTAATTATCTAATTGGTCAAAAATGTGGAATAGTTGAAAATACTATTATTTTAATGAATTATCGGTGTAAGAGTGATTTATGAGTCACAGTGAGGGCGTAACCGTGAAAATATTTTAGTACTGTTAATTTTTACGTAAGAAATTACAAAAATATTAGAAAATATTATTATAAAAAGTTAACTCGCAAAAATAATTTAATTAGAGTGTTGCGAAAATTATTTTACTAGAAAAGTTAAATTTTGACTTAAAACGTTTTTAAAATGTCAAGCGACGGAAAATTCCGAATATATTTACGGAAAGTATTCTTAAAAACAGCAATATTTGTCAGAACAGAGAATTAGTCTCAAAACAATATTTTCTTTTAACAAAAGTTTCAAATAAAGATTTTTTTTGAAGAAAACGAGTTTTAAGTGATTTGGTAATTTTATATAGGAATTTCAAACGAAAAATGATTTTCTGTAAATTAGTTTTATACAATGGTGTTATTCCGACAACTTGGATAAATTGAGGAGATTTTGTTTTTGATTTGTGTTTCACAGAACCAAAATGATTTTAAAGTGAAAAACGAACCTAGTGGCCGAGACGTCGGGGTTCTAGTGTTCTATGGTGTGGACCGTATGTCCTAAAGGTGAAGTTATGGACTATTTTGTCCTATAAAAGTTATGTAAGTTTTGTGCTTTATAATCTACGAACCTGAGGCTGAATGCATCGGTCTAGGGTTTCGAGATTTGCACATTCAGATTTGGAGTCCTATTGTCGAAAGCGAAGGACAAACTTAAGGTTTTATAAGTTGAGATGGTCGTAAGTCTTTGAGCTTCGACAAGGAAAGAATGAACACAAAGAAAAAGATGACGTGAAAAAAATGTTTTATATGCATTTTCTTGGCAGACGTGCCTATGGGTATAATCTTGAATTCTTGATGGCAAGATATTCAAGTAGTTGCATCATTGTGCCTTGATGGACAATGAAACCATATATTATAAACAGTAACCACCGTGCCTCGTTTTGGCCAGTGCTATGGTTAAAATCCGGTATGCCTTATTTGGCAAAGAGAGATTGACCAGCTCATTTATTTGGTGAGGGAATCTTTGGAGATTAAGTACAAAAGTTTATATGGTGAATATTGAAGTGTCATGCATTTGTTTTAAAATTTACGATGACTGGCGGATAAGAAACCCTTTGATAAACTATTTGTTTATTGTTGAACATCTATGTTGTTATAACTATACATGTTATATGATGTTTGTGTGTCGCGCATGTGGTTATTATTTTAAAATCCATATATCGGTTCTCACCCTTGCATATACTTGTTCTTCTGGCTTTGCTGTTGTACCTTGGTATATGAGTACAGAGGTTGCAAAGGAGTTCCTTAAGTCACTTGGAGACTTAAGTCCGGATTGCGGAAAGAGGTGTGTGGTCATAGGGATGATCACGGGGTTTTATCAGTGAGTGTGTTGTAGAGCGACCGACTTAGGTTTTTGTTTGACGATGTATGTTTTGAGAAGTTTAGTATGTGTGTCGTGAAAATTTTCATACATTTTATGAGAAAAGACTTTTGAGAAAAAGAATTGTACGTTGTGAAGGATTAGTTTCTAAATAAAATTGGTATATGTGTAATATCAAGTATAGGGTGAATGTAATATTGTGTTGTGTGTATCACATGTTTCAGAAGGGTTAAGGAGAAAATTTTTGCACCCAAATTTTGACTTAAAGTAAATCAATTTCCAATTTCCGAAAGCAACCAGTAAATTTCTTTTTATTTATTTTAGCACGTGTTCACAAAGTAATGCCCAAGGGGGTGTTACAAAAGTGGTTGATCGCAATGGAAGCGAGTTATGCTCATAATTGAGTTTATTTATAAGGTAAGGATTCGAATCTTAGGGTCGCCTTTTTTGGGAGAGCTTTACCCAACCATCACCCTAGAAAAATGATTAGTCTCACATCTATGTTTGTGGAAATACTCGGTCAATGACAAAAAAAAAGTAGAGGCATTATAACATGATTAACAAAAGATTTCAATGTATCGATTGTTAGAATTAAATCTTAGTTCTTGATTTTCATTATATTTAAAGTATACAAATCTAGATGCATACACCACAGAGCAAAATACCACAAGGAATAGGATCTACATCATGCCGATTATCAAGGATTCATAGACTTGAACAAATATCTGGATCCATATTGTGTTCGTGATCTTAAGCATTCTTCAATAATGGACTTCATCGCCAAATGTTGAGGGATCTCTGTGGCAATCACACGAACAACAAAATTATGGACTTATGGTTCTTCCTCAACCAAATCGCCTCAGTTCCTCAATGGGACCGTTGTTTCTCTTCTTGTATGGGAGAAGTGAAACTGTGTTGTGATTTGGTGTATTGGGGACCATAATCATTTCTCGCATTTTGTAACCTACTAGGTTTCCCATTATCCCCTAATGAGCCAATATTAGTCTCTACTCATAAAGCCCATATTCTCTTATTTGATAGTTTATTGGCTCACTTAATATTGATCACATAAAATTGAGCCTTTTATTATAAACAACTAATATAATTGTTATTATAATACAAGTCCACATATTTATTGAAAATATGAATTTTCGACAATTAACCCCATGTAGGATATGTGGAGGGAAAATCAGAGAATTTATATTTACAAAAATAAATATATAACCTAAAGTAGAAAAAAATTAGCAAAGACAAAAAAAATCACACAATGATTCAGAAAAATATGATCAAGTGCCAATAAGGCCCAGCACAATTGGTAGATAGCTAAGTTCCTTGGCCATGATGTCAGAAGTTTGCCTCATGAGTATAAAAAATGATTGTTGGGAAAGGCAAATATCCACTTTGGTGATCTCTACGCATCGAAAGAGAATAATATTTGATTATCTGCTGAAGGATACTGTTTGTAAAACAAAAAAAATTATGCTAATCCTTATATTTTTTAGGATGTATAGATTGAACGTAAATTAATGACAATAAAGCAGGACGAATCCAAAAATTTTGGCTAGTGGGGGAAAGATTGCAACACCCTTGCGAGTGTCACATGAAACTAAGCATACTTCTATGACACCAACCTTATTAACTATTCCTTAATACGTTTAATTAGCGTTAGCACGGATATACATTCGAAAATATTATAAGTTTGCGGAAACGTGAAAAACAAAAATTAAAACATACACAACGGAAGAAAGATAACACAACAGATATATACATAATACATGCATCATGTCCATAGAGTACCATCGATCCCCACAGAGGGATCGGAAACCTACAGTCTATACAAACTGAGAAAAGAAACATATAAGAGAAACTGGTCACAGAAAGATTCATAAAACCTAAAAAGACAGCATCTACCCGCCCACCTCTCATAAAATACATCAAAAGATCAAAAGAAGACCATGCTCACCAAGGCTCTCCCTAGCAGAAGCTATCGACGAACCATATCACAGACGATATGGGCGTCTGGAACTACCCTCACCCTGGCCAAAAGCACGACGATAATCTCAAACATCCCTGGTATGAATCCGGGGCACCAACACAGACTCGTCACTGTTGATAACAACCCCGCGGCACCGATAGCGAAGCAACGTCTGCGTACTCCTCCTCTTCATGCCTTTGTGGACTCTGTCGACTCTGTCCTGCACCACGGACTGCTCCCTCCTATTCCACCTGTCATCCGGGAACTCGTGCTGACGTGGCGGATACCACATCTCTGTAAAGGGCAGTCGCTGAGAGATCCTATAAGAATATAGCATAGTGAATTCAGGTCCTCCTCTGAGACGGATGTAGATACTGAGTAGACCGACATAACTCATGAAGAACTGTGAGTGGTCGACCTGCCACCCACGGTCATCATGATATACGATCTCAATACCCCTAGGGTCTTGACCCTCGACGGAACCATCTGTAGGTAGTGCATCTGACGCTGCCCCGGTCCTATCGCCATCGGTGTACGACTGTTGTTCATCTGACGAACCGATACATACACAGAAAGATAGAAGAAGAAGAAGAAGAAGGAGGAGGGGGAGGGGGAGGAGGAGGAGGAGGAGGAGGAGGAGCAAGAGGAGAAGAAGAAGAAGGAGGAGGAGAAGGAGGAGGAGAAGAAGGAGGAGGAGGAGAAGGAGGAGGAGAAGAAGGAGGAGGAGAAGAAGGAGGAGGAGAAGAAGAAGGAGGAGAAGGAGGAGGAGGAAAAGGAGGAGGAGAAGGAGGAGGAGGAGGAGGAGGAGGAGGAGGAGGAGGAGGAGGAGGAGGAGGAGGAGGAGGAGGAGGAGGAGAAGAAGAAGTAGGAGGAGTAGGAGTAGGATGAGGAGTAGGAGGAGGAGGAGGAGGAGGAGGGGGAGGAGGAGGAGGAGGAGGAGGGAGGAGGAGGAGGAGGAGGAGGAGAAGAAGGGAGATAGAATCTCGACATCACCATAATAATAGGGGTAGGGGAAAACATAGTACAACATATTATCAAACATCAGTCAACACATGCATCAAACATCTCCCGAATCAAACTGTCTCAATCAACCTCGATTATCCAACTAGGATCACTCCTCTAAGGAGTCACACTCCTATACAAGTCGGTTGATCTCTCACACTAGGGGTACTGATCCCCTGGACATTATTTATCTCTCTCGGGCCTATCCGTCGCCTAGAGAATATCAATTGGTTTGTCCTGGTAACAGTTCTTCTCGCCGTGACCAATAAGGGTGCTTCCCCATATAAGCTAATCTCAGATAGGGGTATCTTGGTCTCCTCGGAACGTCCACCATTGGACACGACACAATGGTGCAAACCATTGGCCACTGTTGATCAATCCGAACTCGGCTACATCCCCAAGGTTCCCTAAATCGTCTCGCATAGCATTCCGTACCCGTACCCGGGTACCCCAACCTTGCATGACTCCTAGTCACGTGGCTCACCACTTTGGCAATATGCAATGCAACACAACCCTGAGTTGACCCTGTTACCAATACTCAATTCCTAGACTTACGATGCCCTAGGCATCGTCGCATTTCCACACTTTCTCGATTTATGATGCCCTAGGCACCTACGCACTTCCTCGATACCCATATACCGTTTTCACAAATCTTTTCACAACGTCTTCACAACCAAGTACCCTCATAGTATGAACTCAGTCCCCTCAACACAACAAACAAACATCCTCAACAGCATCAACGCTTATATCACAACATCCTCAATATCAACATCATACAATATATCATCATCAATATCAAGCTCACATCAGGCGTCATCATGCATATAAAGCAAACATCACACATCAACCAGCAGTAAATCCATCAACATCAATAAACAGCAACATACAATCTCAGCATATGCACGTAAAAAAATAAGCAGTCCTAACATCGATAAGCGTGTCATAACTAAATCCCGTATACCGTTTTAAAATCAGTTTCATTAGGGATTTAATTATCGCAAGCTACTCGACAAGTAGTAGGGTCTGGGTCACCCTACGCACACAACATAATATACGATACTATGCTTGCCTCCCCGGCATGTCAGATACTTTCTCCCCACCTTAGACAGTCGTGATGTAACGTCAACGCCTCAAAATCCGTGCGTGTCACACCAACACAGCTGCTGCCTCATTCGCAACGAATGCCTCATTGCTCCGAATTTCGTCCTGAACAGATGGACAGAGTCCCGACAATATCACAGACAAAGCCAGAATCGAAGCAAGATTTACCAAACGAGATAGCAACAGTTTCACAAACAAAGCCAGAATCGAAGCAAGATTTACCAAACGAGATAAATGACAATGTCGACGTGTCGACAAGTTAGGGATTTGAGCATTACCTCCACTGTTTCGCGAATCAAAGGTATGTACTTGACCAGCTTGTCGCCCTCAACGCAGTTATGTAGTCGGAATCAGAAATGGACAATCGAAACTCTCTGAAACTTGATTTTCTCTCAGTAGAATAGCTCTGCCCTCTCTCTAACTCAATTCTGGTCGTGCTTGAAATGAAAAGGATGATGCCATGCAAAGAGAGAAAAGGAAGATAGTGGGGTTAGGTGGTGCACCAGGTGCTCGAGCGCCTGCCACCCCATGCTTGAGCGCTGCAATGCTTGAGCGCTAGCTCTGCCATGCTTGAGCACTGCATGCTGCTCTGCCATGTGTCATCCATTTTGACAAGTGTTGCCACGTGTCAGACCTCTCAGAACGCTTGAGCACCAGACATGCCATGCTTGAGCGTTCACACTGATCCCGGTTGCCCGATTTCGAGCGTTTCGATGCACTGAGTCTGGTTTAAGTCCGATCAACCTCAAACTTGATATAATGACTTAGTAGCACTTAATGAACAACATTAATCCCTCACGCACCCTTAATCATTGTCCGATTCCTTAATCGAGAAAACAGGGTGTTACATTACTACCCCTCTTAAAATAAATTTTGTCCCCGAAATTTAAATTAAGTTACCTGAGGTAAACAGGTATAGATATCGTTGTTGCATGTCTGCTTCCCTTTCACAAGTAGCATCTCCTGTGACTACATCCCAAATAACCTTCACCAGTGGAATCTGTTTTCTACGAAGTTCCTTTATCCTCCGGTCCTCAATCCGTACAGGTAAAGTTTCATACTTAAGATTCTCTCTTATCTAGATTGATTCGGGCTCTATTATGTGGGATGGATCAGGATGGTATTTACGAAGCTGAGATACGTGGAAAACATCATGGATATTTGAAAGATTGGGCGGTAAGGCTATTTGATAGGCTACTGGACCAATTCAGTGAAGAATCTGAAAAAGGTCCTATGAAACGAGCTGTAAGGTTTCTGGATTTGATTGCCCTTCCTACTCCAGTTCTTCGAGTGACCCTCATGAAAATATGGTCGCCCTCTTGGAACTCCAACAACCTTCTCCTCTTATCGCTGTAGCTTTTCTGCCTATCTGCTGTTGCTCTCATCTTTTCCAGAATCTTCTGAACTTGTTCAATCGTCCGCTGTACCACTTCCGATCCAATTAAGTGACTCTCACCAGTTTCATACCAACATAGTGGTTTTTTCCACTTCCTTCCATACAGTGCTTCGTACTGTGCCATGCCAATACTTGAATGTAAACACATAAACTCAATCAAGGGAAGAAATTTGTCCCAACTTCCTGTGTGTTCCAGCACACACGCTCTTAACAAATCTTCCAAAGATTGGATTGTCCTTTCCGATTGGCCATCCGTCTGAGGATGATAATCTGAACTCATACGTAGCTTAGTTCCCAATGCACTGTTTAGACTTTGCCAAAACCTTGAAGTAAACCTCGGATCCCTGTCCGAAATTATACTTGCTGGCACACCATGCAACTTCACCACTTCCTTAATGTACAACTGGGTTAACTTTTCCAAAGAAAACCTCTGATTGATAGGTAATAAATGAGCACATTTCGACAGCCTATCAATGATCACCCAAATTACATCATACCTCTTTTGTGTCCTCGGCAAACCCGACACAAAGTCCATTGTAATACTATCCCACTTCCATTCTGAAACATCTAAAGATTGCAATAATTCCACCGGCATCTGGTGTTCAATCGTTGCTTTTTGACACACCAAGCAAGACTGGACGTATTCTGCCACTTCTTTCTTCATTCCAGGTCACCAGAACATCTTTTTCAAATCTTGATACATCTTTGTGCACCTGGATGAAAACTTAGCTTACTCTTGTGTGCTTCTTCCAAGATCAGATTCCTAATTTCTCTATTCTATGGCACACAGATCCTATCACCAAACCACAAGATTCCATCAGTACCTCGAATGCGTAGCCCCCGAATCAAACAACACAGATAAAAGCTTACCGAAAATGATACACTTACCTTGTATCAGACTAGGCTCTCGAACGGATTCTAGTCCTCTCACAGCAAATACTCTTCCACTGGCTTGAGATATGCCTCCTTGCTGGTTTCTAGTCTGAGCTCTTGTTCTGACTCCCTAAGCTCTTCCACCTTGCCGTGGAGCTTGAGTCCTCTCCATATTGCCCTAGGTACAGAAATGAGCAATATGACCGGTACGTCTATATTGAAAACAGATCGCATTCTGGAACTGAAGACAATTCCTCATCAGATGTGGTCCTCCACACTTGAAGCATGTTAGGAAACCCGACATATTCTGGCTAGAACTTCCACCACTCGTACCAACTGATTGTTGATTGGGGCGACTATAAGGTTTTGCCCTTTGTTGGAACCTTCCACCTCTGTCTCTCTGATTGAAACCTCCTCTAACATGTCCACCGCTTCGTTGCTGGGGCTGAACTGACTTAGCCCTGTCATGACTTTCTATAGCAGTGCATTTCTCCACCAAAGCTGGAAATTGATTCAACTCTAGCAGCAGTATTGGCCTTTTTAGTTCAGGCCTCAACCCATCCTCGAACCTTCTACATACCCACTCTTCATCTGGGTAAATCTTGTAGTACTGAGAAAACTTCAACAATTCTTCAAATCTGATGGCGTACTCTCCAACAGACATGTTGCCTTGCTTCAGGCTCATGAATTCCTTCTTTTTTCATTTGACACTTTTAGGGAAATACTTCTCTAGAAAGCACTCCCGAAACAACTCCCAGGTAATAACTTGTTCCTTAGCTTCAAGCAGTCTCTGCTTATTCCGCCACCAAGCTTCAGCTGATCCTACTAACATAAAAACAGCATACGTAACCTTTCGTCCCTCACGGCAGCGCATCGCTACAAAGACTTTCTCTACTTCCTCCAACCACTTATCTGCTGCTTCTGGGTCATACTCTCCATCGAACTGAGGTGGATTACCGTTCATGAAAATAATCAGTCCACTCTCCATAGTTTCCTCTATGGGAACGGTTTGTTGCTGCCGCTCATCTCTCTCCTTTTGTCTTCTCGTAAACTGAGTATTCTACTGAGTTTGTTGCAGAATGACAGTTGCCAATTCCCTCATAGTCTCTCCAGCTTCACCACCATTGTTTGTTCCTGAAGAACTTCATGGGTTATCTATAGCCGGGTTATCAACAACTCCACCAATTCTAGGCCTTCCACGACGTACCATTTCAACTTCCTGAAAAAGAACACATCAATACTCATCTGTAAGACATATATTTCAATACATAAACAAATACATCCACTATATGTATTACAAATGCATAAAACAATCATCCTCATACTTTAAGAATAACTCACGTATCGGACACTCTACCCATTCTAAGCATAGTTGACATCCCATGGGGATTCAACTAACAACGTCGGTACTCATCCTACCCCAAGGTCCTTAATCCTAATTGGATTCAGTTCCGCCACAGTCCGGTGTAGAACCGAACTACTCTGATACCACCAAGTTCAACACCCTTGCGAGTGTCACATGAAACTAAGCATACTTCTATGACACCAACCTTATTAACTATTCCTTAATACGTTTAATTAGCGTTAGCACGGATATACATTCGAAAATATTATAAGTTTGCGGAAACGTGAAAAACAAAACTTAAAACATACACAGCGGAAGAAAGATAACACAACAGATATATACATAATACATACATCATGTCCATAGAGTACCATCGATCCCAATAGAGGGATCGGAAACCTACAGTCTATACAAACTGAGAAAAGAAACAAATTAGAGAAACTGGTCACAGAAAGATTCATAAAACCTAAATAGACAACATCCACCCACCCGCCTCTCACAAAATACATCAAAATATCAAAAGAAGACCGTGCTCACTGAGGCTCTCCCTAGTAGACGCTACCGACGAACCATATCATAGACGATATGGGCGTCTGGAACTACCCTCGCCAAAAGCATGACGACAATCTCGGGCATCCCTGGTATGAATCCACGGCACCCACACAAACTCGTCACTACTGATAACAACCCTGCGCCATTGGTAGCGAAGCAACGTTTGTGTACTCCTCCTCCTGCTGCCTCTGTGGACTCTGTCAAATCTGTCCTGCACCACGGACTGCTCCCTCATGTTCCACCTGTCATCCGGGAACTCATGCTGATGTGGCTGATACCACATCTCTGTGAACGACAGTCGCTGAGAGATCCTATAAGAACCAAGCATAGTGAATTCAGGTCCTCCTCCGAGACGGATGTAGATACTGACTGGGCCAACGTAACTCATGAAGAACTGTGAGTGGTCGACCTTCCACCCACGGTCACCATGATATACGATGTCAATGTCCCCCAGGGTCTGGACCCTCAGTGGGACCATCTGTAGGTAGTGCATCTGACGCTGCCCCGGTCCTACCGCCGTTGGCGTACGGCTGCTGCCCATCAGACGAACCGATACATACGCAGAAAGAGGAATAAAAAGAATAAGAAGAAGACGGGAGATAAGAATCTCAACATCACCATAAAAACAGGGATATGGAAAACATAGTACATCGTACCATCAAACAGCAGTCAACACATGCTTCAAACATCTCCCGAATCATACTGTCACAGTCAACCTCGATTATCCGACTAGTATCAATCCTCTAAGGAGTTTCACCCCTATGCATGTCGATCGATCTCTCACACTAGGGATACTGATCCCTGGATATTCTCTATCTATCTCGGGCCTATCCGTCGCCCAAAGAATGTCAGTTGGTTTGTCCTGGTAACAGTTTTACTCGCCGTGACCAATAATGGTGCTTCCCCCTATGAGCTAAACTACGATAGGGGTATATTGGTCTCCTCGGAACCTCCACCATAGACTGGAACACTCTGGACCAGACGTCGAGATAGTCGAGTACTAGCAGAGACCACCACACAATGGGTGCAACCCATTGGCCACTGTTGATCAATCCTAACCCGGCTACATCCCCAAGGTTCCCTGAACTGTCCTGTAAAGCATTCCGTACCCGCACCCGGGTACCCCAACCTCGCATGACTCCCAGTCACGCGGCTTGCCACTTTTACAATATACAATGCAAGACAGGCCTGAGTTGACCCTGTTAGCAATACTCAATTCCTCGACTTACAATGCCCTAGTCATCTACGCATTTCCTCACTTTCTTGATTTACGATGCCCTAGGCACCTACGCACTTCCTCGATACCCATATACCGTTTTCACAAATCTTTTCACAACACTTCCTCAACCAGGTACCCTCAGGGTATCAACTCAGTCCGTTGAACACAACAAACAAACATCCTCAACAGCATCAATGCTCAGATCACAACATCCTCAATATCAACATCATACAATATATCATCATCAATATCACATCAGGCATCATCATGCATATAAAGAAAACAACACACATCAACTAGCAGTAAATCCATCAACATCAACAAACAGCAATAGACAATCTCAGCATATGCACGTAAAACAATAAGCAGTCCTAACATCGATAAGTGTGCCGTAACTAAATCCCGTATACAGCTTTAAAATCAGTTTCACTAGGGATTTAATTATCGCAAGCTACTCGACAACTAGTAGGGTCTGGGGCACCCTACGCACACAGCGTAATATACGATACTACGCTTGCCTCCCCAACGTGTCAGATACTTTCTCCCCACCTTAGACAGTCATGACGTAACGTCAACACCTCGAAATTCATGCGTGTCACACCAACACAGCTGCTGCTTGGTTCGCAACGAACGCCTCGGTGCTTCGAATTTCATCCTGAACACATCGACAGAGTCCCGATGTTAACATTAACGTCCAAATTGGAATTTTAATATGCCCTGCAACATTGTTTCAGTCCGAAGAATTTACACACACACTTATGCTTTGTTTGGTTTAGAAGAGAAAATGAAAAGAGAGAATATGGTAAGAAAAAGAGTAGATTTTTTAGGGTTGTTTGGTAGGAAAGAAACATGATATTAAAGAAACATGGGAGAAAGAAGTTGTGAGAAGTTAAAAAAAAATGAAAAAGAATGTGTAAAATTACATAAGTGCCATTATTTAAAAATAATATAATTTTTTATTTTACATATTTGATGATTAAATATATAATAAAAATATTATATTTATAAGGTTTAATGAACGTTTTGGTCCTTGAAAAGTAGGTGTGTTTTGGTTTTAGTCCTTGCAATTTTTTTTCGTTGGTTTTGATCCCTATAAATTTAAAACTTTTGGTTTTAGTCCCTGCCGTCAGTTATCCCCTGTTAAGTGCTAATGTGGCTAACGGAGTGCCACGTCTGCAAATATGCCACGTTTGCTGCCACGTATGAAAATAAACTTTGGTTTTAGTCCCTGAAAAATGAGTAAATTTTTGTTTTAGTCCGTGTACTTTTTGTTTCATTGGTTTTCGTCCCTGTAAATTTAAAACTTTTTATTTTAGTCTATACCGTGAGTGACACTCTGTTTAGTGTTGATATGGCTAGTAGAACGCCATGTCAGCATTGTCGCAACAACAATTTTTATGCAGCAATCTTGCTTCCTCCTTCTACAACAATTTTTACGCTTTTGCATTGAGGGCATCATGGTCGCGACTTTGGAAATTCATTGTAGAGAGCGAAATGGGAAAATATTAGTAATGGAAGAAGTAAAACGTAAGTCTGAATGAAAGTAGAGAAAACGTTGTTGATGGTATGGAGAAACGCTTCAGAATGAGGAAGCAAGATTGTTGCGGAATGAAGGAGGAACGATGGAGAAAGTGGAAGAAGAAATGACAGTATTGTTTTATAATAATAATTAATGTTAATATTTAAAAAAAAATTAATATTATGATGTGGCAGCCTACATGGCTTAAAATAATAAAAGCTGTCGTGGCAATGCTAACGTGGTGCTCCGTTAGCCATGCAGCACTTAATAACAGACAACAAGGACTAAAATCAAAACTTTTAAATTTACAGGGACCAAAACCAACGAAAAAAAATACAAGGACTAAAACCAAAATTTACTCACTTTTGAGGGACTAAAACCAAATTTTATTTTTATACATGGCATAATATAATAATATTTCTGATGATGTGGTAGTGCTGACGGCAGGGACTAAAACCAAAAGTTTTAGATTTACAGGGACCAAAACCAACGAAAAAAAAGTGCAAGGACTAAAATCAAACGACACCTACTTTTCAGAGACCATAAAGTTTATTAAACCTATTTATAATAAAAATTACCAATGGGGTGTTGGTCTAGTGGAAGCAACTAGCCTCCATAAGGAGGAGAACATGGGAAACTATGGTTCGAATCCTTGTGGAGTCATCCTCATCGATAGGCTGAGAACCAAGGGGTAAAATCCTGCTCAATCAGCCGAACTAGAGATTAGTCTCATAGCAAGCCTGAAGGGCATAAGCAGTGGGGATACTCTGGTGAACCCACTCGACACAAATGGCTGATTAAAGTGGGTTCCGAACAACAAAAAAACTTAATTTTATCACCCACCCCACCCCTTCTTCCTCCCCTCATAACCCCTTCCCCTTCCCCACACCCCATCCCCCTTATCCTGTAACCTTTCCCTCTCCCCAATTAGTAAGCATTTCTATTGGGACTTCAATGAAATCTTACTGTGTTAAATGGTATTTCATAGGAATTAATGCAGTAAGTTCCCTCTCCAATTCTCACAATCTATCAGGAACCACCACAGATCCATAGATGTGCGTCGGCATCGTTCCTACCAAGCCACACCACTCGACCACCGCGTCACTCCTCACTGCACAAATCAGCCGCCGGGAATCACCAGATCAGTACAATGGGTTTAAGAGAGGGGAGGAGGGCAATCTGGTAAATGAGGAAAGGGAGGTCTGTTTCTCTACTATTTCTTCGCAAGTAGGAGGAGAAAAGTTTTTTGGTGGGACCCACCCATTTTCTTTCTCTCTTCTTTGTTTCTCTACACAACCAAACAGGATAAAAGGGCCATTTCTCCTCCATTTCTATCTTCTCTTTCTCTTTCATCTCTAAATCACCTCTACCAAACATAGCATAACCACGTTGGTGTCCAAATTCGATCTAGTGGATTTCTTTGGTATCATGGGGTGATCCAATGTATTTAGAAGAATGGTGGATGGATCACTAATCATCCTTAAAATAAAATAGTCCAATTTGATCCAATCCATTAATTTTTTTGTAATGGATTGGATTGGATGGATTTATGCTTGGATGGACGGTGGACAAATGGATCTTTTTACCACCCTAGAAATTACAAAAATTATAGTATGATATACCAAAAAAAAAAATTTGATGACACCTTAACACCTACAAATTATAACTGCTTTCTAAGTGTCTTCATATTTTGAAATTGCTATATACTTTTTTCATTTTCAACATTATAAAAATATGTTGGGTTTCTATGCTGGGAAGTGTGACACCATCTACTCCGCAAGTATTTATAAGCATAACATAAAATAAATATAAAAAGAATAAAATTAAAAACATGCATATTATTTCAGAATAATAAAAACCAAGTAAAAGGTACCACATTATCCAAAAGGTTCTCCACACAAAATAAATAAAACAAGTTTTAAAAGGAAAACATAACCATAAAAACAAACACAACCCTGATGTCACAATACAAAGTTGGTATAACCAAAATCCGATAAAACAACTCGGATGAACAAACTACAACTGAAACAAATCCTAAAATAAGAGTAAGCGATCTCCTCGGAGTCACTCCTCAACAAGCTGCTCACCGTCCTCTGCATAAAAGATACATGCCAAACAAATCAACAGAAGAAACGGGGGGTAAGAACCATACATATGAACATAACGGGAACAAGATAGTTGGCAATATGATCATACAACAAATAGAAATTATAACGTGGCACATCATACCAAACATCACAAAGCATATCACATATATCAATTATATAATGCAATGTGACTCACTGTACTCCAAATGCATGTGGATCCATCTATACCGGGAATACAACTTTGGAGTTACATATCCACATTGGCCATTAAGCACCAAAGCCAGCAGTCCACTAATCCATGGGTGAACCCCTAGGATAGCTGATGCACCTTACTCTCGGATGCACCATTGCGGGTGTACACAATTCCCTACTCTCGGACGAATCACCGCGGACGACCATATCACCTTACTCTCGGACAACCTCCCCAGTTATCGTTTCTCCCCTAACAACTTTGTGCATGAATGCATGCATATTCACAACAATCAACCGTTGATCACCACCTCCACCAACACCATTCATTATGGTTTAATGTCTTTGCCTAATGGGCACCAAGGTTTAACATTATATTTAATATTTAATCTTGATTTAACACTCTGGCCAATAAGCACCGGGTCAACCCCTTGACCAATAAGCATCAAGGCCCCCTTGGCCAATAAGCACCAAGGTACAACATCATTTAACACTCTGGCCAACAAGCACCAGAGCGTGACACCTTGACCAATAAGCATCAAGGCCCCCTTGGCCAATAATCACCAAGGTACAACATCAACGTCTTAACGTTTGTTATTTAGTTTCTTCATTAAGTCTTCATAAGGTTGTAAAGCTTGTCTTCATTTAGATTGGTGTCTTATCTTTATATTGGGGACAATTGGGGTGAAATACCCCTTTGTTCTTTAACTTCACGTATGTTCTGGTTGAGGGAGCACGGGCATGCTGTACTTTAAGTTCAGCACGACCGTGCTGCCTGTTGAGTACGGTCGTGCTTATGCAGTGCGACCTTTTTGAATTTGAAACTGGAGCATGGGCGTGCTCCCTATTAAGCACGACCATGCTTATTGGAGCATGGCCGTATTGTTCTGGGTAGGAAGGGTTAGAAACCCTTGCCAAACTTCCTAGGTCAATTCATGGATCAATCCTACTGGCTTTTACTAAACCATCAAGCATTAACCTTGCTCCTTTTAATTATCTCCATGTCTTACGATTTATTGGGAGTTAGTCCTTTAATTCTTGTTTCGTTATTAATGTCCCTAAAACACTCATAATCAAGCCTAGGGTCTTAATTAGATCAATAAGCATTTACCTTGCCTCTCATTACTATGGTTCTAGTCTTATGACCATTGTGATAACTTGGTTTATCATATTCATAACAATCGCAACAACATCAACCAATAACATTCATAATCATCATCGACCAAACATGGCATCATCATCATTATCAACAACCAATACAGTATTCAAGGCATGCCAATTGAGACACCCCGTTGTGCCCCATTGTGTTATTTAAATAAAACCTCATTAACTAATTATTTAATTCACGCACTTAACGTTGAAACATGTATTCCGAAATACATTAAAATTTAAAACTTAATTAGAAACATACAGCGTGAGAAAATTTACAAGAACACACCATATATATTAAATACATACACACCATATGTTTAAGCATTAGAGTACCAAAACACTATTTAGGGTATCCCAGCAGTAGGATCCCTTGCAGGTGCATATTTAAGCAAACTAACAATTGCGGAAATATAAAATGTCTTATAAGATTCACTAGCCCTAGACGCTAAACTACATCGTTGGAGTCCACAGCTCATCCTCCCGCATCCGGTTCATATGGAATCCCATCCAGCTTCTCAGTATCAAGCTCCTCCACAGGGTCTTCTCGTACGATCACATAATAAATAAAATACAGCATACAGAAAAATATAGGGGATAAGAAACATTGCTATCATCAAAAGCGGAAAGGAACACATAGCACATAAATAATAATAGTCTCAGACACACATTACACATATTCAACATTCATCCTTAATTTACGTTATCATCCTCTACCCTCAACTCATGCAATCTAAACCTTTATACTAACAGGTCCATCACAAGCACGTCACACATTCTTATCATAATATGGATCTTAATCATTCATCCGAGCAAGTACTTCGAATTATCATATTTATCTCTCAATACACCATCATACACCTTTATACTCCAATGGTCTTAAACCATAGTAGCCCGAAGCCACAATAGCCTAAAGCTACTCATAATAATATCAATAGCACATCAATGGTCCGAAACCATAGTAGCCTAAAGCCACAATAGCCCAAAGCTATACGGAGCCGCTATATCTACGGATATGCTGACAGGCATTCCACTATCACAGCTATGATCAACAGCATACCGCTATATGATTCTCACCGACTCACATCAATTACATCCTAATGCCTCAACCTTCCATCACCGTCTTAACTCGCATTCTATGTCACATCTCATCCATTAGATAATTTAATAAGGCTAGGCATCCCAAAATCACATTCATTCTCTCACCCACATGAATATCTCCTGAACAACATATAACTTTACTTAAAAGTCAGCTAAGTACATGATAAGCCCAAGCAGATCATGCATAACACAACAATAATAAAAAATTCAAACAACCAAGTAAACGTCACATGTAACACCCCGATTTTTCTGCTTTCTAAGAACGATATAAATATAAATAAACATTTATATTGTTATCTGAAACTTAAAAAATGATTTTGGATAAACCAAAGTCATATTTATACTATATTTTATCATAGAGAGTTACGGTTAAATTTTGGGTTGAAAATTCAGACAGAACCCGGTCCGCGTTTTCACCGACAGTAAGATTTTACTGACCAGAAAACCTAATTTTGACTCGTGAACGAAATGATTAGGGTTTTTATCGATTTTCCAACAATAGTGGTTATTTTGAAAATTTTCAAAATAAATAAGTTATTTCGGGCGCAAAACCTAAATCGGGTAAATGACGGAGTCGAGAACGGATTTGCAGAGACAAAATCCGACACCAGATGGATGAAGACAATGAGTCATCGAGTCATCCATGATGACTCATGGGTGGGTTACTCACCTAACATTCAATGAACGTAATGATGAGTTTAAGGGTGAAAAGACTAAAATACCCCTAACCTAACCTATCCTAGTTAAATATTAACCATGGTTATGGCAAGACAAAGTCAAATCGGCTTCTTCCTCTTTGTTTTGTGGTCACAATTCAGTCATAACTCCAACAAATCCTCCACCACACATTAGTAATGATGATTTTCTTAATATCTAGATATTTATTTATGGAAATGACCATTTTACCCTTGAATTTCCATGGTTATTACAAGTTGTGCCATCGGTATTTTGGACCAAAATAACCCCCTAACCCATGGATCCACCTCCCATAACCCACACTTAGACCAATTTCAACTCATTTATGCTTTCTTCTTCATCTAGTTCATCATTTTCTCTAAGAACACATAAGAACTTCATTGATGCTCATACTCACCGAAAACATACCCAAACTTTGACCCTCTTATGTTCTGAAACTCGACAAACTTTATGCTTGAAAGTTGTTTATCTTCATCTCTTATTTCCAACGAGCTAAAGATCATAAAAAATGGATATGTATATTGGGAGATATGCCGAAATTACCAAAACGGCTCAACATCCTCAGCATCACACGAGAACAGATGAAAGAAGGCCCTTTGCGCCCAAGTTATGGTATGAATAAAACAAGACCTTCAAAATAAAATTTGTGACTCTATTTATTACCTTTCCAACAAGCCAAAGTGTGTAATTTTTAGATGAGTAAATCGTGAGATATGCTCATAACACCACCACATCCTCAAAGCTGTCAAAATTTTCAACTAAGCTTGTTTTGATCATTTCTCTTCATTCCTTCATCATCAAAAGGTAACCTCTCTTCTACATGATCAATCATGTCGTCTTCTTCATTCATTTCATGATTTTCATGTCATGAACATAATTTTCCAATTTCTAGATCCAATCTTCATAAATTTCTAGAAAATTGTAGAAAAATCCTTTTGACATGAGATCAATTTCTATGAACTCTATATCATACCTATATTCATTATATAGAAGCATGAATCAAAATATAATCTCTATCCTATTTTAGAGTTGAGGGCCAAACCTATGTCATATAGGGTTTGGATGAGTTTTGTTTCCATTTTTGAAATAGAACACTTGATTTAATCTCTCTAATACCTATACATGTTAAATCCAAGAGCTTGAAACCCAAGAAATTTTCTAGCCTGATTTATTGTTCAGGCCGAAACGTTAACTTTTTGAGTTAGATGGTTTTGTTCAAAGTTCTTAGTTTATGATCATTGATTTTGTCTTCCTAGTACTCAAGGATCATTAATTCAAGAGTTTGTAAAATTTTAACATCCCTAGCCAAATTATGTTGTGAAGACCGAACCACAGTCCTAGGAATTAGAGTGTTTTGTTGTTTGATTTTTTATTAATTGTGTGATGTTTGTTGTGAATGATAAACCTTGTTGGTTTGTTCTAAGTTTTGGTGAGGGAAACCAGAAGCGAATCGGGGAAATCACTTCGAGAAAGGAATCAGAGACTTCAAGAGGTAAGGGGAGTACCTGAGGGATTTTTCCAATAGCTATATGCTATTAGTATGTGGTCTATATAATTTATTTGAGTGTGTTTGTGGCGTTTTTAAATTATTCTGCATAGTTAATTTATTTGTTGTTATTATTTGCTTTTAATTGATTATCTGCAGTTATGTGTTATAGCATTTAATGGATGTTATAAACTCTTTTATATGATATATTGTGGATGTGGAATGTTTATTTATGTTGATTGTTGATTGAAAAGTTTGACAGTGATCAATGCTAAATTAATTACGAAGATAAAAACGTTAAAAAGCTTTATAAGAAATATTGAATTTTTAATTAGTGGAATATAGTAATATAATATTACTTAATTATTTGATTAGTTAAAAATGTGGAATAGTTGAAAATACTATTATTTTAATGATTTATCGGTGTAAGAGTGATCTATGAGTCATAGTGAGGGTGTAACCGTGAAAATATTTTAGTAATGCTAATTCTTACGTAAGAAATTACAAAATATCAAAAAACTTTATTATAAAAAGTTAAGTTTCAAAAAAAAAAATAATTATGCTATTGAGAGAATTATTTTACTAGAAAAGTCAAATTTTGACTTAAAACGTTTTTAAAATTTCAAGCGACGGATAATTCCGAAAATATTTATGGAAAGCATTATTAAAAACACCAATATTTGTTAGAATAGATAATTAGTCTCAAAACGATATTTTTCCTTTGAACTAAAGTTTCAAATAAATATTTTTAGAAGAAAATGAGTTTTTAAGTGATTTGTTGATTTTATAAACGAAATTCCAACATAAAAGGATTTTCTGTATATTAGTTTTATACAACGTGTCATTTCCGGCAACTTGGATAAGTTGAGGATATTTTGTTTTGATTTGTGTTTTACGGAACGAAAATTATTTTAAAGTGAAAAAAAAACCTAGTGGCCGAGACGTGGGGGTTCTAATGTTTTATGGTATGGATTGTATGTCCTAAAGGTAAAGTTATGGACTATTTTGTCCTATCAAAATTGTGTAAGTTTTGTGTTTTATAATCTACGAACCTAAGGCTGAATGCGTTGGTCAAAACTTCGTGATTTGCACATTCGGACTTTGAGTCCTATTGTTGAAATTGAAAGGCGAACTTGAATGTTTGAAAATTGAGATGGTCGTGAGCTTTTGACCTTCGATAAGGAAAGAATGAACAAAAAGAAAAGTGACGTAGAATAAAATGTTTTACATGCATTATTTGGCAGACGTGCCTATATTGATAAACGTGGTACCTTGATGGATAAGGTATTCATGTTATGGTGTACATTTCGCCTTTGGGTGAAATAAAAGGTGGGTCTATGAAAGGCCGGGCTACTTACGACTATTTCTGGAGCTCGGATATTAGTGATATTTTATAGGCCGAGTTAAGTACCATTATCATTGGATGTTCTTGTGAACTACGTACAATGATAGTTGAAGCTCGTGTCCTACCGAGTTAAATAGTTGGAACTCGAAACCTTGATGGGTCAAATAATTGATGTTATTGAATGGAAGTTGGGATCTCCGGAGATTAAGTTCAAGAGTTTAGATGGTGAATATTGAAGTGTCATGCTTTGTTTTGAAAATGACGATGACTGTCGGGTATGAAACCCTTTGATAAACTATTTGTTTATTTTGAACATCTATGTTGTTATAACTATACATGTTATATGTTGTTTTGTGTGTCGCCCATGTAGTTATCGTTTTAAAATCCATATATTGGTTCTCACCCTTGCGTATATCTATTTGCCTAGTTTTTCTGTTGTACCTTGGTACACGACTACAGATATTGCAGAGGAGTTTCCATAAGTTAATTGGAGACTTAAATCCGGATGCAGGAAGAGGTATGTGATCATAGGGATGACCATGGAGTCTTTTCAGTGAAATGTCTTGTAGAACGACCAGCTTAGGTATTTGTTTGGGAAGGTATGTTTGACTAGTTTAGTACATGTGTCTTGAAAATTTTTAGATGGGTTACGAGTAAAGACTTTTAAGAAAAACTTGTATGTCGTGAGGGGTTTGTTTAAAAATAAGATCAGTCTATTTGTGTTGGTGAGTATAAGTTATTTCTTACTACTGTGATGTACGCATCATTTTTCGAAGTATTCAGAATAAAAAAAATTTACACCTATATTTTTCTAACTAAAAGTTAAATAGATTTTCCGAAAGCAACCAGCAAATTTATTTTTAATTTATTTTCGCAAGTGTTACAAAGTAATGCCCAAGGGGGGTGTTACATCACATGCAGTAGAATACCCCAACCAGCGTATCACAAACAATTCAATAATATTAAAGTCAGACAGCAAAAGATATTCTAAAATTATCCTAACGTCGATAAACCTACAATCCCCAAATCCTCATTGGTATTACGGAAAAGATTCCAATGTGATTTTGGTCTTGTCGATTACTCGACCACTAGTAGGGTTTAGGTCGCCCTACACAATTATTATATTATAAACTACTTATCCATTCCGACGATAGGTTGAATCTTTCGCCCACCTGAACCTATCACCGAAATCCCGAACTTTCCGATCCTCGTTACTCTACCATGGTTAATGGTTAACCTTCAACCAAAACAACATAACCACTAGTCAATCAAACAAAATCCAATCATGACAACCCTAGGTTAGTGTCGGCCATGACTTAAAAATAGGGCTAGGGTTAATTTCTCAATTCCATCATTTGGATCCTAGTTACTAGAGTATTAACTAACATAGATCAAGTGTTACAATTCAAAAATATGAAACAAAATCCTCTAACCTCTAGGGTTAGGGTTTCGGCCATACACAGTAAAATTGACTGAAATTCTTTTTGCTCACACGCTCTTGGATCTAGAACCTACACACCTTAGATAGTTCATATAAATCATGATCTAATTAAAGATTGAAGAAAACTTATTTTTCCCACATGAACACAAATTCGGCCATGGCTAGAATAATTAGTTAGAAATTTATTTTGTTTTCAAACTCTTAGATTTAGAACATAGAAACCCTAGATAGCCTATAACCAACCTCATCTAAGTTAAAAGTTGAACAAAATCTCATTTGCCTACAAATACATAGATTCGGCCATATGAGGAAAAATAGGAAGGAAAATTCTTTTGATTTCATGCTCTTAGATGATCAAATTAGAAGTCATATAAGGATCATAGAAATTGGTTTCACATTAAAATGATTTTTCTAGAATTTTCTAGAATTATTTGAAAATCTAGATCTAAGAATAGAATTTTGTGAAATAGTTGATGAAAATGAAGATTTATGGATGATTAATGAAGCTAAGATGATGAGGAAGAGATTCCTCACCTTGGAATAAATAAGTTTGATGAAGGAAATGAAGAACAATGATGAATTTAGCAAGAGCACTATGAAGTTCTCAGTGTTTTGTGAGTAAAATGCCTTAGGAAAGAAAATGAAATGTCTAAGTGTGTGAGTGGGGTGTGTGAGCCGTGTATGTTGAGTGAGTGAGGAGAGGAAATTGTTTAGTTAATTGTTTAAGAGAACCATGGTTGAAATTAACTTGACATAGGTTAGGTTAAGCTTAGAAAAATAATATAATTCTTAACCAAGGTTAATAGTAATTATGACATAGGAAAATTGTGTGGTGAATGAGGGAAGGGATGAGGTGGCCGAATTTTACACCACAAGAGAGGAAGAAGAAGCCAACTTGTCCATGACTTGCCTTAACCGTGGTTAATAATTAACTAGGATAGGTTAGGTTAAGGTTAAGGGCATTTTGGTCATTTCACCTAAAATACATGATTAACTGCATTAACTTCTTCATAACTGCTTGGTGAGTCACCGATGACTCAGCTCCTCCGGTGTCCGGTTCTATCTCTGCAGTTCCGTTTCCGACTCCGTCGGTTACCCGATTAGGGTTTTACGCTCGAATAAAAACATAATATTTCGTTTCCGATATAAAATTTTCAAAATAACTAAACTCGTTGGAAATATGTTTTAAACATAAATCGTTTCGTTCACGAGTCAAGATTAGGTTTTCACCAAAATTCGTCCGAATAAACATAATATTTTATTTTTTATCAGAAATTTGGAAAGTAGAATTCCTCACAGATATAATATAAAAATCTACAACTTTTCAGTTTCGGGTCAAATTAGGGTTTTCTGCCGGTATAAAATTATACTGTCAGTAAAAACACAGATCGGTTTCCGTCTGAGTTTTAAACCCAAAATTTCATCGTAACCCTCTATAACACCTCAAGATTCACCCTTATGTTTATATGTGTTAGTTTTGGCATATATATTTGATATGTTTGATATTTATATATATGTGTATATATTATTGCATATGATAATATGTATATTAATATATGATTATTTGCATTAATATGAGATTGTGTCTCTTAATGTTGATTTTATATGTTAATATATGATATGTGATTTTATTAATAATAAGTGATTAAGAATGATATGATAAGATATCGTGTGATTTAGTATTTAAATAGAGATAGTGTTATTCTTAGATTTTAGCCCCTCAACCAATCAGATTTGAGTCCTTATCAATATAGGATCATCCTCTTTTTGTTTATATCTTAAGATCTTATCATAATCTCCTAAGGATCCTATATAGGAATAACTACCAAATTTGTCGCTAAACTTCCAATTGACTTTTGACCATCTTAGAGTCCGATTTAGGATTCAATCATTAGACATTAATTTGTAGATATTTCTCTGAGATTTCTAAAGACACCAAGAATGCCTAAATCGGAAACTTGTAGCTTAAGTTATGGTCAAAATATCGAACTGTATATAGTTTGGGCTGAAATAAGAACCCGTTATGACCCAAACTCATATATATACCATTAGACTCGACCTAAACCTAGTTTACACGACCCCAACACTCAGAAAACTGGCTCCCTCCTTCCTATTTGAATCCTTATGTTTTTTCTCCCTAAAACTCTCTAAGGAACCCGTTCTTGCACCGTTCTTCACTGCTTCTTGATAGGAGAACATCACTACGAATAAGGGTTCGTTGTGCTTGATGTTTGGGACTTTAGGAAAGGTAAAATTCGTGCACCTTGTCCCTTGTGTTCTTTCTGTCAAGTTCTTGATCTCTTCCTTTTGATTTCTTGATCTTAGAGTTGAACCAAAGTGTCTCTTTGGCATCCTTGAGATCGTAGACAAGCACTAGTGAGACGGGACCCTAGTGGATCTTCTTTCTTCTTTTGAAACGCGAACCTCGTACCAAGTATGGGAGAAGAATAGTGTATACACTGGGCTAGGGAGTAGCGTAAGATGAGGGGTTCCCATAGCCCTATTTATTGTTGTTATAATGTATTGATGCCATGATCTGCCTGGTTGTATGACTGAATTGTTTATATGTTTAATTGGATTAATTGGTATGCCTATTTGTTATAATTGTTAAGTTGTTCATGATGTGGTATGCCTATTGAATTGTCTTATGCCATGAGTTTTGGTTGAATTGGTATGAATACCCATGATTATGAATGTTGTTGTTATGACATGGATTATGTTAATCACATTGACTGGATATGTTATTGATGATGATGTTACTGTTATGTTGAATATGTTAATAAGACTATAATTGACTTAATTAGGACTCTTAGTTAACATAGGAATTAAGGGATTAATTCCCCAAGCTTCACAAGACATGAATTGTGTTAGTGAGGGGTGAAGTTTTATGCTGAATGTTTTAGTTAAGACCCTAAGATCTGATTTGAGAGAATTAGGGAGCCTAAACTCCAAGAACACGTTAAATTCTGCCCAGAACAGTATGGCCCTGCCCAGGAGCACGGCCGTGCTCCCAGTTAAATTCTGGAAGGTAGGCCGCGCATTGAGCACGGCTGTGCATGTCAGTGAGCACGACCGTGCTCCACTTAAGTGGCAGCACGACCGTGCTGGGGGTTTAGTACTCCCGTGCTTCCCCATACTTATCAGAACTTAAGATTAATGAATTAAAGGGGTGTTACCCTAATTATCTCCAGATGATGTAATAATACACTAATCAAATGATAACAAGTTAGATAACTTAATTAAAGATTAATTAAGATAACAAAGACTGATAAGTTGGTTAAGCCGGTACCCGATGGGTTACCGCACGCTGTCACGCTTTGATGCTTTTTGGCCAAATTGCTCTCTATGCTTTTTGGTCGAGATGTTGTTATGTTGGACCTTGGTGCTTTTTGGCCAAGGGGGCCTTGACCCCATGGTGTGGGTCGAAGGTGTTAATGTTGATGTTGGTGATAAGTCTTGGGTGCTTTTAGGCCCAAGCAAAGGAGGTGGTTGGCTTGTGTGTTGTTGTGCCATTTGCATAGAGCACTGGAGTTGATGTTGAGGGGGATGTTCAACATAGGGGAGGTCATCCTAGTTATGATGATCTGGCCCAAGTCTCGAGTGGTTCACCCATGGTTTGGTGAACCGTACGCCCCGAGGTGGCGTATCCAGTTATGATACGTCGGCTATCCAAGGGGTTCCTCCATGGTTTGGGGAACTACCGGTGTTGGTGCTTTTTGGCCAATATGGATATGTAACTCCGAAGTTGACTTCCTGAGTTAGTTGGATCCACATGCATTGATGGAGTAGTGGAGAAGGTTTGTATTGTACTGCATAGCATATGTTGGATGATTAACATGTTGTTATGATATTATATGATGATGTATAAATATTGTATGTTGTTATATTGCTATGTCATGCTATGATGTATGTTCATCTTATTCCCTATTCCCATGCCGTGTGTTTACTTGGTTTCCTACTCCCTGTTTTCCTGTTTTTGATGTTGCATGTATTTCCTTATGCAGAGGACGGTGAGCAGCCAGCGGATGAGTGACTCTGAGGAGCCGCGACTCTAGTTAGAATGCTGAGTTATAGTTGTTAGTTTTGTTAGTTGTTTACTTTGTTTCCGTGATGTATCCAGATTTTGGTTATACCAGCTCTATATGTGACATCGGGGTTGGGTTTTTCTTTATCTGTCTTGTTTATGTTTTAATTTTTTAGAACTATGGTATTTCCGCGTTGCTTTTATTGAGATGTGATACCTTTTTATCCAAGTTTTTATTTTTTTCAAATCAATGCATGTTTTATAATTACCTCTTTTAAGTAAATGTTTTATATTAACATGCGGGGTAGAAGGGTGTCACACCCTCTACCATAAGATAGAGTATGAATAAGATTTTGTTTTATCCAAAATCATTTTCTTGGTCTCAAATAAAAATATAATTAAATATATTTTTATCGGTAATACAACGTAATTAAAAATAGGCTGTTACACCAATAACATTGAAATCATATCATACATATAACAAACAACATCAAATAGGCAATTAGCATGAAACAGGGTCATGGGTTAACCCTCATCTTACGCTACCCCAAGCCTACATGTTCATACTAGCCCTTCTCCCCGTACCTGGTACGAAGATTCCAACTACGACAATGCGGGTAAGCTAGACACGTTCCCTCGAGCGGCTCGAAGAGTTCCTTAAGCCTTGGCAAAACATAAACAACTAACCAATTGATCTCCAATTATCAAAAGAGGAAAAAGGAGATTAAAGAGGGGAGATAAGTTACCTATAATTGTCAAAGACAAGCGATTCTCTCCCAAACGTCTCAAGAACTCCAAGAACTTGAAAGGTTCAATGGAAGTAGGGGAAAGAGGGGTTGCAGTCACACTAGGGTTGCTAAAAGTGCAAATTTGAGGGTTACACTCGAAACTCTCACAAAAACCCCTTCTTTTATAAACTCTGACACCGAGTACGGCCGTGCTCCTCTTAAACATTGTCGTGCTTAACTTGAGATTGGGGTCTTGCTCATTTAAGCACGGGTAGGCAACTTTCATGTCAAACTCACGTGTTTTCCGATACGGCCGTGCTCCCCTTGAGTACGGTCGTGCTTGTGACTCAGACAGTCACATGACACACGTCTTAAGCACTGGCGCGCTGATACATGAGCACAACCGTGCTCATGCATCAAAAAGGGATTTTCAACTTAAAAATCCCACCGAGCCACTTTTTAACATTTCTTAGGCATATTCCTAATAACTACCCAACAAACAAACACGTATACAAAGCATATAAAGCCTTTAAAGACTTATACGAAAAACGGGGTGTTATAGGAAAGGATAGAGAGAGAGCGCTAGCTGAGGAAAAATGGCACACTTTCAGTTCATTATCTATATTTTTATCTTTTAATAATTTTTATTAAAATTATAATTATAAGTTAAGTTGTGCTAAAAAAAAGAAAAATATTTTATAGAGTAGGTTGTAACTTGTAAGGCAATGGGGCAACGATTATTTTTTAGTGGAGGCAACAATTATTTTTAGCGGGGGCAAAAATAAAATAATTTAACATCTAATGAAAAATTGGTTTAAAAAAGTTTTTGGTCCCAGCAAAGTTCAACAATTTTGGTTTTAGCTCCTGTAAAACATTTTCTTAGGATTTCGTTCCTGTAATCTTAAAAGTTTTGTAAATAGTCCCTACCATCATCTCTTTCCGACTTGCTTCGATTGCTTTGAAATTTGGCCAGAAAATTGAAAACAATCTTACATTAGGGGGCACAGGGTTAAAATTGTTAAATTCATTCATTTGATATGATTTCTAGTACTCATGGGTAACAAGATAATTTCTTTCTTCTGTCCGACTTGCTATAAAATTTGGATAGAGAATAGAAACAAAATCATACATTATAGGCCACAGGGTTAAAATTTCTAAATTCTTTCGTTTTGTATGATATATCTAGTACTTAGAGGTACCTAGGTAATTCTGTATTTCAAAAATTTTGTAAATGGTTTACATTTAATAAGGATGAACGATTAGGATTTAATTACTTAAGTATTATCAAGTTAACATTACGACATATTATAACAATAACTAGATGAAAATGAATTAAGTTAGAGGTATCTATTTGCAAAAGACATAAATTTTAAATGGCTATTTATACCTTTTCTTTAACTAAATCGCGACAATGTCCTAAGGTCATTGGTTATAAAGAGTTAAAAATGAAAATTTTGTATTAGGAATCAATATATTCAATACATTGAAAGGTTAAGAGTTATATTTTTTAATATAAATTTTTTATTTTGGACTAAAAGCCCATTTAAGCCCTGACAATTTTTGAGGTATCACTTTTTGTCCCTAAGAAAAAAAAACTCACCGAATAGTCTTCGAGAATAACAAAATATGTACATGTTAGTCCCTCTGTTTGTCTCTATTTTGAACAATCGTTAGAGTTCTGATATGTATCGTTAGTGTGTCTAGTTGCCCAAGCAACCATCCCTACATGCAGAATAGATTATGAGAATAATTATGAATTGACCCAATAAAGTCCTCAACTATTATTTAACTCAATTTAGTAACTAACAATTTCTATTGTGGGTCAAATTAGCCCCTACACATGTTAAAAGCACCACACCCACATGCACCACATCAAAAGCATCGAGATAGGTCGCATAGACGAGTTTAACGGATACTTGGATACACTAATGATACACATAAACACTCTAACGGTGTGTTTAGGACGAAGACAAACGGAGAGACTAATACTTATCCCTCTTTTGTCATTCCAAAGATTATTCGGTGATTTTTTTTTAAGGAACGAAAATCGGTACCTAAAAAATTGTTAGAAACTAAAATGAGCTTTTATTAGTTTTTTTTTTTTATTCGTTAACAATTGCTTTCAGAACAAGACCCTTAAATTATTTTCTTTTCTTTCTACTTATCTCATGGAATGAAGGGTGGTTTAACTTTGATGATTGTGGGATCCATTCCCCAAAATGCATGGTCTGGTTTTTGAGGAACATTAAATATGATCGAATTGGTCATTGGCCCATATAACTGCATATATGTTCAAATCACAGCTCTAGCTGTGATCAAGGACGATATACCCACCATTGACATCTGGTTTCGATTAGATTGTGCCAAGTTGGAAGTGTTTCTTTAATTATGTTTACACCAACTCTCAACTTTCGCGCAATATATCTGGTTAGTATCTGGCCACGTTCTGAGAAACCACTGAGCTTCAAAAGCAAAAGAAAAAATGAGAAAGAAAACAATATTACGCTGTTATATTATTATTATTGGTTTGTGTCTTCTTTAAACCACATGCACGTAATTACAAACCTTTACTCATTTTTAATTATAAGCTAAAGTAATAACTTTTCATTTATTTATTGGAAACAATTTATGGTTTGTAAACCTAGCAGGAAACCACATTGATAGTGAAGGACCTGCGCAGGTATGAACACAAGCAATAGATGACGCGTGGGTTAATTTTTCTTTATTTTAATAATGGCAACTGTTCGTTTATAATGTGAAGAGAATCATCTACATGGCATGGTAAATATGTGTAAAAGATTTGCGGGGTTTATTTACGAAGAAGAGGAGGATGTGGACTTTTAAGCCTTTGTTTGGTAGAAGATAATATGATAAGAGAGAAAAGGAGAAGAGATAAAAGGAGAAGAAATCATAGTTTTCTCTTTTTTGGTAAATGAGAGAAATAGAGAAGAGAGAATATATTTGGTGGGACTCACCTAAAACACATTTCTCTCCATATGTGAGAAGGAAATAGAAAATGAAGAGAGTTATTGTGTGAAATTACATATGTAACCTTGTTTTTTATTAGAAGTATTTTTAATTTAGGGGCATTTTCGTGCTTTCAAAAACAATCAACACTTCTTTCTTCTATGCTTCTTTCCTTTTTCTCTTACACCAAACAATATATCAAATCTACTTAAATTCATACCTCATTCTCTCTTCTCATACTCTTTCTCACCACTTTCTCTCTTCTCATTTTCTCTTCACTACCAAACACACCCTAGTTGGGTGGAAATCACATGTGTGAATTTGCACATGCGCATTAGTTAGACGTTGGTTCTCTTACCCTTCTCTGCAGCGGCGAATCCAAGACCCTGAGTCAGTGGGGCCAATCTTTTTCAAATTTTTTAAATTTTTTTTTAACCAAAGGCTAATGACGTGCATAGACATCACAATAGGAATAGACATATCAACTATGTTGGCACCCCTATCCCTAACAATCATCCGCAGCACGTCAAAAATATATTAAAAAAGACAAAAGAATACAAAAATAAACATGGGGGGACTAAAGCCAATACCCATGGAAAGAATTAAACGAACCTATAGTTAGGCAATCCTAATCTATTACGGAAGAAATCCTCCCTAATAAAACTAGGAATGTTATTCCACCAAATAAAATCATGATTACCAAGGCCAAAATTAGCTAACTTGTCCGCACAACTATTGCCCTCTCTATAAATATGAGAGCACCTAAAAGACATCTTTTGACAAAGAGCTTTGCAATTAGACCACCTATTCTTTAATTTCCAAGGAATTTTTGTATTACCATTAAGAGCATTAATCACCAATTTGGAATCACATTCAAGCCAAAAAAGGAGCCAACCTCTTTGAGAAGCAATTTCAATTGCCAACATTGTTGCTGAAAGTTCAGCATATAGAGCATTGTGAATACGATGGTAAGAGGAAAAGCATCCAAGGATTGATCCATTGGAGTCTCGAAATAATCCCCCAGTAGCAGAATGACCAGGAGAGCCTCTAGCCGATCCATCGGAGTTGCATTTCACCCAACCAACAAGGGGAGGGTGCCAATCAACTTGCTTTATCAGAGGTGCATTTGCAGCATGACAAGAAACAAAGAACTGCTTAACAATTCTGAACTCATAAATTGAGTTGGACATTGTTCCCTTTGAAAGAGAGCTTGCAAGATTTGTATTTGCAATGACCTGATTGATAGCATGATACAAAGCAATGGATTTGCTCTAGAGTTGTTTCTGCAGAACCAGATTATTGAAATAACATTGATCACTGCAGCTAGAACAATGTCTTTGACTTGAGTACTCCAACCCTTAGAACAAACAGCAAAGATTGATGAAATTTATGATAAGTCAATGGACCATTGCAGAACTCCTTGCAGCCAATTCCAAAGGCCACTTGAGAATTTGCAAGCAAGGAATAGGTAATCTGATGTTTCTTCTGACTCACAGCACAGAGAGCACATAGAAACTGAAATGCATCCCCTTGCCCTCAGGTTGTCATCAGTTGGCATTTTCCTATGAAACAGTCTCCAAACTAAAAAAGATTTAGAAGGAGGGATGACGTGATTCCATATTAGCTTGCACCAGTTCAAGGGACTGCCACCCGGATTGAGGAAAGAGTATACTTCCTTAAAGGTTAAGTCTCATTGCTAAATCACACCAAGCTAGATGATCAATTCCAGGATAAATAGGAATGACAAATTTATTCATTTCAGCTGAAAGAGCAGGATACTGATTCTGCAACTCAACAGGGAGGAACCATTCCCCATTTATGATAAAATCCTTGACAGAAGTTGTCAGATTGTACAAAAGCTCTGATGGAATGTTAATGAAATCAGCAACTGAACTAGCATTTGCCAACCAATTACAACTCCAGAAGTTAACAGCAGAACCATCACCAATAATCCAAACCGAGTTGAGAGATTGACTGCATATAGGGCTTAATTCCTAACCAAATTGGTGATCTGATATAGGAGCAAACAGGTACTCAATTTCAGAAAAACCTGGCTCTAAGAAAACCAGCCCAATCTTCTCTAGATGTAGTGATATCCCAACACAGCTTGAGCATTGCACCAGCATTAATGGACCTTATAGATCTAAGCCCCAAACCCCCTTCAATAACAGGCTTACAAAGAGACTTCCAGGAAACTGTCACAACCATTTTAGAGTGAATATTTCCAGACCACAAGAAATTTCTGATCCACCTATCTATGGTTCTTAACAGTGAAACTGGCCATGCATAGATTTTAAAACTGTACAGGAGCATACCATTGATAACAGTGTTGATTAGTTGAAGCCTTCTGATGAGTGTGATTACACCTCATATTTGCTTATCATTTTGCATGCATTTTCATGTAGTTATGCATTTTTAATTTTATTTTTTGTTAGTTCTCACTTTGGAACGGGTAAGGCGGTTTTTGTGGTGTTGTTTTGCAGGAATTAAAGGTAAAATGCTCGGGATTGGCCATGATGGAGCTTGGATGAAGATGGAGCTTTAAAAGTGAAGAAAATGAGCCAAACAGAGCCCATCACGGCCTAGCCGTGATGACCATCACGGCCATGATCGAGCAAAGCTGAAAAAGAAAGAAGGCAAAAGTCAGAACTGGTCATAGCCTAGCCGTGATGTCCATCACGGTCGTGACCTGTCAACTGACCCAAACCCTCAAAAGTCAGAATCTGTCATGGCCTAGCCGTGATGAGCATCACGGCCGTGGCAGACCAAAAATTGAAGAAGCGCCCAGGGCAGAATCCATCACGGCCTGGCCGTGATGGCCATCACGGCCGTGACGCGTGTTACTTGGATCAGAAGCAACTGATTTGGATCTAATTTGAGTTAGATTGGGATTCAAACTTCCCAAATCTATAAATATGGCATCATGTCAGAGGCTTAAGAGGACTTTTTGGGGCTTCTACTCTTAGGATATAATTTAGGATCTCTCTTCTTCTTCTTCTTCCTCCTCTCTTCTCTTATTTTTATTTTCATGTTGTTGTTAACCAAGCTTGTCATCACCATGACAAGGCTTGAGTAGTAGCTTAATTTCTAGGGATTGGGGCTATGCCTAAGGTTTGTTTATGGTAATGAATTGATGTTATATCTCTGTTAATTGCGATTTTGCTTTAGATCTGATTTCTAGTGTTTTAATTACTCGTAAATTCGGCGGCCGCTTATTTGCGTGACGTGGATATTCTAAGGAGGAACCTAGCGGTGAACTTAGATGTCGGATATATAGAATCGGACTTAGGACTGAAATCACGAGAGTTAGAAGCCGTCCTTCGAGGATCAATGAATTGTCACAAAGCGTAAAGGGTCCAATCTAAATTCGACTACCACGAGAGTAGGGGTTGGTTTAATTGGGCACGGTTTTTGTAACCCGAGAGGGAGCATTAACTATTTGAGGATAAATTCGCCTTCAGGGCAATTTTCGTTAATTAACAAGGGATAATAAATTTAGTAACATAAACGATCTTGTTGATAATCCAAATCCCTAGGAATCCATTTAAACCTGAAAAACCATAAATTGTTTACTTTCTGTTTTACTTGATTGCATTTTATTTCTTATTTCAAAAATCCAAATCTTTTTATACAGTCCAGTTTTATCATTTAACAATTAGTTGCGATTCGAGATCACGGTCTCTGTGGGATCGATATCTTTTTATTACTTGGCGACAATCCGGTACACTTGCCGGATCGCACGCACGTTCACTCGCACGGAGCACACCAAGTTTTTGGCGCCGTTGCCGGGGACTGTGCTTTCTCGAATCTCAATTTAATTTTTAAATTGATTTTTCTGGACCTTTTCTTTTTATTTAATATTTTATTTTCTATAAAAAAAATATATATTTCCTTCTTGAGTATCTATCTCTCTGTGTTTTTATGCAAAGATCCCTAAGTCTTGGAAACCTTAGTGAGATCAATCCTGAAGTCGAAAGGACCTTTCATAGACGTAGGAGACTACAAAGAGAGAGAGAGAGAGGTTAGTCCTATTCCGCTCATGGCGAATCAACCAGATACGAAACCTCTGAAGGACTACGTAGCCCCAAATGCTAGGGGTTTGCGAACTGGGATTGTTAGGCCAGAGATTGAGGCGGAAAACTACACTATACCGCCTATGCTCATTACCATGATTAGGCAACATCAATTCGGAGGACTGCCCTCGGAGGACCCGACTGACCACGTGGAAACATTCTAGGAGTTCACCGATGCAGTTAGAATTCATGGTGCCCCGGTTGATGCTATTCGCTTGCGGTTATTCCCCTCATCTCTTACTGGAAGGGTGAAAGCTTGGCTGAAGCAAATACCAGCTAACACCTTGACAACTTGGGACCAACTGGAGCAGGCGTTCTTGGAGAAATTCTTCCCTCCATCCAAGACGGCCTACATACGAACCCAGATCATCGGTTTCTTTCAAAAGGACGGAGAATGCTTATCAGAAGCTTAGGATCGTTACAAGGGATTGCTGGAGTCTTGCCCACATCATGGACTCGAGAGGTGGTTATTAGTGCACACCTTCTACAACGGATTGGAATACTCTTCGAAGGTGTCACTTGATTCTGCAGCTGGTGGAGCCTTTATGAATAGGCCTCTGACTGAGGCATTCAACATCATTGAAAATGTGGCCACCAACTACCACCAATGGGGTTTAGAAAGAGGTAATGACCCGAAAAATATTTTGGGGGGTAAGTTTGAAATAAATAGCATTGATCTTATAATGTCTAAAATAGACTCACTGAATAAACATTTTGATCAGCTTGAAAGGGCTAATATGAGTGCAATAGGTGCTACTAATATTGTTTGTGAGATTTGTGGAGTGCAGGGACATGACACAATGGAGTGCCCACGAGGTATTGCTCATGGATCCGGCACTTCGGGGGAACAGGTGAACTCTTGTCACAACTACTACGATACGAACCCGAAGTTGCCAAACTATGCCCCTCCAAATGCTTACAACCAAGGAAGGAAGAACAGCCCTTACCTCTCGTACGGCAACTACAGCAACATGCTAAACCATGAGTTCCAAGAAGGCCAGGGGAATAGGAAACCCGCACCGGGGTATCCTCAGGTACAGAAGTCTAAACTCGAGTCTTTATTGGAAAGTTTTGTTGTAACTCAAACAAAACAAAATGAAGAGTTTAGACAACAAGGTAGGGCAGTAAACAAGGCAATAAAAGAGCTAGCATCTAAGGTAGATAACTTAGCCATCCACAACAAGATACTAGAAACTCAGATTGCCCAACAAGCTAGCACATACTCCAGACCTAAGGGTACGTTCCCGGGGCAACCCGAAGCAAATCCCATTGAACATTGTAATGCCATACACTTATGGGATGATAAGCTTGGGGTGGTTGAAAAAGACGTGGAACCAGAGGAGGACATGAGCGAAGATGAAGAGCCAGAACCAAAGTATGTCCCTCCACCACCGTACCAACCCCCAATACCTTTCCCACAAAGGTTGGTCAAGAGAAAGCAAGTAGACATAGAAGCTAAAATGCCTCCTAAATTGAAAGACCCAGGTATTTTCTCTGTCGCTTGCTCGATTGAAGAAGTGCAAATAGACCGAGCCTTATGTGACTTAGGGGCTAGTGCGAGCTTGATGCCGCTCACTATCTTGGAAAGGTTGGGAACCAAAGAGCTGAGTCCATTCAAATTCTCCTTACAATTTGCGGATAGCTCAATTAGAACTCCTCTAGGCATACTAGAGAATGTTCCTGTAAAGGTAGGGAAATTTTTCATCCCTACCGATTTCCTGGTACTGGATATGAAAGGGAATTCTGAATTCCCCATCATTTTAGGAAGGCCATTCTTGGCCACCGCTGGAGCGGTAATAGACGTAAGGAATGGCAAACTCTCTCTGAATGTAGAGGAAGGTAGGGTAGATTTTAAATTGACTAACTCATATAACAACCCTCCTTTTGTGAGCCATGTGTGCAAGATCGATATAACGTCTCCAGTGGTAAAGGAAGAGGTCAAGATGGAAGCAACTCCGAAGTTTTGCGTGGCGAATGATGCACCCATTGGTGATAGAGTTGCTGATCATGTGGAAACAAAACTTCTGCCGGGAGGGAGTAAGGCCAGGAAGCTTAAAGTAAAAAGAGTGAAGCGGAAGCGTAATTGGCCATATGAGCAGAATCGGCTCTTTGAAGGACTCCCATGGAAGAGAAGTGTTCCTGCACTTCTACGCCCAGCCGACGCCGGTTGATTGAAGGAAGTATGGTCAAGCTTAAGACCGTAAATAAGCGCTTCTTGGGAGGCAACCCAAGTTTTCTTTCCCTTTTTCCATTTGTTTTTGAATTTATCTCTTGAATAATTTAAGAAGATCAAGAGGAAAAAAAATCATAAATTAATAGATTTGTCAAGTGTTTTCAGGTTAAGAAGGAAGGAAGAGCAAAAAGGGCAGGGACTAACAAAGTCAGAAGTCATCACGCCCAGGCCGTGACAGAGGTCACGGCCGTGATGAGATAACCATGAAGACCAGAAAGGATCACGGCCCAGCCGTGACATCCATCACGGGTGTGATGAGAAGGACCCTAAGATCAGAGAGCATCACGGCCTAGCCGTGATGACTATCACGGCCGTGACAGGCCAGCTCCTGAAGACCATAATTGATCACGGCCTAGCCGTGACACACCTCACGGTCGTGATACATTTTCCTACAAGTTTTTGACTAGGCATGTGAGCCAACACCCGCTACCACCTTGGTGAGTTGTTCCATTTTTCTCCTCTCTCCGACTTGATTATTTACATTGGGGACAATGTAAGTTTTTAAGCTTGGGGTAGGGGTATTTTTGCAAAGTTTTGCATTTTTGCATTTTTCATGTTGCATTCATATAGGCATAGTTTTACATGATCACATGATTAGATTGCCTTTTGCTTAGAGTTTGCACCCAATTGTGAATACTTGGTGCCAAATAAATTGAGATAGTGAATTTTTGAACCCAATTTTTTATTCTTGTGATAAGGCTAAAAGTAAAAATTCTTGAGATGATCTTTTGATAGTTGATAATTAGCATGTGGTTCCTTAAATTTGTGTTTTCCATTGATTTTAAACTACTAAATGTGAGATTTTTGAGCCAAAAATGGGTACTCACTAAATCTACCCCATTCTTTGTGATAGAGTGTTTAATTCCTCTTGGATTGTATTATCTAGAACTTGACTTGAAACCGTTTTGAAACTTATAAATTTTTTAAAACATTTTTGAAAATGATTGAGGCACTAGGTTTTTTTTTTTCGGTCACCTGAGCTTTGATTGATTAAATGCTACCTCTTAGTTGCCCAATTTTGACCCTAAAAGAATAAAAATACTTTTCTTGGTACCTTGAAAAATTTGATGAATGATGCTTGGTATGGAACCTTTTAAAGTATTGCAAAAAGGGTGAAAAGGTAGTTTGAAAAAGTGTGGGATGATAAAGTTAGAAAATATTTCTCTTGAACTGAAAATCTCCCCTTCTCCAAATAAAAAAAATAAAATAAACAAAATCAAATAAAAATATGGAGAAGGGGATGACAAAAAGAAAGTGAGAAATAAAATAAAAAGAAGGAAAGAAAGGTGGAAAGATGAATCAAAGCCCAAAAGGTATTTTAGAAGGTGTCATGCTTTGCAATGTTGATATTTTGTTTAACCCTCTTGAATTTCCTTTTCTTGATTTCCCCACCTAACAATTCATCCCATGGCCCCATTACAACCAGAGTAAAAGACCTCTTGATTCTTTTGTGTTTTCATTAATAAAGTGGAGATTTGGTTAATAGTCAAGCCTATGGTAGAGTACCTTCCTTGAGAAAATTGAGCGAATTGACATATTCCCTTAAACACTTGAGTGAGGTGAGAAGAGTGCCCGAATCAGTGAGAATACGAATTTAAGGAACCTAAGCTTCTAATTGGACTTGAAATTGATTGTCTCCAGGTTTCTTATTTGAAAAAGCCTGTTACTTGAATTAGCTACTCGGGTTCTTGGTTCACTATCCACGCTCTAATTATTTATATCTTCTGGCCTTGATGATTGCTTGAGGACAAGCAAAATCTTAAGCTTGGGGTGATTTGATGAGTGTGATCACACCTCATATTTGCTTGTCATTTTGCATGCATTTTCATGTAGTTATGCATTTTTAATTTGATTTTTTGTTAGTTTTTACTTTGGAACGGATAAGGCGGTTTTTGTGGTGTTGTTTTCCAAGAATTAAAGGTAAAATGCTCGGGATTGGCCATGATGGAGCTTGGATGAAGATGGAGCTTTAAAAGTGAAGAAAATGAGCCAAACAGAGCCCATCACGGCCTAGCCGTGATGACCATCACGGCCATGATCGAGCGAAGCTGAAAAAGAAAGAAGGCAAAAGTCAGAACTGGTCACGGCCTAGCCGTGATGTCCATCACGGTCGTGACCTGTCAGCTGAACCAAACCCTCAAAAATCAGAATATGTCACGGCCTAGACGTGATGAGCATCACGGCCGTGACAGACCAAAAATTGAAGAAGCGCCCAGGGCAGAATCCATCACGGCCTGGCCGTGACGGCCATCACGACCGTGACGCATGTTACTTGGATCAGAAGCAACTGATTTGGATCTAATTTGAGTTAGATTGGGATTCAAACTTCCCAAATCTATAAATATGGCATCAAGTCAGAGGCTTAAGAGGACTTTTTGGGGCTGCTACTCTTAGGCTATAATTTAGGATCTATCTTCTTCTTCCTCCTCTCTTCTCTTATTTTTATTTTCATGTTGTTGTTAACCAAGCTTGTCATCACCATGACAAGGCTTGAGTAGTAGCTTAAAATCTTGGGATTGGGGCTATGCCCAAGGTTTGTTTATGGTAATGAATTGATGTTATATCTCTGTTAATTACGATTTTGCTTTAGATCTGATTTCTAGTGTTTTAATTACTCGTAAATTCGGCGGCCGCTTATTTGCGTGACGTAGATATTCTAAGGAGGAACCTAGCGGTGAACTTAGGTGCCGGATCTATAGAATCGGACTTAGGACTGAAATCACGAGAGTTAGAAGCCGTCCTTCGAGGATCAATGAATTGTCACAAAGCGTAAAGGGTCCAATCTAAATTCGACTACCACGAGAGTAGGGGTTGGTTTAATTGGGCACGGTTTTTGTAACCCGAGAGGGAGCATTAACTATTTGAGGATAAATTCGCCTTCAGGGCAATTTTTGATAATTAACAGGGGATAATAAATTTAGTAACATAAACGATCTTGTTGGTAACCCAAATCCCTAATAATCCATTTAAATCTGAAAAACCATAAACTGTTTACTTTCAGTTTTACTTGATTGCATTTTATTTCTTATTTCAAAAATCCAAATCTTTTTATACAGTCCAGTTTTATCATTTAACAATTAGTTGTGATTCGAGATCACGGTCTCTATGGGATCGATATCTTTTTATTACTTGGCGACAATCCGGTACACTTGCCGGATCGCACGCACGTGCACTCGCACGGAGCACACCACCTTCCCATAATTGACTGCCAATAGCCCTTCCAAGAAGCAAGTTTAGCCTTTATCTTATCTGCCAAAGGTTCAAAGTATGCTATCTTTGGTTTCCCTTTGAAAATAAGGACACCTAAGTAGTTAAAGGGAACCTGCCCTTGAGAAAAACCAAGGGTGTCTTTAATTTCAGACAGTCTTCTATTCGGGACAGAACCTGCAAAGAACCTACATTTACCAAGACCGAGTTTTTGTCCTGAAATCTCACCATAGGCTTCAAAAAGTAACATCAAATTCTTGAGGCCTCTCCTAGCTCCTTTGCAAAAAAACAAGATGTCATCAGCATATCGAATGTGGGAAGGAGTTGCATATCCTCTAGGACCTGCCGTATGGCTTAACTTATTAGAGTCCACAAGATGAGAGATACTTCTGCTTAGCACCTCCTCAGCTATGCAGAACAAGAGATGGGAAAAGGGATCCCCTTATCTAACACCCCTCTTGCAAGGCACATATCCAACCGAGTGACCATTAACTAGAAAAGACGGTCTAGCAGAGCAAAGGATAGTTTGAATCCAACTACAAAAAGTGTTGTTAAAGCTAAAGACAAATAGGACCTTTAAAAGAAATTTCCAATCTAGGGTGTCAAATGCTTTTGATATCAAATTTAAAAGCCAAGTTGCCACCAAAAGACTTATATTCTAACATGTTGATTACCTCAAGCAATACAAACACACTTAGTTATTTGTCTTCCCTTTACAAATCCTCTCTGTTGAGGAGAAATAATCTTTAGAGCAATATTAGAAAGTCTATCAGCAAGGACTTTAGAAATGACCTTAAACTGAAAATTGGCAAGGGCTGTGGGCTTAAAGTCCTCTATTCTTTTAGCTTCAGGAAATTTAGGAATGAGAGCGATCAAATTGGAATTTAAACCTGGCATGATCCAATTATGAGAGAAGAACTGAGTTACAGATATGAAAACATCTTCACTCACTATGCTCCAAAAGGACTGGTAGAAGGAGCCCCCAAATCCATCAGGGCTTGGAGCCCCTGCTCTATTCATGGAAAACACTGGTGATTTCACTTCATCCATAGAAGGGATGCTTGTAAGCATGGCATTGTCTACTGCAGTAACTAGATTTGGGATAACCCTTTCAATGAGGCCATTGTCTGAGCAAGAATTCTAGCATAGGGAGAGGAATAAAATTCAAGTATATGTTGTTCAATATCCGATGAAACTTCCAAAACCTCATCACTTTTTTAAGAATGGACATTTGCTTAGCTCCATTCCTTATTTTAACAATTTTGTGGAAGAAGGCAGTGTTTCTATCACCACTGCTGAACTAATTAAAGTTAGACTTCTGCCTCCAAAAATATTCTTCATAGGATAGAGCCTCTTGCAACTCAATTTGGGCCTTAACCTCCTGATCATGCAGCCTGTCAGAGTAACCAGAAACAACTATTTGATTTTGAATTTGATCAACCAAAACCATAGCATCATCAACCCTTAGATTGACATCACCAAAGACATTTTTATTCCATTCTTTAAATTTACCTTTCAAGAGCTTCAACTTCTGCATTAGAATAAACATAGGACAACCCTGAAAAGGTGCAGACCAAGCTTCCTTTACCATGTTGAAACACTCAGGATGATCAGCCCACAATGCAAAATATTTGAAAGTGGATGGATTGGACTTAACTTCATTCTGCATGGACAGCATCAGGGGATAGTGATTTGATTGACATCTGGTTAAAGTGTAGAATGACATATTATTCCAAAAAGAAAGCCAAGCATTGTTGATTATTGCCCTATCAAGTTTTTTTGTGTGGAAGGCACCTACCCTACCATTAGACCATGTAAAAGGAGAACCTTTGGTTACAACATGAGTGAAATTTACAGCATTTGTCCAGTTATTAAAATCATCGCAAGACACCTCGAGAGGCAAACCCCCTCCTCTCTTTTCATAAGAGCCTATCACAGCATTGAAGTCACCAAGAAAAAGTCAAGCTCTAGGATTATTGCTCTCTAGCAAAGATAGATCATTCTAGAGCTGTCTTCTGACTTGATACAGGGTTGATGCATAGACACCAGCAATGAACAAGTTCTGATTATTAACAGTGACAGAAAAAGCACAAAATTGGGAGGTAGCATGGACAACAATAGGATCAAATGAAGCATTACAGAGACACCATAAATTAGGACTCCTATTTCCTCTATTGTTTCCATCAAAACACTTCAAGCCAATACTCTTCCAGAAAAGAGGATTAATTTGATCAAACTCCACCCAAGGTTATGAAGTCATAACCACATCTGGTTTGTTTTTTAAACACAGCTTTTTCAAGACTTGCCTAGTTTCAACATTACCTAGGCCTCTTACATTCCAATAAAGGATTCTCATTAGGCATAATTTCTAGGACCAGCCCTAGATCGGGAATTATTCTCAGCCTTTGCTGCTCTATTCCTTTGCTGTTTGAGCTTCTTCTTTTGAGATTTTGTTAATACCACAGGAAACTTAGGAGAGGAATTTTTGTCATTCTGGCTAGGGTAGCCTCTAGGGGAGGGGTCCTCCTGAACATCTTCTACTTCATCACTCCAAAGCCTAGAAACAATTCTCATATCTTTCCTAACATTTGGTGGAATTGGTTCACAAGAAAATTCAGAAGAATTACCACCTCTACCACTGGCAGAATTGCCAGCTGCTTCTAGAGAATCAAGGAATTGAGAAAGTGAATGAGGAGACACATTGGTATATGGGTTCTCCTTCTCCAACTCAGCAAAGTGAGGCAAAACAGTTCCAACCTCTTAATTTAGAGCTAACAAATCGAGTCTCAAACCAATAGTCCTATTAGGATCCACGTCAACAACTCTGTCAGGACCAAAACCTGGGTCCAAAATACCTACAGCAATACCATGATCAGAGCTGTGGATCAGGCAGCTTGTGCATGAGAACAACCTGCATCAACATGGTGACCAGGGGCAGGATCAGCCACAATCACCTCTTTAGCCTTAAAATTATTCACCCTTATGGCAGGTTCATCCGGACTGCCACCAGCTACATTCCCTTTTGATGTATTATCAGTAACAAGAACCTCAGCTTTATTAGTCTCCACATTGATCACAGCAATATTCTTTCCTGTGTCCGCTGGTTTTGACTTAGGAACAAAGACTTTTCGTGGCCTTGATCTCGAATCTTGCTGCATCTTCTTGTCTGGATTCCCTTTAGACTTCAAGCAGTTTCCTAAAGAGTGACCTATTGTTTGGCATGATGTACAAAATTCAGGAAACTTTTCATACTCCGCCCATGCAAGGAAAGTAAAATCCTCTTTCTCGACCATAATCTTATCTCGAAGCTTGGACTTCAAATCGAGATCAATTAAGACTCTAGCAAAGTGGCCAAAAGTCTTCTTGTTTGTAGCCTCATCCAAACAAATAGGGACCCCAATACCACTAACAATAGCAAAGAGAATCTTGGGGCACCAATATTCTTGGGGAATTCCAAAGAACCTCACCCAAACTTGTGCATTGATCTGCTTTAAGGAGTATGGATTGAAGTCCTTAACCCAAGAGAACAATCTCAAAGTTCCCGGATTCAAATTCCATAAACCAACAGCCAGCACACTACGCATGTCTTCAATTGAGGAGAGGAGAATTCATAATACCCCATGGCTAGGGAAATCAACACCCATGGCCCAATTTCCTTCCAAAGCAACAGTAACTTGCATTGCAAGTCAAAGACTTTCAATGGTGCATTCCCTTTTAATAACATGAGGCGCCCTTGAAGATGGTTCTTGCACCCCTCAAGACCAGCTAAATACTCATTCTCTGGAATCTTTATGAAAATATAATCACCTTTGAGGCAAGGTTTAGGAAGTTGACTGATTGGAACCGCACAAGGATTACTCAAGGCTTGAGCAAAAGACTTGTGTTGCACCAATTGATTTTACGAAACAGGAGGAGGAGGAGGAGGAGGAGGAGGATTTGGGGGGGGGGGGGGGCAGCTGGTTTACTGGTTTAGGAAAGAGATGATTCCATGGGCAATCCGAGGAGATTGTCATGGACGGAGAAGAACCTTGAGAACCAAGAAAGCACAAACCCTTGCAGAGCATTGGGGATATATTTAAAATATTATATATATATATCATCAAATTTTTTTAATAATAATTATTATTATCATACATATAAAGATAAAGACATAAATGTTAAAATCATAAAAATTTAAGGATTTAATTGGTATGCAGTATCAATGAAAGGTTTTTTACACTGTCAAATGTCAATCAATCAAAAATTGATATATCATAAAAATGTTTGACTCTTATCCTAACTACCATAAAAGTCACACATGACATGAGTGACTATGTAAAAAAATTTATTCTGACAATACATAGCAATTAAACTCAAATTTTAATATATCTAATCAAATAAACTATATACTTTATAATTGTCCTCTACATGATTTTATTTTTGGAATCGTTGAATGATTAGTTCATTGTCAATATTATTGAATACATCTATATCAATATAAGTAATTAGACTATGGGTGCACATATATAAAACTTAGGGGGGCAAAATATATCTTACTCAAGGTATATTAATGGTAACTTTAAAAAACTCAGTGGGTGCATATGCACACCCTAAACTCTACTTGGGTCCGCCAATGCTTCTCTGCATTTTGATTTAATGTACTTTTATAAATTTTAATGGGTTTCACGTGTATCAAACAAAATGAAGAAGGAATTTAGGCATTTTTTGGAGTTTTGAAGAAGATCATACATGAAGTGAAGTGATTAATAATGGAGTGATTAGTAATAGAGTGAAGTTAAAA
Organism: Sophora flavescens; assembly: GCA_030762895.1. Classification (NCBI taxonomy): domain Eukaryota; kingdom Viridiplantae; phylum Streptophyta; class Magnoliopsida; order Fabales; family Fabaceae; genus Sophora; species Sophora flavescens. The sequence goes on from CM061065.1 coordinate 124,646,521, forward strand.
GTTACAAGCATATCACTACATTTTGTTTGAAAGTTTTTAACGAGGGAATGGAAGGAGATCCAAAAAAACCCATTGGATGATATGAAAAATTGGAGAATTTGAATGGAATGTGGTAGTTTGGGTTATTATCCTTAACTATTTCATTTCATTAATCGAAAAACTCCCAAACAATGTCTTTTAACCATTCGACTCCATTATTAATCACTTTACTTCATCGAGAAGGGTAGGAGAATCCCTTGGAAATGTAAAAAAACTAATTTAATCTTTTGTATTGATAATACTTACTGATTAAATCTTATTTTTTTGTTTAATATGAGAAGAATTTGTTGAAAGATATAACAAAACTCAATCATCATTATAATGCTAATCTCTTTGAACATGCTTTTACTAATCCTCTTGCTATATAAAAAAGTATTTAGTGCTTTTTATATTTACAAAACATTGAATATATTTAATTTTTGGATTTAATTTCTCATAAGTGAATTTATCTCTAAAATGAGAAAGTAACAATATTTTTATTCTAAATTATTTAATGAATTGATATTTTATCAAATTAAGGGCAAATATCCTTTTATCTTCACCCTGTTAAAGACAATCTCACTTCATTATGTTCAAATAAAATAACTATTAAATGTTTTTTATAAAAAAATAATCAATTGTCAAAATATTTTATTTTGTTATTTATCTTTTGGTCAGAATTCATTTTACTCCTTTATCTTTTAAAAGATTTATTTTTGTTCTTTATCTCTCTAATATTACACAAACTGATATTTTCCATCAACCCTGTTAAACCTATTGAAGGAAACTTCTGATGTGATAATTTCAATATCTTCAATCATGAAACACCTTCAACCATGAACACCTTATTATTATTATTATTTTTACTGCATAGAAAGGGATGGAAGACATGAGTTGTCATTTTTTTCATATGGCAATACTGAAAAAATTATAGACAAAAAAAACGTGATCATTGTTACACAGATAAAAAGGATAATATTATGCAACGAGATTGGTCCAGTGGAGCCCTGTTAGATTCGTAAGATGTAAAGTGTGTAAAGAGAAATTCTCAATAAATAAGAGATATCTAACTCGAATCCTTACAAAAAAATAAACTCCTTGAAAAATGGTCATGTTCATATCACTCGTGATCTCGAAGTAATAACTCACTCGTCATATTTTATATATATAAAAAAAAGGATAATATCTTTAAAAACTCAACAAATATATACGTACTAGTACAGTGGTACTAGAGGATAAAAATGGTGGCGGCAGGCAGTGGCCGCTACTGGCCCCAAGACCGTTGACATTGCTAATCATGCATAGCACGTTGGTGTTATGTTACACACTAATCTGTCAGCGTCAAGGTCCAATCACTGTTTTATTTTTTTGTCAAGATTTGGCCACCATCGTCCACTTGGAGCTACCTAAAGATTTTATGGTTTCTTTAATCAAAAATAAATAAATAAAGATTCTATGGTTTCAAGTAACTCTGTCCCTACATACAAATGTGGAAAAAGATTTTCTTATTGCAGAGTGGACGACTTTCATAAAGGTTGATCGATGTCTTTAAAACTGAAATGACATAAGTCTATTAATATATTTATATTTAAAAAAATTATTTGCATTTCATACATAATTTATTTTTGCCATGTGAATTATATTTTTAATATACATATTTATCATTAATAATATATTTGAATAATTAAAAATTACAAGATAAACTGTCTATTAAGTCTTTTTCATTTCTCTCTCCTCTTCTGTCGCCTCCTAGAAAGAGATCATCATGGGTTGCACCAAAAGCTTCCCGTTTCCCTCACTTTTCTTTGTATCCAAACCGGTGATCTCATCTTTTCTCTTACAATTCTCTCCATTTTAGTTCTCACTCTTCAAAATCAGTCCATCCAAACGATGTGTACATGTGATTTAGCATGGACATAAGAGTCTACATTGGACTTGAACTTCAGCATAAACCAAATTCAGAAGAGGTGAATTTAGGACACACTACGCTACTACGTTGCTCACTCTCACTTATGATGCGGCTCCTATTATAAATAGCATACTTTTTTTTTTTGACGGAATTATAAATAGAATACTTGAAGTTTTATTCTATGCAATTGTCTATATATAAATTGCAACAACAGTCCACGTGAAACGAAATTTGAGGTCTAGAAGATTATCCACTCAGCGGCATTTTTATTGTACAATCATCTGGCTATGGTACTCATATCTTGTATATGCATTACAATTTAAAAAAAGTACTAAAACCATTTCTTGCGAGGGATTGGGTTATGGTGCACCCCCATATTTTATACTACCCACTACGTCATCCATGTGACAAATTTTGGGCCAATCAAATTGTCATATAGGTTGGTCAAAATTTCAAACTTTCTAATTGTATTATATTATAGTCAAACTATATGAATACAATATATTGTTGTATAATATATGTGTTTTTTGTATTTGCAAATTTAACTCATATTAAAATAAAATTTTTTGATTAAAAAACTGATTATATTACAAAATATTGTTGACAACGAACATTATTTTAATTCATATTAAAATATTATTTTGTAATATAATCAGTTTTTTTAATAAAAAATATTATTTTAATATGAGTTAAATTTGAGAATATAAAGAATACACATACTATACAACAATATATTGTATTCATATATTTGACTACAGTAGAAGTACAACTAGAAAGTTTGAAATTTTGATCAAACCCACGTGACAATTTGATTGGTCCAAAATTTATCATATATAAATGATGTAGTGGATGATGTAAAATATTGATGATGCACCTTAGCCCAACAATCTTGTGAGGCCCAACAGGACAATTACAACCGTTGCATATAAATAATTGATCTTTGTCAAGTCTCCATCACTGTCTTCGAACCATATGCTATTTGTTTTTTCCATGTTAAAATATTATAGAAAAAGGATTGGCACTACATAATTTGTAAGAGAATCTGTTAAGCTAGTATAGTAATGCAGTAGTAGCATTATAATAATAATGATCATATGAATAAAATATCCAAAGAGTGTCTATATGTCATTATGCTTTTAAGATTTAGGTTCTCATTCCCTTTTGCTCTTCTTCAAAATAGAATTTGAAAGTCATCTCAAGATGACGATTTACTTATACTGTAATATGCTCTTGATTGGAAGAGAATATCTTTTCAGGTTTCTCTCATGTAGAGAGAGGGGAAAAAAAATGCTTCATTTTTATATTTTATATTTATATTAATAGAAATTTATTTTGGGTAATAAAATGACGACATCCAATTACTAAAAGTTTAGGCAAAACCGGAATTGTTGAATGATGGTTGATATTGATTGATTCCCAAGCATACGCCACGAATAACAATGTCAGACAATTGAATGATTAGGAAAGCGTCATTGTAGTGGTTTGGAAGAGCATTAAATTTTCATCCGAAATTGATCCGTACCTCACAATTAATTAAATTTTCATCCGAAATTGATCCGTACCTCACAATTAATTTGGCTATTTGGCACAGCTGAAAAATAAGAATCAAAATCAGAATGGATATAAGTGTTTTTGTTGTATTGTTTAAGTAATAAAAAACAATTATATAAGAAATATTATATTTAATATTTTGAAAAATATAATACTTAATTTTTTAATGCAAATTTTTGTTAGATTTCTTAATCAATATCTTTAAAGCACTAGTTAGTAAAACCCAAATAATAAACTCCCGGAAGTAATAATTTGTATTAGTAATTGGTTATTGAGTTTAAATGGTATACACTATCCGTGTAAATGTTTTTTATATTGTCAATCAATCATAAGTTGTCACATTATTAAAAATCTTTGACTCTTATCCTAATTACCTTAAAAATAACCAATACAATGATTTATGATTAGTTGACAGTGTAAAAAACTTTATACTAACAATATACAACAATTAAACTCTTGATTATTTGCATAATCTATTATTATGATAATGAATTATAATTAGAACTGCAATTTTATGATAATTTATTTTATTTGGATGATGTAAAAAATTATTTTTATATAATAAATTAAAAAAAAAGTTAGAAACTATTTGTGTAGAAATAATATTTTTGTTTATTAGTTAATTATACAGGTATAAAATAGGAAAATATGATTGATTTCAAAATAGTAAATGCTTTTTTGAAATAAGTTTCAAACTTTATATTTTCTAAATATGACTGTTTTAGGTTTTTCTATAAAAAAAATTGTTTTTATATATTAAACTAATTTGATAAACATATCAAATTAATTTCAAAACAAATTTTGTTAGGAAAAAAGACTTTTTTCCCCTAAAGGGGATATGTCCCATGAGACACCCCGTTGTGCCCCATTGTATTATTAAATTAGAACCTTATTATTTATTTACTTAATCGCGCGCTTATTGTTGATAAGTATGTAAAAATTAAAAACTTTAGTTAAACAATCATATAACTTCTGCAAATTAAACACACCAAGGTTGTAATATATAAATACACACATGTTTATTTATTACATAACCAAAACACTGTTGAGGGTATCCTCTCAGTAGGATCTCTCACAGGCATAAACTTCACTACAGACATACTTAGCGGAAATATAAATACTCCTTAGACACACTGGCCATAATGTCTATACTCTAATCGCCATGAATCACAGCTCGACCTCCAGCATTTGGTTAGTAATGAGTTCCATCTAACTCCTCAGCAATTGGTTCCTCCATCGGGTCTTCTCGTACGATCACATCAGAAATAAAATACAACACACAGAAAGATATAGGGAATAAGAAACAGTTCTATCATCAAAAAGCGGAAAAGAGTAATAGTAAATTATACAATAACTGTCACAGACATAACATCATTCAACACCTAACAAAACATCCTCAAAATCAAGTATTCATCTTCTACCCCAATCTCGTACAACTAGACTTTAATACTAACGTGACCATCTTTACTCCTGTCACATTAGTCACTAGTCCGAAACAGTCCGGTGCCAATAACTTTCGAACGTGTTAACAACTAAGTGAGTGTTAGTCCAAAACGGTCCAGTACCAGAATATGCGAACGCGTCAAGGAGTATCGATCCAGAACGGTCCAGTGCCAATAATATGCGAACGTGTCATGAACTAAAAGAATATTACGGTAGTCTACCTCGGCATCCACATCTGTAGGGCACTCACCCGCAATATCCGATATCCCAAAATAGGATATCCTGACCTCGTGTGTTCCACTCACACGGCTGTGAATAACAATACATCTATAAATGAATCTCCCTAAATTACATCAATAACAACTTAGTGCCTCAACCTTCCATCAAAGTCTCAACACATTTTTCCTTATAGATAAAACCACTTAATTAGGCTAGGCACCTCTAAATCACCTTTATTCTCTCACCCAAACAATTATACCTCCGAGCAATATATATCTTTCCTTAACATCATCTAAGCATAGCATTAAACCCAGACAGATCATGCATAACACATTAATCAACAGAATATTCCAACATCTCAATATCATATTAGGCAATTTATCACAACCAACTCATAATAATCAAACCAAATAAATAACAAAGTCAGACTCTGTCACGGCCTGGCCGTGATAGCCATCACGGCCGTGACAGACATCAAAGGCAATAATTCTACAAAACAGAACCTGTCACGGCCTGACCATGACAACCATCACGGCCGTGACAGACACTGAACATCCTCAATATCATAAATATTCAAACATCGCAATAATACGTCACATGCAGATGAAATACCTCAACCAACGTATCACAGTAAATTTGATAACATAAAATCAAACATCCTCAAATACTTAAAATCAACTTAATGTCGATAAACCTACAATCCCCGAATCACCATTGGTTTTACAGAAAAGGTTTCCAATGGGATTTTGGTCTTGTCGATTACTCGACTACTAGTAGGGTTTAGGTCGCCCTACACAATTATTATAGAATATACTACTTATCGATTCCGACGATAGGATGATTCTTTCCCCCACCTGAGTTATCACCGGAAACACGTACACGACGATCCTCGTAATCCCGCCACGAGTTAACACAACCACCTTCAACCAAATCAACAATAAAACAAGTCAAGAAACTAAAAACATCCAAAACCCTACTACATGGTCACGACTTCTAGGGGTTTTGGGTGACTAAAATTCCTAATCATGATTAATTCATGGATTAATGGTCCTTAATCAACCAAGATCATGGATTAGTGGCTAAACAACTAAATTTTAAACTCAAAACTTCCTAACTCTCATATAATTAGATTCGGCCTTAACATGTTCATGGGGCTAGGGTTTTTAGTTTGATAAACCAACTTGGATTTATTAAGAATACATACTAATAGCTTGATTACCAAGATCATTTATGAAAACTTTGAACAAAACTCATCAAATCTCATCCACCTAGGGTTCGGCCAACATAGAGATTTTAGGGTAAGGATTTTCATTTTAATAAACTAATCATGGATTAGAGTGTGTAGGCATACATGTCATATGAAATACATGATCATACATGACAAGACATGAGCAAAACCCTATCAAACCTATTCTCCTAGGTTCGGCCAAAGCTAGTTTATTTGGAAGGAAATTTTTGATTACCACATACTCTTAGATACAGACAATATACATGATTATAAGAACATAGGAAGTGGTTTCACATTTTTAAGATTTTTCTAGAATTTGTTATGAATTTTCAAAGTTCTAGATCTAGAAACTTAAAAGTGATGAACAAATATGAAACAAACTTTGAATCAAGAAACTCATTAAAGAACATAGACATGATTAAGGAAGAAGAATAGGATTTACCTCTTGAAACTCAAAGACAAGTGAAGATCCAAAGACTTGCTTCACAATATGATGCTAGAAAAGACTTGTAAACTTAAGAGTTTTTAGAACAAAAGGCAATAGGAACTAAATGAAATGTGAGGGAGGGTATCTATAGGGGTTGGTTGCGCCACTTTAGAAGGATCTAGTAGGAATGAGTTGGCTTGTTCAAATGATTAAAGTGCAAATAATTCCTAGGGACCATTTTGCAAAGATTCCAAAAGTATAAGGACTATTTTGCAAATTGCCAATAAATTGAAATGATGACCATGTGCCACATTAAATGTGGTCTCATCTTGACTTATCTTGTCTGATTTTTAATGAGATATTTTGAGAAGAACCTAGAAGGATGGAGAACATAGTGGAATGGTGTGGAACCTTAGAGAATATTTGAGAACTTTGTAGAATTGTGTGGAACTTTGGAGAATATTTGAGAACTTTGTAGAAGGTTCAAGAATAACTTGGCTCATCCAAGTTTAAGGGCAGCCCCTACTCCATATTGGGCTTGCACATGGGCCTTAAAATTTTGGGCTTGGATTCATTTATGTGGGACCCACTAAAATGCTTAAGGCTTAACATGACATAGGAAACTTATATGATTTCTAATGGGCTTTATGGAATTAATCCATGGACAAAGAATTTGGGTTTCATGGCCAAGGTCCATTAATAGATTGGAAACAAAGATTCTGGCCCAATTGACTTGGAAAAACATAGGAACTAACTTAGGGACCAAAGTGTAATTAATAGAAAGTTCAGGGACCTAAGCGTAAAATTCATAAATTGCCACTTTGACTTGTAGAATCTTCTAGACTTAAAAGTGTGACTCATCCCCATGAATCATCATGTATGACTCGTTATCCCGATCTCTTGACGGGTCTCTGTAGTTCCGTTTTCGACTGTCGGTTTCCTGATTAGGGTTTTACGCCTGCGTAAAAGCGTAATATTTCGTTTTCTACTGAAAATTTTCAAACTAACCAAACTCGTTGGAAATATGATTTAAATATAAACCATTTAGTTCACGAGTCAAAATTAGGTTTTCTGCTCAGTAAAATTATACTGTCAGTGAAAACGCAGACTGATTTCCGTCTGAATTTTCAACCCAAAATTGTATCCTAAGCTTCTACCCTAAGATAGAGTATGAATATGATTTTTATTTCATAAAAATCAATCTCCATGAACTCGGATAAAAATATAAATAAATACCTTTATTCCGGTTAATACAGCGAAAATATTTTTACTGAAAAAAAATAAAAATCGGAAAATAAAAAGTAGGGTGTTACATCCCAAACACCAAAGAGATGCTTCATGTACATAAATACAAAAGTGTTTCAATTGAGAAGTCGATATTAATGTACAAGTTAATTAGAAGGAAGGTGTGTCTATTTTTTTTTATCCTTGACTAGTATGAGACTAATCGTTACTTCGTTAGACCGGGAGTGGTGATTAGGTAAAACTCTCATAAAAGTGATAATTTCAGGATTCAAATATCTAGTATCGTAGGTAAAGTTTGTCCGGATCCACTACCACTGCACAACCAACCACTTTTGGGTAGAAGGTGCAGATTTATCAATATGCTTTTGGTTATGGGTCTTGTAAACTAATGCCCTAATAAAGAATCCAAAAGAAGCAAGCTTTCATGGAAAGACTAAATATAATACTTCTCAGAATAATAAATATATCAATTCTCATACAAACTTGCTTTTTAGATTCTTTAACCAATATCCCAGGTTAGCATTCTCCTTTGGTTTTTAGGCAATGCAAATTTAAAAGTTTTGGGGCTTTATTATAGTTATTTTTTTTAGTTTCATGTTGATATATTATCAGTATAATGTTTTTTTAAAATTGTCAATCAATCACAAATAATTTTTTGTGTGATTTTTAATATAGTTACAATACAAGTCAATCATTATTAATGATGTGATAAATTATAAATGATTAACATTGTAAAAAATCTCTATACTAACAGTACATATTAATTAAATCTTTCTTATCAATGAGTTGGATGTTACTATAACATAAATTACAATTATGGAAATAAATTAAAATATAGTAGATATCACTTAATTTATATTTTAACTATTATTTAAAAGTTTATTAATCACTTCCTTAAAAAAAGTTTATTAATCATTTAGCCATATTAATTCTGTTTTTTTTACATCATTTAACACATATTTTAAAGCATATCTTACATGGGTAACATTAATAAAAGAATTTACTTTAGAACAATCTTGATTTATTTTTTTATTATGAATATTGAAAATTTTGAAAGAAAAATTTATCTCATTTTAGAATCAAGATATGAAACAAGTCTAAAAAAAGCATAAATCATGGAAATCATTAAATCAATATCCTAAATAACTCTATCTTCTACTATATAAATGATGTCACTTAAGGGTTCATTTGATGGTCAGGAGAGAATAAGGACAGATAGGATAAGAGAGTTAAATTAGAATATAATAGGATATAGACATGATAAGTTGTTGTCCTATCATCTGTTTGATGCGCACGTGGATAACAAACTATACATAACATTATATTATCAAATCATGTGTTTACGATGAACCAAATAATAGTATGATATAGGATATAAATTATGCAATATGATAAAATTACTAATGTGACAAAATTATATATAATTTTTTTAAAATTAATATTTTTAATTATAATATTTTTTATATGGATTTTTAAATTTTCGTTTTCCAATTTTTTAATATTAATTTTATTTTTTTATAAAAAGACAAAATTAAACTTGTGACAAAATTACATATTATATTTTAAATTGTAAAGTATTGTTTAATTTATTTTTTATAATTTTAATATTTATTTATAGTTTTTCCTTTCTAATTAAATTATTATAATAACTTTTTTATTTTTCAGTATTTTAAAATAATATTAAATGAATAATTTAGTCTTATGATAAAATAACAAATACTTTTTAAATTAATTAATTAAAATTAGTTTTATATTTTTTATATAAATATTTATTTTTACTTTTTTATTTTATTATATTTTAATTTTTTACATTTTTAGTTTATTTATATTATATAAAATGAAAAATTTAACCTTGCTCTGTACAATTTTAGAAATTATTTATTAATTTTTTAGATATTTTTAATAATTTAAATTTATTTTTATATTTTATAGTTTTTGAACATTAAATTTTTTATTTTGTTTTGTTTTGTTTTTTATTTTAAATATTCTTATATTTCATAATAATTTAAATATTTTTATATTTTATCATACTTTAAATTATTATCTTATTTATTTTATATATAAAATATTTTATTTTATTTTATTGTACTTTAAGTCACCATATTCGATCTGTTTATTTCTAACTCACCCCTCTCCACAGGATAAGATTTTAACTAGATGGACATGATATGATAAGTGATAGGGTTAATTTATCTTATTTTGTTGGCTCACTAAATAATAGTTTAAAACATGATATAAGGGCTCATTTGGTGGTTAGGATAGAATAGGGACGGATAACATAAGAGAGCAGGATATGAGTAGGATATGATATGAGCAGGATAAACTGTTATCCTATCTGACGTTTGATATTTACTAGATAACCAACTGGATAGCATTATAATTTTAGTATGAATTTTAAAATTTTTGATTTTTTTTCTAAATGTTTTCATATTTATTAGATTTTAGTTTTTTATAATTTTCATTTTTTAAAATTATATTAAAGGACAAAATTATCCTTATTATAAAATTACATATAATATTTTAAATTTTTAAAATATTGTTTAACTTAAGTTAATTTTTTTAAAATTTTAAATATTCATTTTTAGTTTTTACTTTACATATATTTAAATTATTAGAATAATTTTTATATTTTTATATTTTTTTAAAATAATATAAAATTATAAAATTAGCCTTGTGGTAAAATAAAATTAATTTTTAATATTTTTATTATTTAAAATATCTTATATTTTATTATACCTTTTTTTTTTATAACTATGTTATATTTTATTATAATTTAATTATTTTATATGTAAAATATTATTATATTTTATTATACTTAAAATCACATTATCCTCTCATGTGGGTTCTAACCCACCCCTCCCCTCAAGATAGAATTTTAACTAGATTGGCAGGATATGATAGTGGACAAGATTGTTTTATCATATCCTGATGGCTCACCAAACAATAGTTTCAAACATGATATGATAGTTTATCCTATCCCGTCTCTCTTATCTTGATCACCAAACGAGTCCTAATAATTTATCTTATCGTGTCTATCTTATCTTACTACCAAACTGAGCCTTAAGATTCAAAATCATGAAGAAAGAAAAATAATACCAGCCGTACTGCCATACTATCCATATTTATTAACATATTAATATTTTTAAAACTAGAATTGTGAAGGACAAATACAGTACCATAGTTATTGTGTGTCCTGTCTGCCTATCATGATACGACACATGTAAAAAATTTCACATCAATAACCAGGCCATTACCAGCATTAGGTTACTCTCCATTTCTAACAGAAAGATTTCTTCCGAACCATTTCTTCCTTTTGTATTCTACCTTTCTTCCCTCTTTGTTCATCGACAGATGAAAATGCGTAACCATCCTTGCGATCATCGTTACCAGTGTTGTCAGCGTGATCGGTCTCTGGAAAATATTGCGTTTCCGTAGGAGGATCTTCGATGACGGGAGAATGCGGTGGTTCGGATGCGACGACGACGACGACATCGGCGGAATAGGGAAGAGATGGATAGAGAGTTGTTGATCTTGTCGGGAACCTTTTAATTCTCCATTTTCTTTGATGATTTGATTACTGATCTGGCTAGATTTATTTGTTTCCGCCTTGAATTGACAATGCCACTGATTTTATCAATTCAACAAAGCAACATGAGCATTTCACTGTATTGGTAACATCAACATTCAACATAGTACATGAGCGTATTACCTAGCGAACAAAAAGAAAACCTGTTTTTTTTTACTGAATAAATATTGAGTCGCCACCAACTTTATTTAATTTCGGGAAAGTTGGAAAACCCTTTTAAAAAGAACTTTGGGTTCGGGAGACGATTATGTCTAAGGAAGGCATGGAGACTTAACCCCACGACAACCTAGCACATCCATAAAAATGGTTACCCAAAATTAGTTGTGTAAATTATTAGTAACTTTGAAAATATTTGTTTTACCCCGAAAATCATTTAAAGGAAAAAAAACATTTTTTAATTTTAAGATATTTTGTATTTTTTATCGGTTTTATGTTTGTGAAAGAATTTTTTTGATTAAACCTAAATGTGGTTGAACATGGCACGTAAGTCCACAAGGCAACCTCAAAATCTAAAGGGTTGCGCATGACACTTGTCATAGAGCAACCCAAAAATAACATTGATTTAATTAAGTATTTAGAACCGGTTGAAGGGGATTTAAGTGATCATCTTTTATTTTTACGTAAACATAGTTTTGCTTTATGAAAGTAGAACAAAAATGAAACATTTTAAGTGTTTAACAACAGTATAGCCACGTGAAGATTACTAGCGTATCATGCATTTCAGAATATGACAGCAAACAATGAAATAGGAACCCTACGAAGCACCATTTCTGAAACATACATAAGAATTCATATAGCAAACATCATACTCACTCATTCAGTTTCAATATCCAGAAATTTTCTTTTTGTCATAAAAGGAGATACAGAAAGATAAGAATGTCAAGAGATGAATAATATCAACAAAGAGAACAAGGATTACCAAATGAGAGCAGAATAACAATGATTTTGTTTTCTCCCAGTAGTAAAACTTTAAGATCAAAACCCTTACATTTCAGTTTCACCGACTCTTTTAACTCTCTCTTTTTCTGTAAATTTGGAACCACTCTAATGACAGAGAAGAGAAAAACCTCAAATCCCTAATCTCTTTTCTTCACAAAGAAAATATCAGATAAAACAATCTCTCTCTCTCCGTGTCTTCGTATCCTTCATCTGTATCTCCCCCCCAATCATTCTTCCCCCCTCTCCTTTTATAGATGGAGGAAAGGCTTCATGCTTCTCTTTACCCAACGGCTTCAAGGTTGGTTTCACGAAATCTGGAGCTTGGGCGGTTTTGAGCAGAGATCGCATGTGTCCAGATGGAGGTGGCGTGAGAAGAGGAAAGGAGGTAATTTGATGTGAAGGTTGCGTGTTTGAAAAGATAAGGAAGTGTGGTGCGGAAGATGGTGGAGGAGATGAGGGAGAAGATTGACCAATGGGTAGAGGAGGTGTAGGAGCGGTTGAAGGTGTGGAAGGAGGAAGAGAGGTTTTGTCTGATATGTAAAATGAGTTTTTTAGGGTTAGGAGTGGGGCTGCTACATTAAAATGAGGGAGGAGATGAGGAAGAAGAAGGACCAATGGGTAGAGGAGGTGTATGGGCGGTTGGAGGTGTGGAAGGAGGAAGAGAGGTTTTGTCTGATTTGTAAAATGGGTTTTTTAGGGTTAGGAGTAGGGCTGCTAGGTTAAAATGAGGGAAGAGATGAGGAAGAAGAAGGACCAATGGGTAGAGGAGGTGTAGGGGCGGTTGGAGAGTGGTAACTCAAACTTCTTTCTTCTCTTTCTGCTGATTGTTCTTTTCTCCTTCTTTTCTTCTTCCTTTCTTCATTATTTTCTTCTTTCTTTATTTTTTAGTCTCCAATCTGATGCAGTGGACGGAGCTTCCCCGTCCAATCAGAAAATTAAGTATACAATGGACGGGACCTCCACGTCCAACGGAAAGTTAAGTATACAATGGACGGGACCTCCACGTCCAATAGAAAATTAAGTACGCAATGGACGGGACCTCCCTGTCCAACATAAAAGTAAGCATGCAATGGACGGAACCTCCGCGTCCAACAAAAAATTAAGTATGCAATGGACGGGACCTCCCCGTCCAACAAAAAAGTAAGCATGCGATGGACGGAACCTCCGCGTGACCTCCCCGTCCAACAGAAAATTAAGTATGCAATGGACGAGACCTCCTCGTCCAACAGAAAAGTGAGTATGCAATGGACGAAACCTCGTCCAACAAAAAAGTGAGTATGCAATGGACGTAACCTCCGCGTCCAACAGAAAATTAAGTATGCAATGGACGGGACCTCCTCGTCCAACAGAAAATTAAGTATGCAATAGACGGGACCTCCTTGTCCAACAGAAAAGTAAGTATGTAATGGACGGAAACTCCACGTCCAACAGAAAATTAAGTATGCAATGGACGGAACCTCCAACTCCAACACAAAATTAAATATACAATGGACGGAACTTCCCTATCTAACAAAAAGATATGCAATGGACGGAACTTCCTTGTCCAATCATTATTTTCTTTTTCTTCTTTCTTTCTTCACCATTATTTTCAGTCTCTCTGAATTATAATAACATAGTAAAATTAGAATTGAATAAATAAAATGAAGACGGAAAAAAATGGGTGTTCACAGTTGCCCCTCTTTACTTGTTGCATACTAGAAGACATGATTAGTTGTGACTTTTCATGTATTATAGTAATGAACAAGTAAAGAAAATGAACACATATTTTGTCCGACAAAATGTGAGGAGCTCAAAAGAAAACCTCACAGTTTGAAAATAAAATTGCAGTGGACGGAACCTCCTTGTCCAATAGAAAATTAAACATGCAATGGACGGAACCTCCTCGTCCAATAGAAAATTAAATATGTAATGGACGGAACCTCCTCGTCCAACAAAAAATCAAATATGCAATGGACGGAACCTCCTTGTCCAACAGAAAATCAAATATGCAATGGACGGAACCTCCTCGTCAGATATGCAATGGACGGAACCTCCTCGTCCAACAGACAATTAGATATACAATGGATGGATCCTCCTCGTCCAATAGAAAATTAAATATGCAATGGATGGACGGAACCTCCTCGTCCAACAGAAAATTAGATAGGCAATGGACGGAACCTCCTCGTCCAACAGAAAATTAAATATGCAAAGAGCCTCAGAGCTCGAAAATAAACTTGCAGTGAGCCTCAGAGCTCGAAAATAGAATTGCAGTGAGTCTCAGAGCTCGAAAATAAAGTTTCAATGAGCCTCAAAACTCGAAAATAAAATTGCAGTGAGCCTCAGAGCTCGAAAATAAAATTGTAGTGGAAGGAACCTCCTCGTCCAACAGGAAATTAAATATGCAGCGAGCCTCAGAGCTCGAAAATAAACTTGCAGCGAGCCTCAGAGCTCAAATAAAATTGCAGTGAGCCTTAGAGCTCGAAAATTAAATTGCAGTGAGCCTTAGAGCTCAAAAATTAAATTGCAGCGAGCCTCAGAGCTCGACAAAATTCAATCAGTAATCTGAAACTAATGAGAATCCCTTCCTTTTGAGGACAACGGAACCAAATGCTCCATGGAAAAACTTCCGCCAACCAAACCCTTGTCCACCGACCACTCTGAGCCGAGCCATCATTCATTCTTTTAACAACATGGGTCAACCAAGAATCTGGATCATATGAGGTGGATGTTATGTTTATTCTCCTAAGCTTATTTGCATCATTCTTCTGTTGACCAGTGCATGCTATCCCTTCCATTGAATATTGAATCCTTTTGGTTCAAACCATTCATTGGTACTACCATTAGAATTATCAAATCATACCATTAAACTTATATTTACTTTTACCGAGACATGACCATAGTGATTAAACATGAGAGTGAACACGACAGGGGAGTATGAAGGAAAAGCCTCTTGCCTTAATACGAGAATTTAGTTTGTTAAGAAAATAACAATATGAGAACAAAATTACAAAAGGGATCATGAAGATTAAAAGAAAAGATAAACAAAGAAAATTATGAGAATCACATAAAATTTACCCCAGTGTTGGTCCTTTGATTTTCATTTAATTGATTCCCCACAGCCTTTTGATGACACAAATCTTGGCTTCTGTTTCTGATTCTTCAAACACACCTTCTTCAATCATTCCTTAACAATTCTGCTCTAGTATACTCAGCCGGATAAAATTTCCCCAGTGTGGTGAGTGCTTGCAGAAGTGTTGGACCATATCCTCCCCCTAGGCAGCCCTTTACAGGTTTTCAGCCTAAGGTTTATTTACCCTAACTTTTACCTAGGTTGCCCTTTCGGGTTTTCAACCTAGAGGGCCTTTTTTTTTGGTTTTCATTGTTCTTTGCCCTAATTTTTGCCTTGGTTGCCCTTTTGGGTTTTCAACCTAGCGGGCTCCTTTTTTTTTTTTTAAGCATAGAACTTTTTCACAGCATCAGAGTTTACTAGCCTTGGTAACTCTTCCCCATCCATGTTTTGCAGAATCAAAGCTCCTCCCGAGAATGCTTGTTTAACAATATAAGGACCTTCATAATTCAGCCCCCATTTTCCTCGGGCATCCTCCTGATTGGGGAGAATTTTCTTTAAACCCAGGTCTCCCGCACAAAATTCTCTAGGACGAACCTTTTTATTGAAAGCTCTTGCCATTATGCTTTGATACAATTTTCCATGACAGATAGCTACCAGTCTTTTATCTTCTATCATGTTCAACTGCTCATATCGAGTTTTCACCCACTCAGATTCTTCTAAATCTGCTGATAGTGTGATTTTACATGATGTTTGCTGTACACTTTTGCATGCATATTTCATATAGATTAGGCATTATTTATTTGATTTTGTTAGATTTTCTCTTGGAATGGGTGAAGGTGGTTTTGTGTGTTGTTTTGAAGGAATCACTGAAAAATCTAGTTAACTTAGAGCCAAGGGAATGAAGAAACAGTGGAGAATGAAATTCTGGGAATGCTCGCCCCGCGAGAGGCTACTCGCCCCGCGACTGCAGACAGCCAGAAACAGCAGATTGTCATCCTTTCGGTCTCGCCCCACGAATCACACCTCGCCTCGCGACCCTGAAAGATGACTGTGCCAGGAAAATGCAACCTGTTCTGTCTCGCCACACGAACAGTGTCTCGCCTCACGAGAGTTCCAATCACTGAAGACCAGAAGATTAATATTCGCCTCGCGAGAAACATCTCGCCCCGCGAGTGTGCGAAAATCAGAATCCCTGTTATAAGCTGTTTAAGGCAGAATTGGAAGAGACACGTTGGAGAGATTGGAGGCTACGAGTTTGGAAACCCAAAAGGCTCTTGGAACCAGAGGCAGCTTCTGGAGGATTGCCCCCATGGAATCCCTTCTCTCCTTCATCTATGTTTCTTTGGTTGTGGATATTATTATGAGTAGCTAAACTTCCATTGTTGGGGTTAGGGTAGCTATTTCTGAATTCTCATGTATTTGATTTAATCTTGCAATACAGTTTCTGCTTTGTTATCGAGTGATTGATTTCTGTACTTAATGCTTGTTGTGGCTAGCACCCCCATGACTTGATTTGTGTTTTGATATGCAATTGGAAAATTCGTGTTAAAACCGGAACTGAAATTAATCACCTAGTAAGCCTTGTATCTAGGAATGGAACTAGGTTTATTTGCAATCGCATGATCCCTAATCTTAATGCAAAGTCACTAATCTAGGCCACCTAAGGAATTATGGTCTATTAGTGGATTTAGGCTCTTGTCATCCGAGGGATCGGGACTTGAGTAATTTAGTGGATTGATTGTCATAATTGAAGTAGAAACTGTTTGTTAGTTGTTTCATTGTATGAGGATGAAGTTTAGTAAACCTAATCCCAACATCTTTTATCATATTTGAAAGCCTTCTTTTATTGCCTTCCAAGTATTTGAGAAAATTACAAAAAGAGTTTGTTTTTCTTATTTTGTTTATTTTTACTTTTGTGGACTTGATAATTAGTTTAGAACTCTCTTCAATCCATGAATCGCTTAGATAGTAGTTGAAGTGGTACGTGCTAGTACTTGCCGCAGTCCTCGTGGGAACGATAAAACGGTCTCACCACCGTATTACTTGCATGACTGGGTATACTTGCCCAGATTCGTCAACATCTGCTTCCATCAAGACTCTTAGCGAAGGGAGTTCTACTTCGATAGGTGAGACAACCTCCATCCCGTACACCAAAGAGAAAGGGGTTGCCCCAGTACTTGATCGTATATTAGTCCGATAAGCATGTAGAGCATATGGCAGGATTTTGTGCTAGTCTTTATAATTTACAACCATCTTGGCAACGATCTTCTTGATATTTTTGTTTGCTGCTTCAACTGCACCATTCATTTGAGGTCTATAAGGAGCTGAATTGTGATGTTTGATTTTGAAACCATCACAAAACTTTTGAATCTCGGCACCATTAAGATTAGCAGCATTATCTGTGATTATCCTCTCCAGGATCCCGTATCTACAGACGATGTCCTTCTTGAGGAATTTGAGAAACACCTTTTGAGTTATGCTGGCATATGAAGCAGCTTCTACCCATTTAGTGAAATAATCTATCGCCACCAAAATGACACGATGACCATTGGAAGCCTTGGGATTAATGGGACCGATGACATCTATTCCCCACATCGAAAAAGGCCATGGGGATGCTAAACTATGTAGTGGAAATGGAGGTGCATTGACCCGGTCTGCATACATCTGACATTTTTGGCATTTACGAACATGCTCTATACAATTCGACTCCATAGTAGACCAATAATAGCCACTTCTCAAGATTTTTCGAGCCATCATGTGTCCATTGGCATGAGTCCCACAGATTCCTTCATGAACTTCGATCACGATCAACTTAGCTTCAGGATCATCCACACATCTGAGTAGGGTACCATCATTTCCTCTTTTATACAGGACTTCCTTGCTCAAGAGAAAGGCCATAGCCAGTCTTCGGATGGTCTTTCTATTTGCTTCTCTCGCTTCTGCCGGGTATTTATTATTCTGAATATATTACTTGATATCATGATACCAAGGCTTACCATCAGGTTCTCCTTCCACCTAGGCACAGTATGCTGGTTCATCTTGCACTCTAACTTGGATGGGTTAGGCATTGGTATGGATGTCCAGCTTGGTCATGGCAGCTAGTGTGGCTAAAGCATCAACAAACTGATTCTTGTCTCGAGTGAAATGCGAGAAAGTAATCTCGTCAAACTTTGCAATCAACTGAGTCAAGTATTTCTGATACGGAATCAACTTGGAGTCTTTGGTTTGCCATTCACCATTGACTTGGTAAATGATTAGAGCTGCATCCCCGAAGACCTTCAACTACTTTATACCAAGTTCAAGTACCATTTGTAATCCACTAGCACTTGCCTCGTATTCTACAATATTATTCGTACATTCAAATTCCATCTTTATGGCCACCGGGTACTGCTTGCCATTTGGTGAGATAACCACTGCTCCTATACCACTGCCATGCATATTGACAGCTCCATCAAAATACATCTTCTTGTTCTTCATCTTCCTCTAGGGACATTATTTCTCCATCTGGGAACTCGGAGTTGACAGGCCACCATCCTCAAGAGGATTCTCTGCTAAATGAACAGCAATCGCACTTCCTTTGATGGACTTCTGAGTCATATATTTGATGTCAAATTCTGACAATATCACTTGCCACTTCGAAACTCTTAAGGAGATCTAAGGACTTTCGAAGATATACTTCAAAGGATCCATTCGAGAAATTAGTCAAGTGGTGTGATATAACATGTACTATCTGAGTCTTCTGGAGGTCCACACTAGCGTACAACAAGTCTTCTCGATTGCCATATAACGAGCCACACAGGCATTAAACTTCTTACTCATATAGTAAATTGCCTGCTCCTTCCTGCCAGATTCATCATGTTGTCCCAGCATTGCCCCCATTGAGGTTGGCAATATAGTGAAATAAAGTAACAATGGACGACCTTGGGTAGGTGGTACCAATACTGGGGGATTTAGTAAATATGCCTTTATCTTGTCAAAGGCTTCTTGACAGTTATCATCCCATCTTCCCGGATTATTCTTCCTGAGGAGTTTGAAGATTGGCTCGCATGTGCTGGTCAAGTTTGCAATGAAGCGTGCAATGTAGTTCAACCTTCTAAGAAAACCCCTTACTTCTCGCTCATTCTTAGGTGTTGGCATGTCACGTATTGCTTTTACCTTGTTAGGGTCCACCTTTATTCCTTCTCTACTGACAACAAAGCCAAGTAAATTCCCTGCAGATGCACCAAAAGTACATTTTGCAGGGTTGAGCCGTAACTTGTACTTCCTTAGCCGCTCGAACAACTTTCGCAATACTGCTACATGACTTTCTTCTTCCTTGGACTTAGCCACTATATCATCAACATATACCTCTACCTCCTTATGCATCATATCATGGAACAATACTACCATAGCACGTTGGTAAGTGGCCCCAGCATTCTTCAACCCAAAAAGCATCACTTTGTAACAAAAAGTTCCCTAAGGAGTGATAAAAGTTGTCTTTTCTTTGTCATCATCATCCATGAGGATCTGATTGTACCTAGAATACCCATCCATGAAAGAGAACCTATGACTTCTGGATGTACTGTCTACAAGGACATCAATATGAGGTAAGGGGAAATCATCCTTTGGACTGGCTTTATTCAGATCTCGATAGTCCACGTACATTCTGACCCTTCCATCCTTTTTTGGTACTGGAACAATATTAGCTACCCATTCCGGGTGTCTAGCTACTTCCAGAAAGCCAGCCTCTAACTGCTTGGTCACTTCTTCCTTGATCTTCAGCGACATCTTAGGATGCATCCTCCTTAATTTTTGCTTCTTTGGAACCACATCTGAGTATAAGGGAATTTTATGTGATGCTATCTCAGGATATAAACCTGGCATATCTCTACAGGACCATGCAAAAACGTCCAGATACTCTTTGAATAGTGCAACCATTTCTTCACGCTCTAGGTTACCCACTATTTTCAACTCCTTTTTGGCTTCCTCGGTTCCCATATTGATCACTTCTGCAACCTCATCATTCAAGCTAATCCCTTCTTTTGACCGTTTCACCATCTTTATGAATTCTTCAATGTCTTCTTCTTCCTCATTGGATTCAAGGTTGTATTCATCAACAGCAGCGAGGGAATCAATAAATAAGTTTTTAAAGTTCCTCTCCTGAGGTAAATCTTTAGTGGAAGAAGTATTCCTGGAAGAAAAAGTCGGGAATAGAATAAGTATAGGCAAGAGTCTTATTCATGAAAGAAAAGCTTAAACAAAGTAAATAAATGAAAGAGAGAGAAATGATGGAAATGAAAGGAAAACACCAGACAAAGTGCTACATTCTCATTCATGTCTCAAACAAAGTAAACATCAGTTCATATTTAGTACAATAAGATAATTACTTCATGGAAATAACATCTACAAACGGTTCATGTCGCCAATTATGGAGAACTTCATTGCTACCAGGGAGATAGATGACATGGTTCTCGTCCAGCTCCTCTTCAAGTGTGCTGATAGTGAAGTGAGGGGAAAATGACTTTTCAGGACTGATAACTTCAGCAGCTACTGGGAAAGTCTGTCAGAAGGGGAATATACTTTCTTTCATCATCTTCTTTTTTTTTGTTCTCGAGAGTCACGAATTTCATCTTTTCTTCTAAGTAGGGTTGATACCCCAATCCATGCCTTCCTTCTCTCATAGATGCTTCAATTGGTTGAGAGATCCCTTGAAGCTTAGGCCCTAGGCCTTTTCCTCTTTGATACCCATTCTTTTCCATGATGCGGATTGCTACTTCATTCACATTCTTCATTGGGGGCTCCCTTTTCTTGTTCTCTGGCTTCAATACCTCAAAACTACGCAGTGAATCATCTTCCATTTGCTATGTACTTTCTACATAAGGTATTGCGGCGGGCTTTGTCAGCATAATTTCCTCTTCACCACGGACAGTAATCACAGATCCATCTTGAATATACTTCAAACACTGATGTAAAGTCGATGGAATAACCCCTGTTTCATGAATCCAAGTCCTTCCCAGAAGCATAATATAAGCTGGTTGGATCTCCATGACTTGAAAGAGGACAGAAAAACAACTAGGCACTATTTCGAGGGACAGAGTTATCTTCCCTAAGATTCCTCTTGTTGTCCCATCAAAGGCTTGTATAATCATTTCTTGTGGTGTCAAATCCGCCATACTTATGTTTAGTTGCTCGAGAGTGGACATTGGAACCACATTCAACGCCGAACCACCGTCCACAAGCACCTTTGCAATCACAAACCCTTTACACTTTAGGGTAATGTGTAAGGCTTTGATGCTACTGCGGGATTTCAAAGCCACTTCATCTTCTGAGAAAGTAATCATGTCGACACGCCTTATTGGGTCCACCATATTTACCACATTCTCTAGAGTGATGTCAGACTTGACATACACTTTATTCAACACCTTCAATAATGCTTTACGATGCAACTCTGATGTCAAGACAAGCGATAAAAGAGGTATCCTTGACGGAGTTTCTTTAACTGTTCTACCACATCATATTCACTTTGCTTCATGATCTTAAGAAACTCTTCTTATTCTTTTCCTTTTCCTTCATCCACGATTTCTTTTTCTTTGGATTCCTTCATCTTTTCTTCTTCAACAAGGCTGTATCATCGCCCGCTCCTTGTAATGCCTCCAATTCTCACAATATTAGTAACTTAGGCCTTCGAGGTCTCTCCCACATCTCCGGCTAGTTCAACCTTCTATTCATAATTCCATGGTACAACATGTGTATCATCATAAGCAAAAGGAGTTGGCTTCTTCACCCTTATAATGACTCTTTCTGGGGCTGAAGCTTTGTTCATGGGTGGTACTCGGAGTACAACTTTTTCAATTACATTGACTTCCTCGGGAGCACCCTGTCTAGCTTGAATCACCCCTAAGGTGAGTAATCCCTGAACCCGGACTTTAAAATCCCAACAAGTTTCGATGTCGTGCCCCACTTGCCCATGATGATAGTCACACCTTAGATCTTTGGCATACCTCATTTCTTCTCTTGGAATTCTTACTGGTGCAACAATGTTGTATCCCGCCTTCTTTAGTTCTTCGAAGATCTTTTGTATTGGCACTCGCAATTCCAGTACCTTCCTGATTGGGGACCCTCTTACCTCCAAATTGTTCACCCGATTTCCATCATTATGATTCGGGATTGGATTTTTAACAATATTAGGCCTGACCTCTTCTTCAAACCCTAGCTTCCCACAAGCAATCAACTTTCTCACTGCCGTCTTAAAAGCTTCGCAATCCTCGATGGAATGTCCTGTGACATCCATGTGATACTTGAAAGTCTATTTGGATTGTACCAAGCAAGAAATGGTGGTTCTAGGGGACGTACAGGGTTCCCTGCAATTAAGTGGCGGTCAAACAATTGTTGGAATAAATCCGCATTAGAGATGGACAATTTCGGGAAGGGTGGCAGATTTGGATTTTGGAAACGTCCTTGGTTTTGGAAATTTGGGCAAGGCGGAGGATAGTTTGGGCGGTTTATGGGGATGCAGGTGGGTAACGGGCGTATGACGGACGTGAAAGGTTATATGGTTGAGGGGTAGGAATATTGTTGATTTGGCTTTGTGGGTAAGTGTTGGTTTGTGAGGATGATTGTAATGGGTAAAGCGGGGTTTGTGTCTGGTGTGGAATATGTAGATTAGGGTTATATGGTGCTTGGTACCGAGGATTAAAGTTCTGTTGGTGTTGTACATAATTCACCTCGACTTCTCTCTTCTTTGGTTGGAATCCTTTCCGGGATGCACTTTCTTCAACATCATTCATGGGAAGCTTTCCATCTCTTGCTAAAAATTAAATCCTTTCACCGGCAACGATCAAGTTGGAGAAATCTTTATAGGCTGCCCCAGTCATGGCCCTTATAAAAGGCGCTCCAAGGGTTCCTAAAAAGTATGAGCACATTTCAGATAAAGGCAACAGGGGTTAAACTTGTGCAGCCAAACACCTCCACCTTTGGGCATATTGCTTGAAGGGCTCCTCATTTCTTTTCTGCATTGTAGTCAACTGTTCACAACTCGGAGCTGCATCCAGGTTGAACTTGTACTGGTCCAATTGGAGATACCATTCTAAGGCGAGGCCGGTCAAACTTTCATGGAAAAAGCTGATAAGGAATTTGTCATCCTTGGACCAAATTACCATCTTGGTGGCATAACTGATGAGGTGAAATCATGGGCTCCCACTTCCATCATATTTGGAAAAATCAGGAATCTTGAAGTCCTTAGGGATTACGACATCTGTGGCGGGACAGAGTTCTTATATTTGAAGAGGGCCGTAGGTATTTGGACCTTTTATTGCTCTTATATGCTCTTCCATTTTCTCCATCCATTCATCTTTCATTTTATCCTTACGGCTGAACTCACAGATCGATTGTGAGTAGATACATGAGGTTGCTCCCATGTCGGTGCGGTATAGCCCAGAACTTCATGATAGGCATTTTCAAAAGGGGGGTATCCTTCTCCAATGGGAAGTGTTATTGGTGCCGTGTGATGTGTCTAGTTATGGCTAGATATTCCCTGAATGAAACCCGTGCTAATGTTTGAAAACTTTGGTGCTGTTACTACGGAAGAGATCTGTCGCCTACCAGGTTCATTTGCATCTCTGTTCATACTAAGCATGCTGAGAGACCCCTCATATCCTGCAGTATGGCTTCTAATCTTGCTTGGGTTTCAGTCATTTCATTTATCCTTCCTCTCACTTCATCTATTTCAGAGTTTAAGTTTCTTCCTTCCTCAGACGTATTGGCAGCCATCCTGGTCCTAGATCTGGTATTGTGAACTCGGGTTTGATTGGTGTCACCTTTCCTAGGTCGTGCAATGGATCACGAATTCTCAGAAGGATGTAACTCTGTAAAGCATCTAAGAATCTCATTAGTAAAACCATTTGTGTGTGTGTGTGTGTGTATGCATGTTCAAGTTAACACCCTTTGTCTGATCGCGAGAGTGCTCTTAGGAAGACTGTCGTATACACCTATAGCAAGAATACTCATCCTGTAATCAAATCTAGTGGTATGGTCCCGTCTTGCTTGAGTGCAGTTGGTGTCAAGTCCAAGGGAGAATCCACTCCTCGATAGACCACACCCGTACTAGCAACGTTCTTATTTTTACGTAGAAAACATGTGTTTTTAGGGTAAAAATATAGTTGATGACGTATCTAAGGGAGAAAGCACTCCTCGATAGATATCATCTCAAAAAAATGCTCGACAAACATTGATGAAAACTTCCATTCCATTATAAATATTTCAATACAAATCATGAGTCTTTGATCAAAATAAAAGAAATACATTGATAGTTTCCATCTCTTCCCGAGGTCCATAAAGCACTATGTTAAGAGTCTCATCTTCTTTTTCCTGAACCCTTTGGATAGTTTCCCAAAATGATTGAAGAACTCGGTCACCTTTGGTGGTATATGAAGGAGATGGTTCATACGAATGTGGATGGATGCTTCTTCAAATCGCTCCACCAACTGGGAAGTGTGATATTGGAGCTTATCCATCATGTCTTCGTATTTTCTTTTCCATGCTTCCTTTTCATTCATTACATCCTTCACTACCAATTTCCATCCCTTACCCATTCTGCGTGACATTGAGCTTCAACTCTTTCAGTGTCTTTTATTTTGGCTCTGAGCCAATTTTCTCTCATGTTGGCCTCCGTTAGTAGCTCGCAATACTTGGCTGCTTCGTTCCATCCTCGATCAGAGTAAATTTCTGTTTGGGCCTAGGATTCTTGCAGGGATTCAACTCTCCCTTCTAGTATATGTATTGTTTCAACATGAACCCTTACATTTGCCTTGAGCTCTTTTTCCTTCCTTTGAAGTTTGACAAGCATCTTCTCTTGATATTCAATCTTTGCCAGCAGCTCTTGAGTTTCCGCTTCTTTTCCTTTTCTTGCCCTTTTTGCACGACTCGGGGCTTCGTAGGCATTGGCGCATTCGTCTTTCAAATGCTCAATCTGTAAACTTAGCTTCTGTACTTGGCTTCGGAGCGTGACAATAGTAACTTCAGTAGCTTGGTTCTTCTCATACAAAACCCTCATATGAGCTTTTAAAATTTCGATTTCTTTCAACATTTGATCTTCGGTAAGAGGATTATTTTCACTATGTAGAGGGGATGCAGGTCTTGAGGGGTAACCTCTTCTCGCTTTTCTCCTTACTTCATATCTTTTTGTGTGAGCTATGATTCGCCTTTCTAATTCATCAGGTCCTTCATATGAACATCATTCCATGCTGACCTTACTGCTATTGTTTGACTCTTGATGCTTTCACTTTCTTGGTATAGGAAGAATACCCCACCGAGCAGCTCTTCGGGGGGTTCATCCTGTGTGCATTTGAGCTGAAGCATCACCAAAGCTGGTGAATATGATACACAACCTCTGGGACCTATCAATGGAACATTTGGAAAACTTCCACAACTGAATAGAACTGAATCTCCATTATACCATGGACACATCCAACTAAACGACCGCGGGTTGGTCCGATCAAACTTTTGTTTCCATTCATATAGCTTACGTGGCTTTAGTTGCATGTGAGCGAATCCTTTCAGCGGGTCATCTGTTCTATCAATTTTATCGCGAGCGTACAAATGAGACATGATCCAAACATACAATATTGATGCACAAAATCGCAGTTTCCCTTGTTGATTATGATGACAAACCTGTAGGGAGAGGAAAGTTTCATCTAAGATAGCAGGGACCGGGTTCACACCATATTCTTCAACCCTATAGAATACATCCATGGCTGACTGATCAATCAGATTTGGTACAAAAGGAATGAGCACCAACCCATATATCACGAGGGCTAGTACTTTGTTGAAAGTAACCCATCATTATTGCTGGGCCAGCTTGTTGAGATACACTTCCAAAAATAGCCTCTTCAAACCTTTGGTGGTTCCTTTTTATGCTTTCTCTAGCTGTTCCGGTTGAAGCTCCAATAGACTTGTTATCTTCCAATCTGTTACATATTGGCCATAATACATGTAGACACGGGTCCTCTTTTGAACTGGCAGTCTTAGCATATAAGCATACTCTTCTATGGTCAGAGTGATGTCTAAGTCAGGAAATTCAAAACACCTCAAAGTTGAATTTCAATATTGGGCCAACGCACTCAGAGCGGGGGCTTCCATTGGAACACGCAATAGGTCCAATATTCTGCCATACTTGCTGACAAGGCCTGAGCATGCTTTTTATGGCATTTGCTGGCTAAGTTCACATAAACTCTTCACGTCATTGAGTGTCACATCGATCTTGATACTTTTCTTGGAACAACTCGCATTGTTAGTACTCTTTTCGGAACCAAACTTTTCCATTTTCTTGCTATAAGATGAATACCAAAGTCTTCCAACAAAGAGGCACAAGCGAAAAAACGAAAATGAATATAGTGAAAGAAATATATCTTGCATGATTCATGTTGTATGAGACCCAATGAGGTTGAAAACCCTGACGGGTATGCTGCCAATGCATCACCTTCATTATGACATATCGCCTATTAGATGTGCAATAATATTCGAATATGTCATTCATGTTTGAGGCGGCAATGTGATGCCCCTAGTTTTGTGAATATTCACAATGAACATGCATGACAATTTATGCTTATAATGATAGAGAGAGGAAAGAAAAGTACGCCCCTTTTTGTCCTAAGCCAGGTAAAACCTAAGGATGGACACACCCTAAGGTTAGGACTCCAAACAAGTCTTCCACTAGGTTTGCTCTATTAGTAAAAATTGGGACGGGTCTAGACCTCTAAAAGTCATGGTCCCCAGATCGCCCTTATAAGGATCTGATTCATGAATCTAGCCGCAAGTAGGGATAAACCATCTCAATATGACTATTCCATGATCTCATGTACAATCTGAGTGGTGAACCGACAAGTATCAGGGAGGTACAAGACCTATTCAATGACAATGTCGGAGCACGGCCTAATCCTTGGGATTTTGAGAAAGCTCGGGTATAGAGCCAAGAGTGTGTGCAATATGTGATAGTGATGTGTGTGAAGGGGGCATACAAACCTGTAACACTTTAAAAAAATAAAAAGAAAAGAAAAGACAAGAAAAACCTGCAAAACAAAAACATAGGTATATATGAAAATGGTTAAAAGTCCTCTACCCTATTGTTAAAATATAGGAAAAAAAGAAAAGAAAGGAGGAGGAAACAAAAACATTGTTAGTGAGACATATACAAAAATAACATAAGTTAAAATGTATATACAACTAATTTTTCTCATTTAAATAAAAGGAAATCCCAAACAAAAGGGACAATCCGAACAAACATCACTAAAAATTAAAAAAAACATTTTTTTTTGTTTTTGTCATTTATTTATTGTAAGGAAAAAAAACATGATGTAGCAATAAAAGGTAAAACAAATAAGTTACAAGTTACTAAAAATTTGCAAAACCAATTTTTACGGGCTTGACTCTCTTAAAAGGATCCGTAGTGGAGTCACTAACTGTAGCGACCAATTTCGGGAAAATTGGAAAACCCTTTTAAAAAGAACTTTGGGTTCGGGAGTCGATTATGTCTAAGGAAGGCATGGAGACTTAACCCCACGGCACCCTAGAACATCCATAAAAATAGTTACCCAAAATTAGTTGTGTAAATTATTAGTAACTTTTAAAATATTTGTTTTACCCCGAAAATCATTTAAAGGAAAAAAAACATTTTTTAATTTTAAGATATTTTGTATTTTTTTATCGGTTTTATGTTTGTGAAAGAAAATTTTTGATTAAACCTAAATGTGATTGAACATGGCACGTAAGTCCATAAGGCAACCTCAAAATCTAAAGGGTTGTGCATGACACTTGTCATAGAGCAATCCAAAAATAACATTGATTTAATTAAGTATTTAGAACCGGTTGAAGGAGATTTAAGTGATCATCTTTTATTTTACGTAAACATAGTTTTGCTTTATGAAAGTAGAACAAAAATGAAACATTTTAAGTGTTTAGTAACAATATAGCCATATGAAGATTACTAGCGTATCATGCATTTCAGAATATGACAGCAAACAATGAAATAGGAACCCTACGATACACCATTTCTGAAACAGACATAAGAATTCATATAGCAAACATCATACTAACTCATTCAGTTTCAATATCAAGAGATTTTCTTTTTGTCACTAAAGAAGATACAGAAAAATAAGAATGTCAAGAGAAACTCATGAATAATATCAACAAAGAGAACAAGGATTACCAAATGAGAGCAGAATAACAATGATTTTGTTTTCTCCTAGTAGTAAAACTTTAAGATCAAAACCCTTACATTTCAGTTTCAATGACTCTTTTAACTCTCTCTTCTTCTGTAAATTTGGAACCACTCTAATGACAGAGAAGAGAAAAAAACTCAAATCCCTAATCTCTTTTCTTCACAAAGAAAATATCAGATAAAACAATCTCTCTCTCTCTCTCTCTCTGTGTGTGTGTGTCTTCGTATCCTTCATCCGTATCTCCCCCTTTTCCCCACCTTTCGTTCTTCCCCCCTCTCCTTTTATAGATGGAGGAAAGGGCTTCATGCTTCTCCTTAGTCAGCCGCTTCAAGGTTGGTTTCACGAAATCCGGAGCTTGGCTGGTTCTGAGCAGAGATCGCGTGTGTCCAGATGGAGGTGGCAGAAGCAGAGGAAAAGAGGTAATTTGATGTGAAGGTTACGTGTTTGAAAATAGAAGGAAATGTGGTGCGGTTAAGATAGTGGAGGAAATGAGGGAGAAGAAGGACCAATGGGTAGAGGACGTGTATGGGCGGTTGGAGGAGTGGAAGGAGGAAGAGAGGTTTTGTCTGAAATGTAAAATGGGTTTTTTAGGGTTAGGAGTAGGGCTGCTAGATTAAAATGAGGGAGGAGACGAGGAAGAAGAAGGACCAATGGGTAGAGGAGGTGTAGAGGCGGTTGGAGGTGTGGAAGGAGGAAGAGAGGTTTTGTCTAATATGTAAAATGGATTTTTTAGGGTTAGGCGTAGGGCTGCTAGGTTAAAATGAGGGAGGAGATGAGGAAGAAGTAGGACCAATGGGTAGAGGAGGTGTAGGGGCGGTTGGAGGTGTGGAAGGAGGAAGAGAGGTTTTGTTTAATATGTAAAATGGGTTTTTTAGGGTTAGGCGTAGGGCCGCTAGGTTAAAATGAGGGAGGAGATGAGGAAGAAGAAGGACCAATGGGTAGAGGAGGTGTAGGGGCGGTTGGAGAGTGGTAATTCAACCTTCTTTCTTCTCTTTCTGCTGATTGTTCTTTTCTCCTTCTTTTCTTCCTCCTTTCTTCATTATTTTCTTCTTCCTCTTTCTTTATTTTTTAGTCGCCAGTCTGAAAATAAAATTGCAGTGGACGGAGCCTCCCCGTCCAATCAGAAAATTAAGAATGCAATGGACGGGACCTCTGCATCCAACAGAAAATTAAGTATGCAATGGATGGGACCTCCGGGTCCAACAGAAAATTAAGTATGCAATGGATGGGAACTCCTCGTCCAGCAGAAAAGTAAGCATGCAATGGACGGAACCTCCGCGTCCAATAGAAAATTAAGTATGCAATGGACGGGACCTCCCCGTCCAACAGAAAAGTAAGCATGCAATGAACGGAATCTCTGCGTCCAACAGAAAATTAAGTATGCAATGGACGGGACATCCCCGTCCATCAGAAAAGTAAGTATGCAATGGACGGAACCTCCGCGTCCAACAGAAAATTAAGTATGCAATGGACGGGAGCAATGGACGGAACCTCCGCGTCCAACAGAAAATTAAGTATGCAATGGACGGGACCTCCGCGTCCAACAGAAAATTAAGTATGCAATGGACGGGACCTCTGTTGTTTTGGCTTCAACGACTCAAGAGGGGGGTGGGGGGTGAATTGAGTTTTCAAAAAAAAATTCCCTCTTAAAACTTTTTCACAAAGCTTTATAAATCAGAGTTCACTAGTGCAGAAAAGACATTCTACATCGGAGTTTACACATCGGTTTATTAGAAACCGATGTGTAAAATGAGGCGGTGGCATTTTTGAAATTAAAACCAAAGTATTACACATCGGTTTAGAGAATAACCGATGTGTAAAACGTTTCCACATCGGTTATTTCTAACCGATGTTTAAAAGTAAAATAAAAAAAAATTTAAAGTCAGAATTTTTAACATTCAACATCGGTTTCTTTGAACCGATGTGTAAAATAGAGATTAACTACATCGGTTTCTAGTTAACCGATGTATAAAATTATAAATAAAAAAAATAGAAATTAAAATTTACTTTTACACATCGATTTTTATTAACCGATGTATAAAATTGAAAAAAAAATTCAGAAGTTAAGGTTTACACATCGGTTTTTTTTAACCGATGTGTATAATATGGTTAACCACATCGGTTTTAGTCATAACCGATGTGTAATATTCCCTATTTTTTTCATTCCCTCCTTCGATTCGCGCCTATCCTCGCATTCTTCGATTCGAGTTTCGAGTTTGTTTTGCATTGAAGAAAACCAGAAAACCCCATTCTTTCTCTGCTAACGCTTTTCCCAACACATTGTTCCTCCCTCCTCCGCGACCTAGTTCCCATCCTCACCCAAACATCTACTCACCACTACCACCATCTCTGCATCTGAACCACCGCGAGCACCACCACAACCCTAACCTGACCTGCATTTTTCGTGCAGCCCTTTGCACCACCGCACCTATCTGTAACCCAAACACCAAATCATTCGGTTTTCACTCACCATCGCGAGGACCACCGCGACCCTAAGCTGACTCACATTTTTTGTGCGGCCCTCCTCACTTGTCTCCCCTTATCGGCACCTCTCTCTGTGAATGCAAGGTATTGTTTGTTTCCCTTCCCTTGCCTAAATGCTTTTAGTTTTTTGCTTCATTTTTTTCATGTTTAATACCTTTTTAGGGTTCACTTTCCATTTGATGTTTGCTTCAATGATGTGTTTGAAATTGAACATCTTTTGAGTTATTCTTAGAATAGCAAGTGTTAGGTCGATATAGGTGAGGAGGACAAGTTTATGTCCTTTCCCGTGCTTGTGCCTGTCTCGTGTTTTATTGCTTTTTCTAGTGTGCATATATAGAGTTTATTTCTATTAATTCCGTGGAATTTAAAGGGACAGACTTTGGTTTTTCCTTTTTCCAGTGTTTGCTAGTTTCACTTAGTTGCTTGATTATGCATAAATTTCATTAGTATATAGCACAATTAAGTTGTGACCCTCTCTGCATTTTAGGTTGTTGCTTCTAATCCTGTAGTTAGGACCCATATTTGGGTGCAGGATTTTGATGTAGCTTGGATAGATGGTGAGGTCTTGGAGGTTAATAGAGAAGAAATCAAAGTCCTTGGCACTTCAGGGAAGATGGTGAGTGTGATTTGTAATATTTGCAAAAAGCTGATCCTGGTCTTCACTCTTCACTTATGGTATATTCATGTGGATTTTGATGAGGGTGGGAATTGGGCTAGTCGGCACGTATTTGTTTGGAAAGATCAGTAAATCTTCTGGTGGATGCTATCCTTTTGTGGTGTTATAGTGGGGTAAGCTTGACTTGTTTGCAGGTGGATGTTGCTTCTTCTTGTTTAGTCAGTTTCTTTGGTTTTGACAAAGTCCTTCTTTGTTTTAACTTTGGATATCTGGATAAATACAATTAGTTGGGGTTCGGTTTTTCTGGTTTTGGCATGCTTTGGGTTAGATGGTCTCGTTTATCAGGTGGGTGGGATTAGCTTGGGTAAGCTATGTTCTTTTGATTAAGGGATTTTTGAATATTTGTTCTGGTTTGGGATCCTTGTTGAGTGGCTAACTAGTGTAAATTAGATGCTGACTTTTGTCACAGTATCATCTTTACATTGGTGATCTATTTTTTTTTGTAAAAGGATTGGAGTACACCTAATATTCCTTTTTAATATATATTTGGCTTATCAAAAAAAAAAAAATCCTGTTAAAAATCTGAGACATAACTTGGTCAAAACAACAAGTCTTGGATTTAATCTCTTAACAATTTTAGTGCAGTTTTTGTGTTCAATTCCGTGTCTTATCTGCATGTTTTCAACTTCTGTCATATTCTTTAATTTATAACTTTGGCTATACAACTCAGAATCAAGCACTGTTTTTTTTTTCTTGAAATAAGAAGTGGTTTCTATTATTCAATGGGTCTATATGACTAACTTCTATTTAACGATCTATTTCTTATTTTAGTTGGCAGGTGTACAAGTGTCTTTGACTCCGTTGCATAGTGCTCTTGCCTCTCGCTTTCTTCACTTCTTTCTTGTCTTTGCACAATAACAACTAGGCGTGTCTCTCGGAAGGTACGTTTTGGTGAAAAGCTTTCATTGGAGTTTTAATGTATTTTCTTGAAAATTTATTTGATTCGAGTATATGCCCACAATAATTAGTAAAGCCTTAGTTTCCCGTTTGAGATGCAATACTAATGAGCGTACGTGTACATGCTTAATGTACCGCTCATTGTGTTGGATCTTGAATTGTCCAAAGTTGGACAGTTTGGGAAAAAACTTTTTCTTAATTCAGTTAAAATAGTTATTCATTGGTTCTAATGTTATATACTTGATGAAAGTTCGGATTGATACATTTCCTTTCGTTCTCCGGGTGTATACTTTATCGTGGTGGATGTCATCGCGTTCAAGTAGTGTACGTCGGAGACCGCGGGGAAATGCTGCCGAAATTTTGTCGAGTATGAGCATGAGAGTTAAGGACTAACTGTTAACCGAATGTTGAAAAAGTTTCTTCTCGAATGGGATAGGGCCATACCCTGTCATAAGAAGTGGTTGATGAATATGTTGGACTAAGTACAAAGGTATTGGTTTAGTCATGGATCGCGGTTGGATGAATGTTAGACGGACAAGTGATGAGTATGAGAATGGAGTGGAAGATTTTCTACAGTTTGCAAAAACAAATGCTCCTGATAGTGGTAACGGAAGGTTTTATTGTCCTTGTGTTAACCGTTTGAATGAGAGACGACTAGAAGCTGAGGAGATACGTGATCATCTTATTTGTGAGGGGATTTGCAAGAGTTATACAACATGGATATGCCATGGTGAATCGTTAGACAGGCCGAGGGTGTCGGATAGAGAGGAAGTTGATGACGTGGAAATGGACGATGGACTAGAGGACATGATCCGTGATGTTGGGCAAGAGTCTTTTCGGCGCGCACATGTGTATGATACTTTGTGCAGTGATGTGCAAGTGGCTTTGTATCCGGGGTGCACTAATTTCACACGGTTGTCAGCGGTGTTAATATTGTTCAACGTGAAGGCGAGAAATGGGTGGAGCGATAAAAGCTTTACCGAATTGCTTGAGTTGTTGAAAGAAATGCTTCCAGAAGGCAACACATTGCCATCTCGAAACTATGAGGCGAAGAAGATATTGTGTCCGATGGGTATGGAGTATAAGAAAATACACGCTTGCCCCAATGATTGCATATTGTACAGGAAAGAGTTTGAAGAGATGCACGAGTGCCCCAGGTGTGGGGTATCACGCTACAAAGTGAAGGATGGTGATTCTAGTTGTGATGTGGTCACCAAAGGTCCTCCTGCGAAGGTGTTATGGTATCTTCCCGTGATTCCGCGGTTCAAGCGATTGTTTGCTAATGTAAATGACGCAAAGAACATTAGATGGCATGCAGATGAGAGGAAGTGTGATGGACAGCTTCGCCATCCGGCCGATTCTTTGCAATGGAAGAGAATTGATAGTTTGTTTCCGGATTTCGGCAATGAGCCCAGAAACCTCAGGCTTGGACTTGCTACTGATGGAATGAATCCATATGGAAACTTAAGTAGTATTCATAGTTCATGGCCTATTCTCCTTGTAATTTACAACCTGTCTCCTTGGTTGTGCACGAAGCGCAAATACATTGATGTGATCGACGGGTATTACCGTGAGACATTCAGATTGCGTGCCATGTTATTTTGCACCATCAATGACTTTCCAGCATACGGGAACCTGTGTGGGTATAGTGTTAAGGGGCATAAAGCATGTCCAATATGTGAAGAAGGCACATGTTACCATCAACTGCAACATGGAAGGAAGACGGTTTACCTTGGGCATCGGAGATTTCTCCGACGTAATCATCCTTATCGTAGATAGAGGAAAGCTTTCAATGGACTTCCGGAGAATGAAATTGCTCCGGTGGCCTTGACTGGAGAGCAAGTTTATGAAAGGGTGAACAACACTAATGTTATCTATGGGA
This sequence comes from Sophora flavescens, assembly GCA_030762895.1. Taxonomy (NCBI): domain Eukaryota; kingdom Viridiplantae; phylum Streptophyta; class Magnoliopsida; order Fabales; family Fabaceae; genus Sophora; species Sophora flavescens. The sequence goes on from CM061065.1 coordinate 124,681,267, forward strand.
AGACCCAGAAGAAGGCTATAGAGAAGAAAATATGGAAGAAGAGGTCGATCTTCTTTGATATTCTATACTGGTGCAAGCTTGATGTAAGACATTGTATTGATGTGATGCATGTAGAGAAAAATGTGTGTGACAGTTTAATCGGAACGCTTCTCAACATTCAAGGCAAGACAAAGGATGGTGTGAATGCTCGTCTGGATCTAGTTGCGATGGGTATACGAGAGCAGTTAGCTCCACTTAAAGTGGGGGATAAGAAGTCTTATTTGCCCCCAGCATGTCATACTTTATCAAAAAAAGAGAAAAGAAGTTTCTGTGAATGTCTACGGGGAGTCAAAGTGCCACAGGGTTACTCTTCAAATATCAGAAGACTTGTCTCAATGAAAGATCTCAAATTAGTTGGCTTAAAGTCTCATGATTGTCATGTCTTGATGCAACAACTACTACCGGTGGCCATTCGTGACATATTGCCTAAAAAGTCAGACATGCCATTTTCTAGGTTATGCTTATTCTTCAATGCTATATGTAGCAAGGTCATTGACACTAAAAATTTGGATGAGTTGGAAAATGAGGCAGCCATTGTATTGTGCCAATTGGAGATGTATTTTCCACCTTCATTTTTTGACATCATGGTTCATTTGATTGTTCATCTAGTGAGGGAGATTAGATTGTGCGGTCCCGTTTATTTAAGGTGGATGTACCCGGTTGAGCGATACATGAAGATCCCTGAAAGGATATATGAAAAATCCACACCGTCCCGAAGCATCTATTGTTGAAAGGTATGTTGCAGAAGAAGCTATTGAGTTTTGTACAGACTACATGTCGAAGCGGAACTCGTAGGGCTTCCGAAGTCTCGTCACGAAGGAAGATATGATGGTAAGGGTACACGAGGTATCACTGTTAAGAGCATGGATCAGGAGGAAGTGCTTCAAGCACATTTGTATATATTGAATAACACTGATGAGGTTGAACCATACTTATGTGAGCATAAAAGCATTATCAATGAAACTTACCCTAGAATGAATGGAAAATGGTGTTTGAACAAGCATAACAAGACTTTCTTGAACTGGTTTAAAGAAAAAAATTGCAAAGGATGGTATCTGCTTCGCTACATTAAAATGGCTAGCACAGGGGCCTAACTTTGATGTCATATGCTGGAGTGGGTACGATATCAATAAGTTTTCCTTCTATACAAAGTCCCAGGATGACAAAAGTACTATGCAAAACAGTGGGGTTATGGTCGTATTGAGTCCATGCATTTCTCTAGTTCGAAAGATAAAAACCCTGTTATGGCATCAGTTTCATACTTTGGAATCATTGAAGAGATATGGGAGGTTGATTACACGATGTTTAGAGTACCTGTTTTTAAATGTCGGTGGGTCGCAGAGAACAATGGTGTGCAAACCGATGAGTTAGGATTCAAATTGGTGGACCTTAGTAAGGTAGGTAATAAAGAGGAACCTTTCATCATGGCATCCCAAGCAAAACAAGTGTTTTATATCCGTGATCCTTCTAACAAAAGGTGGTCAGTGGTTCTCCAGGGAAAAAACATGTATAACGGTAGTGAGGGAAATCACGATTCAACTCTTGATATTTCTGATACTCCTTCTTTCTCAACACGAGTGCCTAATTTCAATGAGAAAAATGAAGTGGATGATGTACATGCTACTCGTAATGATCACCAAGAAGGGTTATGGGAGAACTTTACTAATTGACCACAAAGTAAGTTTAGTTTGATATTACCATCAAGTTTGGCATATTATATGTTTACGTTGATATTTATAAGTTATGTTTATGTACGTTGATCGATATTTATAAGTTATGTTTGATATTTATCCTGACATACTAACAAGTTTTTTTTGTTTTGTGTTTAAACAGGTATACATGGCTGATCATGAGGATATACCTCCTTCATGCAGCGGGTCAGAGACCCCGTCTACCGGTAGAAAGGGTAGACGTGCCACACGGATGAGGCATTTGACTGCCAACCATGGGTCAAATCAAAGGATAAAAGTAGATTTTGATGATAACCTCAAACCTATTGGGCCAATGGAAGATCGGTTTACCAGTTTTGTGGCGACCCTTGCTAGGAACAGGCCTAGTATACTCATTGATAGGTGGAGAGATGTACCGGCGGACGTGAAGGAGCAGATATGGGAGAGTATTCTGGTATCTATACTTCTACGTCCTGTGTTTGTCTGTATCTACTTTATTTTTATCTTAATAATATCATACAGTAATTCGTTGATTCTTTTGGTCTTAATGTAGTTGACATTTGACATACCGGATACATACGCTATGAAGAAGCGTTTGCTGAAGTATGCTGGAGAGCGTTGGAGGGGTTTTAAGGCCGACCTGGGCAGATACTATATATTCGATCCAAAAAGTAAAAAGAACCCACTTGAGGTGTATCCGTTTCTTGACAAGGCGACGTGGGATCGCTTTGTTCAGAGCCGACGTGATCCCAGCTTTCAGGTTAACTTATTTGATTTGTCTCTAAATTTATGTAATTGCATTAATTTCATTTACTTATGTAATTTAATTGTCTTTTATTTATAACAGGAGAAGAGGAAAAGGGGGCAGGAAAACCAAAGCAAGAATGTCTACCCCCATGTCATGTCTCGTGGGAGATATAAAAAGCTTGTTAAGAAAATGGTTGAAGAGGAAAAGAAAGCACGTTAGCAGGCAGCATCTCAGGCGGATCCTAATGCTGAAAATCTTCCAGAGGTTGTTGATCCACCTCCACCCCCACGCCATCGTTCATGGAAGAGGGGCCGACAAAGAAAAACGGGACAATATATATCCGAGGAGGCCCGCCAAGTAGCTGAGAGGATTGTGAGTATAGTTTGTTGTAATTGCCATTTTAAGATTGTTACCGAATTGTAATGTGACCTGATATTTTTATGTGATAGGATGCCTTGGATGATCAGCTAACCCAAGGAACCTTTGTTCCTAGAGGACGCAATGATATCTTATCTACTGCCATCGGTAAACCAGACCACCCGGGCCGTGTCATTGGTGTTGGATGGGGAGTCGGCATTCGCCAATACCATGGTTCATCTTCACACCAATGCCACAGGGATTCGGTTGCAGACAGAGCACAACTAAAACAGGAGATTGCAGGTGAGCTTCGACGAGGAGATGGCCGAGCGGTTTGCCCAACAGATGGCAATATTGACTTCTATGTCCCAAGATATGACAGTAGGTGTCCAACCCTCGTCCAACCCTCGTCCATGTGAGCACTAAGGGCTCATGTGATCCTCCTCATCATCCCGAAAATGATGATGATGGTGATCTTCTGCCGCTGCTGCCGATGATGATGATGATGATGATGATGATGACGCACTCGATAGGTATGAGCTGTGTGTTGATGATCATCATCATCATCGCCGCTTAGTGGCATTGGGTAGGGCATATAATAAGTTAGGTAATATCATACACCATCGGTTACTCAGGATGATCATCCGAGGGTGTCTCTGAGATTATTCGAGATATCGATGCTCGAGTCCCTGTGCCCACCGAGGAGGTTCAAACAGTGGGTCGGGCCCCTGTAACTTCATCCTCGGCCAAGAAGACTGGTCAGCTTTCTTGTTGCATCTGAGGTATTCGGGTAGTTGTGTTTTTCTATATTCATAGTTGAAATATATTTATTATTGTTTAAAGATAATGCTTTATTTGGATTTGTTATAGGATGTTGGAAATGATATTGTGCCTAAAAGGTCGGATCTAGGAAGACCGAGAGATGTCTGCTCCCGCCAAGGTATTCATTTGACCATTTAGTTAATAACGAATTAAATAACTTAATTATCCGTGATTACTAATATATATCTATGTTGTTTAGGGGATCGACAAAGGGGCACCTGGCCATGGTGATGTTTTTAAAGTTCTGGCTATACAGGTTGTCACCATGGAGGATGATGCAGCCTTGGTAACGTTGGAACATGATGCCAGCCCTGGTGAACTGTATATACCAAAGAAGGAACTTATGGAGATGGCACTCAATAAAGAAATGGCCAGTTCTGCACACATATCGTTTTGGTGCACGTAAGTACATTTTATTTATAAGTTAAGTACGTAATTAATTTTTAAATACTATGATAATTAACATGTTTTTCCAATATATTAGGTATCTGCATCGTATGTTAGTCGATCAGGGTAACCTCGCCCTTTATGGGTTCATTGACCCCATGTTCATTCAAGGTGATGTTCTCGTTGCATTGGAAGACCCGGTCACTACCATACGTGATATACTTGCCCGAGATGATCATCAATTCTATCTTGCGCCTTATCTCAATAAGTAAGTACCGGTTATTTAAGTATAACTATATATGACTTAGTCACTAACTGTTCCGCAAATACAGCCGGCATTGGCAACTGTTGCTCTTGTACCCAAGAATGAACGTCGTGGTCTTCTTCTGCTCATTGGGAAATAAGCCGGCGAATCAATCAAGACGATCATCGAAACGTAAGCGTTAAAATACTTTATAATCAGTAATGCAGTTGTTTTAATTATCTGAAATCTATTATATATACTTTAATTAATGTTTTTGTCATGATAGGTCTATTAATGCATCCCACATGTTGCGTGGTGAAAGGCGTACTCGGGCTATCAGATGGATTATTCCCACAGTAAGATATTTATTAGTTCAAATGCATCAAATGCAGTGGGTACAATAATTGATTTCTATTTTATTTAATTCCTCATATTCTAATTGGGTTTCATTTGTACGTAGTCACGTATACAACGTGGGTCATGGGAATGTGGCTACTATGTGATGCAGTGGATGTTGGAAATTATCTCCTCCGGGATCACTGAAAGATGGAGTGAGGTAAATGTTAATTGACACAATTAGAAGTAATAGTATAGATTCGTTATATGTTTTATGTTAGTTTATTACTTAAAAGATATAATCTTTTGTCCAATTAAACTTGCGAGATATTCAACAATCCAACTCCATTGTCTGATTCTGACATCAATATCATAAAGAGGCGTTGGGCAACTTTCTTTCTTGAAGTGTACCACCCATAGTTTGTATATATGTAGTTAGTTTAAAAACTTATCATGTACTAGCTATAGTGTACCTTTGACCGATGATATGTATTAGTGCTCGTGTCCTGGTTCAATTCTTCTTCTCTCGTGTTTTGATGTAGCCTTGATAAAGTGTTGTTTTCATTCATTCGAAATTAATTAGGCCTGATGCCCTCTGTTTTCAGATTATGTGCTCACTAGTCATTTGATGAAATGTCAGTATTTTTAACCATATGTGTAAGAGCTGATTGTTTGTGCTAAGAAAATTGAATGAAGTATGTTTTGCTTTTGAATGATTGTGTCAAAACTGGTTTGGTGTTCTGTTGTTGTTTCTTGTTTGATCAGGGTACTGCTGGTTTGTTTATTGATCTGCATTACTGAAACAGGGGAAAGGAATGATTGAAATGTAAATAACAGATTAAAAAAAAAAAGAGATTTTACACATCGGTTCTCAATAACCGATGTGTAAATTTAACTTTCTACATCGGTTTTACGTAGAACCGATGTGTAAATTTCACTTTACACATCGGTTCTATTTAAAACCGATGTAGAAAGTCAAATTTACACATCGGTTTTAAGCAAAACCGATGTAGAAAGTTAAATTTACAACTGCTTATCAATTGATAAATTAATTTTCCACATCGGTTAATATAAAACCGATGTTTAAAATATACTTTACACATCGTTTTTTTAAACGATGTGTAAAGTGGCAATAAACCACATCGGTCGTTTCTAAATCAGTTTTAAAACCGATGTGGAAAGCCAAAAATAACCGACGTGGAATCCCTTTTCTGCTCTAGTGGTTGCGGATTAGTGTTCTCAGGATCTTTTACAAAATCGATGAAGGGTTTTTACAAAATCTTGAATAGAAGGTGATGAGGATAAGGAAGATTAATTCAGAAAGATTCAGAATAGGTTCTGGTTTAATAACTCGGTAATAACAAAATACAGTTTATACATATCAAGAACAGAAATTATATTGAACTTTAAACATCAAAGTTGCAGGTTCTTGAACATAAACAAAGTAAAGGAGTTTGAGTTTAGGGATACCACACAACCAGATTTATCCTGGTTCAGTCACCTCCACTGTGATCTACATCCAGTCCCCACTCCACCTATGGGATTTCATACACTAACACACAAGCTTTACCAGATAGCTTGAAAAACCTTCATACCACAGAGCACTCCTTCACCTCGAGATACCACACTCTTGTGAAGAGCCTCAATGTTCAACCTTATGGATACCTCACCCTAATCACTCAGAGAGACTCCCTCTCTCTTTACAATCAAAAGTAAAAACAAAAGTTGATTCCTGACTCTCAGTAGTCAGATAAACAAATTGAAGCACTTATGAGTATTGAAACACTCTTTTCACAGTAAGCTCAATAAAGATAATGAATGATTTTCACAATTGATTTCTCAAAACGATTTCGTAAAACTGTGATATGTTATGATATTCGTATATGTTATTTAAGTGTTCCTTTGATCCCTCTCTATATAGAAAACAAGTTATAGTCGTTGGGATCAATCAAAACAGATTTGGATCTGATTAACAGAATCTGTTTTCTTGATTCTCGTTCTTGAAATAAGATTTTGTTTGTTCTTGTAGAATTCGCATCCATAAAATAACCGAGTCCATTTGGAAAAATAGCGCGTCCATTCGAAAAAAATAGCCACGTCCATTTGGAAAAAATAGCCGAGTCCATCTTGAAAAAAATAGTCGCGTCCATTTGCCACGTCAGCAGACGGGAGTACTTACACAAAGTAATTGGACGTACTCCAACTAGTAGACGAGCTCCATATGCCATGTCAGTGGACGGAGCTTCTCATTATGATCTTAGCAAGTCCAAAGACTTGTGTGGACGAGCACTTTTTTCACTTTAGTGGACGTGCGCTTGTGTCACTTTAGTGGACGTACGCTTGTATCACTTTAGTGGACGTACGCTTGTATCACTTTCTTGGATGCCAGTTTTTACTATTCCTAGTATTAGATGAGCGCTTATATTATTCCAGTGTTGGATGAGTGCTTTGAAATCTTATTTCAAAAATCATTTTCATTTACGAAAACTTATTCATTTTAATGCAGGTTATGAAAAATGATTTTCTTTCATGCATCTTTTCAAATTGAGCTTATTTGTGAATAAGAGATTTCATCTCTTACAAATCATCTAACACTTAATACTAATTTCTTCGTTAAGCTCTTGTCTTGATGATTCCTTGATTTCCGTCCTTGCTCTTTGATTCCTCCAAGTTCTTCCTTGAATATTCTCATTTGATTTCTCACTGAACTTGTTGAATATTGCTTGATACCTGCCTTTACAATTTGACACTAAAAACAGTTGCATACACATTAAGTTGTATTTGCATACCTATTCATTCTTCATGATTTTCATCTCTATTGGTCGACCTTTCATTGTCGATTCAATAATTTATCTTGTTGAATCATCGACACTTCAGATATTAGACTTGTATCCACATTGTTGTCGAACTTCCAAAATTATAATTTTGGCCCAACAGAGCCCCCCCCAATACAAAAAATCCTTCTTTCGGCATCTCAAAGAAAGAGAGGTTTTTGTTTTACTTGGGTTTAAAGTTCGAAAACAACTTAAAATTCAATTTTAAAAATTGAATTAATGGATATAATTTGTTACCCCTCTAAATGGATGTTCCTAAGAAAGTAGGGATCATGATTACCTATTAACTAGCCATAACAGCTAGTTTGGCAACTCAAGAGTACTTATCCTCCTTAAATACATATTAATTGTTACATGCAAAGAAATTTTCTCTATCTTCTTGTTCGTCTTCTTACGCAAGTTCTTATCCTTTCGTCTTCATTACTTATCTTGTTTGTTCTTTGCAACTCCAATGGCTTCCTCCAAATCTTCAGACCACAATCCTGGAGCTCACCAGGGCTGGCCCAACGTATTTTGAGGCCTAAAGCGAAATTTGATATAAGACCTTTTTGAAAACTAATAATAATTTTATTAAAAATATATAATATATTTAAATTTATCTTTATTATAAATTATTATGGTTGATGTAAATTTTGTTGTTACATGCAATAACATGTAAGAATTCCTATAATTTATTGTTTAAGGTTTTAAATTATTATTTTTGTTAATCTTAAATTAAAAAAAATTTGGAAACCTAAATTTGAACCTAAATAACTAAAAATATTTGGAGGCCTAAAGCCCTAGCTTTACTTGCCTTAAGCTAGGGCCAGCCATGGAGCTCACATCTTTCTGATTGACCCAGTCTTAGAAAGCTCAGAGCTTTACCAAAAATCAAAGTTAATCTATCATCTTCCCCCATCTTCTTTACACTTTGATCCTACCCCTACATTTTTAGGGCCTGCTTTCTCGAAGAAAACTCTTCATTCGAAGAATGCGAATGTATTTCCTGTGCTCCTGGGGAACACATCCTCGTTTCACTTCCTTCTATCCCCATTCAATATTTTAACAAGAAAGGGCGTCTTTTTAGGGCTCCCTTATGAAAATTGTGACACCTTGCTACCCCGCATTTTATAAAGAATTAAAGATACAATTATAGAAATAAAAACATACATTTACTGGAATAAATAAAACATTTGTCCATGGGTAGAAAGGTCCCATATGAATGAGTTCACAAACGCGGAAAACAAAAATCATGTTTAAACAGATAAACAAACGATAAACATGACCAACAAAGCCCAACCTGCGACACCCTACTCTAGGGTCATCACATTAATACCCAAATACAAAAATATAATTATATAACGCTGGTTACTTTCGGAAAATATAATTTAGAGTGACTAACCTTATATGAAAATAGTGCTGAATTTTTTTTTTCTTTAAACATACAACATAAAACCATTATAAACATAAACAACATATATGTACATATATATATATATATATATATATATATATATATATATATATAATTCATCGTCTATATTAGGAGATAACAAAAAGGCCTTTATAAGCATAGGCTATTCTCCATCCAACTAAGCAAAGAAGATAAAGATATATACATATCAACAACAACTAGTTCAAAACCATCTCAAAAACTAATGGCTCTCCGAAGCCAAAATAAACTATCAAGACTCACTACCCCCGGAAACTATACCTAAAGCTGGTCAAGCTAGTGAAACCCATTGGGAAGACCATAATGATCAATCCCACCTACAATTGATGAGTCTGATGATGATGCCTCCCCTTCCGCTGCGCCATCTGAAGAATCTTCCTCATCAACCGCAGGAGGTTGAAACTAAGGATCGTCCTCCATGTATTCCTCTGGATCTTCCTCACCATCAACTAACTCCACTTCAGCTGGAGGTTCCCCAGGTCCTAACATCTGAAGAGGTTGTGGTTGAGGTAAAGGATCCATCATTCCATGCTCTTCCAGGTATTGAAGGTACAACCAAACTGGTGGTAGCGATACCTTGACTGTTTCCACTACATGAGTTCTCTGATGTGGTCCTTCTTCTATTGTTCCAATAACTTCCGTACTAGGACCATGGTAGGTGGTGCTAAGTGCCCCAAGATTTATCTCCCAGGCACCACCAAATTGTGCCCGATCAAAAGTGATCGTACAAATCCTCGACTGCACAAACGGTAGGTCCGGATTCATCTGAATATGTTGTAAGAGTGAGAAACCAATACATGGATCTTACTCAATAACCACATTCTAGCCATCAAATAACACATCAACATTTATCACGTACAATTAGTTATAAACGAACAGTTTATCAGTGGGTTTAACACCCCAAACATCATCCATAAAATTATGCATGACACTTATATTCATCATCTAATTTTCGTCCTAATCTCATGAGATATCCCAACATCATATGAGTTGATCAGACTCCATAGCCACACTGGCTAACTTGGCCAACTGCCAACAGGTGCGCAACCTCTTCCCATCTTAAAAAGGCATACACAGCCAGGCACACACAAGGCCAAACACATTGCTAATGTCCACAACCAGTGGCCCTACCATTAGCAAGTAAGATGGGGTCTCCATGTCCTCTCTAGGCACATGAGATAAATGCACATCGTAATTACCTTTCGCCGCTGGTAATTAATGCATTATGTCACAAACCGCAGGCACGTCTGCCAAATGCATGCAAAACACTTTTGTTTTGTTATTCTCTTTGTGCTCAATCTTTCTTTTGCCGAAGCTCAAAATGGCTTACGACTCACATAGTTTTAAAATACTTTTAAAACTTTCATTACAACACAGGACCTTATTGTCCGAGTGCTCAATCACGACACCTCTCGACCGATGCACCGGTCTTAGGTTCGTGGTACTAGAAAACATCTTCAATGTTTCATCACAGTATACCTCATGTATACAATATAGGCCCTCAAAGTCCAAATGACCGAGTCCATCACAACATAGAACATTAGTACCCCGACGTCTCGGTTACTAAGTCCAACTGTATTTTCAACATTTTAAATCAACCTTTGATTTTTAGAAATTCCTTTTCCAAGGTAGAAATTCATTATAAAATCCTTAAATAATAAAACTTAGTTTTTACAAACCAACGAGTCACTTGAGGTTTAATTTCCTCGAAATAAGTACTGCCGTTTTGAAAATACTTGCCGTCTACATTTTCCAAATTTGCCGTCAAATATTATTTTTAAGGCTTTTTGAGCCAAAACGTAACTTTTTCCACTTAATTAATTTTCAAAAATCATGATTAACTTATTTTCACCAATTAATTTCATAAAATAATATTTTATAATATTCCGGCTTTTCTTACGTAAAATTTAGCAGTACTAAAATATTTTCACGGTTTCGCACTCGTTGTGACTCATAATTCACTTTTCCAAAAATAAATTATTAAAATAATAATATTTTCCAAAAACTCTTTATTTTTCTCAAAATAAATTCCCTTTAATATTATATATCAATATTTTGTCGTTAAAACATTGAATATAATTTGCGAAGCTTCTTAAAGCTTTTATCCGACTTACTTAATTTTTTTGCACTGACCACTGTCAGGCTTCTCACACATCAAACAACAGTTATATCACAGATATTTCCCAGGCAGATCATGCATCACAGTACATAGTATAATTGCAGATAAACAATTAAAGCAATTAAAACCACACATATACAAATAACACAACAATAAACAACATAAATAAATACTAACAAACAAATAATTACAAACAACCACAGGATAGCATATAGCCATTGAATAGAATCCTCTGGTGTTCCCCCTTACCTCTTGAAGACTCCTTGATAAACTTACAGACTCCTTCGGATTGTCAGTTACCTCGTAAATGTTGTACTCAACTAACCTTCAATCATTACAACCACATAATTACAAATCAAGAAACTAAAACATTCTAAACCCTAATACATAGTCACGGCCTCTAGGGTTTTTGAATGACTAAAACTTCTAATCATGATTAAGTTATGGATTAATGATCCTTAATTAACCTAAATCATAGATTAGTGACTAAATAACTAAGTTTAAAACTCAAAACTTCCTAACTCTTTTATACATAGGTTCGGCCTTAATAAGTTCATAGAGCTAGGGTTCTTAGTTTAACAAATCATCTTGGATTTATAAAGCATACCTACTGAAAGCTTGATTTCTAAGATCATTTATGAAAACCATGAACAAAACTCAACAAAACTCACCCACTTAGGGTTCGGCCAACATGAATATTTTTTAGTAAAATAGTCATTTTTAAGGAAACTAACATGGATTAGAGTGTGTAGTCATACATGCCATATAGAATACATGATCATACATGAAAACACATGAACAAAACTCTACCAACCCTAAGGTGATAGATTCGGCCAAAGCTAGGTTTTCAAGAAAAAGATTTTTGATTACTTCATGCTCTTGGATTTAGATAGTAGACATGATATCTAGAAGATAGAAAGTAGTTTCATTATCATTAGATTTTCCTAGAATTTATTATGATTTTTCAAAGTTCTAGGATTAGAAACTTTAAAGTGATGAACAATCATGATATAAGCCTTGAATCAAGAAACTTGCTAAAGAACATAGGCATGATTAAGAATGAAGATTAGGATTTACCTCTTGAAAATCAATGACCAAGTAAATCCAAGAACTTGCTTTACAACTTAGAACTAAGGAACTTGTACTTTAGAGTTTTTAGAAGCAAATGGCAAAAGAAACTAAATGAAAAGTGAGAGTAGGGTATTTATAGTGAGAGTGGCGAAATCTCAAGAAAATTCTAGATGATGATGAGTTGTCATGTTCAAGGATCAAAATGCAATTAAGTTCTAAGGACCAAATTGCAAAGATTCCAATAGTTGAAGGACTAGTTTGCAAATTACAAATAGAATGTCATGATGATGATTTTGCCACATTAAATGCTAGCTTATCTTGACTTTGTTGGCTGATTTGATGAGTCAAAGACAAGTTAGGATAATTCAATGTATTTAGGAAGAATCAAGAACATTGTGGAAAATCTAGGATAAGGTAGAAACTTGTAGAAACTTATGGAAAATTCTAGATTCAACATGATGAGTCCAACAACAATGAGGCAGCCACATTTCACATGGGCTTCCGCATTGGGCTTGGCACATTTGGGCTTGATTTCATTTTCTTGCTTGTTGTGGGGCCCACTTGAAGATTTAAGCATTTAAGCTTAATGATAGGAAACTTAAATGAGCTTTTTGAACTCAAACTATGAACTAAAAATTTTGGGCTTCTAAGCCACGACCCTTTAAGATTAGAAACAAGGATTCTAGCCCAATCCACTTAGAAAAACTTAAAAAACTAATTTAGGGACAAAAGGGTAATTTACAGAAAGTTCAGGGACTTAACCGTAAAATTTCTAAATTTTCTATTTAACCCTGAAAAACCTTCTAGACTTAAAAATATGATTCATCCCCTTGAATCATCTCAAAATCCTAAGATAGACATTCTATCGGCTCTTAGAAACTCTAATTTCCCTTCCGTCGTCTACCCGATTACGCTTTCCGCCCGTAATACGTAAATTATTTTTATTTCTTCCCAAAATAAATCTAAAAATACAAAGTTGTAGAAAATAAAATACCAAACTTAAGTCTTTCGTTCACGAATTAAAATTAGGTCTTTTGAGCAGTATTATTATACTGTCAATGGAATTCACGAGCCGGGTTTCTCCTGACTTTCCAACCTAAATTTTAATCGTAGCTTCCTACGGTCAAGTAGGATTGAATACTAACCTCTGTTTATTTAAAACAATTTTATAAAATTCTAATAAATTTATAAACACATTTATATGTATTACTGTTATTTAAAACAGTGAAATACAGGGTGTTACACAACCCGTTGTCACAACAGAGCTGGTATAATCGTTCCGAAAAAACCTCGGAATACAACTGATAACTAAACTAGACAAAAGGAAAAGCCCTAACTATGAGCGGTGGCTCCTCAGAGTCAATCCTCTCCGGACTGGTTGCCATCCTCTGCATGAAGCCAAACATGCCAAACAAACAAACAAAAAACTGGCAGTAAGAAACATGTAAGAAAATACGGCATGGAGATAGGAGGCAAGGTAAACACACAAGCATGGCAACATCTAGCATACATCAACATTTATATATCAATTCATCAATCATCATCATAATCAAGTATGCTATGCGGTGAAATGCAAGACTACTCCGCTACTCCATTATGCATGTGGATCCAACTAACTCAGGATAAATGACTTCGGAGTTACATATCCGTATTGGTCATAGAAGCACCAACACCGGCATTTCACCGAACCTCGGGTGAACCCCATGGATAGCCAACGCATCAAACCGTGGATGCCTCATCACGGGGGCGCACGATCACCAAACCTTGGGTAACCTACCGTGGATGGACAGTGAGACACCCTGTTGTGCCCCGTTGTGTTATTAGATTAAATTCTTATTAATTAATTTCTTAATCGCACGCTTATCTTGAAAATACGTAAAAAATTAAAAACTTAACTTATAAAGTATGCAACTTCATATAAAATAACATATCACAATATAAGTATATTATGCATATTACAAAACTCTGTTGAGGGTATCCTATCAGTAGGATCCCTCACAGGCATATACTTAGACAAAAGTTAAACAGCGGAAAACATAATAAAAATATGCCTCACGAGACGCACTGGCAATAACTAACTAGACCCTAATCACCATGGGTCACAGCTCGTCCTCCAGCCTCCGGTTCGTAGGGAGTTCCATCCAACTCCTCCTGGTTACGCTCATCCACAGGGTCTTCTCCTACGATTCCACAAGGAGATAAAATACAATATACATAAATATACAAGGGGATAAGAAACAATCCTATCATCAAAAAGAAGAAAAAGTTATAGTAAATTATACAGTAATTGTCACAGACAAACAACACACATAACTAACAGATCATCCTCAAGTTAATATATCATCCTCTACCCCCAATCTCATGCTACTCAAAGACACCATAGCCGCACACCTATTTCCTAAGGTGGAAGTGGTCTCGCGAGAACTCTTGATTTTACGTGTATTATATTACCAATACACGATGTATTATATTACTAATACACAGATGTGTTTTATGTGTATTATATTACCAATACACAGATGTGTTTTACGTGTATTATATTACCAATACACGGTGTATTATATTACCAGTACACAGATATCCTTGTGTATTATATTACCAATACACTTTTGTCTTTGTGTATTATATTACCAATACACTTTTGTCCTTGTGTATTATATTACCAATACATGGTTGTGGACAATAACACCTATACTTGAATCTCACCAACCCGTTTTAACAACATCCTAGTGCCTTAACCTTCCATTAGAACTTGACACATATTCTATGCCATAACACCTCTTTAATATACATCATCTAGGTTAGGCACTTCTAAATCATCATTATCCTCACACCTAAAACAATCATCTCTTAGACAACATATATATCTTTGCTTAAAATTCACTAAGCATAACAATAAAAACCAGGCAGATCATGCATAACACAATATCAATCAAAATATTCCCATATCACCAACAAAACAAAATCAATTCAATAAAGGTAATAAAATCAAATCAACCATCAACAATAAAAAATCAACCTAATATCGATATACCTACAATCCCCGAATCACCATTGGTTTTTCAGAAAAGGTTTCCAATGTGATTTTGGTCTTGTCGATTACTTGACTACTAGTAGGGTTTAGGTCGCCCTACACAATTATTATATAATATACTACTTATTCATTCAGACGATAGGTTGGTTTTTCCCCCCATCTAGGTTATCACCGAACTCCCGAACTCGAAGCTCCTCGTTGTCACACCACAAAGTACTAACTCTACCTTCAACCAATCAACATAATAACCAATAAATCAAACAAACTCATCTATGTTCTCTTTAGGCTAGGTTTGGCCATTTAATTCAAATTAGAGTTAGGATTCTTTTCTCAACATAAGCCTTTGGATACTTATCACTTTGGTTCTAGGTAACTTAGATAAATTGCTATAATTTGAAAATATGGAATAAAAATCATCCAACCACTTAGGGTAGGTTTCGATCTTGTATTACAAAATAGGCTAGGGTTTTCAAAACAACACAATTTCTTAGATCAATGATCTTATAGTATTAAAGAGAATGAATCAATCATTAGATTTCACAAATCAATCAAAAACCTTTCACCCCTTTTTATGTTAGGGTTTCATCCTCTTTAGTATAAGTAGGCTAGAAATTTCCAACTTTCCAATCTCATAGACTTAGCATCCAAATGTATTAAGGAGCTCAAGTCCATGATCATATTGGAAAATGAAAACAAAACATCCTAGGTTCACAACCATCATAGGTTTGGCCATCATAGGAGAAATAGGCTAGAAATCTTTAAACTTTCCAATCTCTTAGACTTAGCATCCAAATGTATTAAGGAGCTTAAGTCCATGATCATATTGGAAAATGAAAACAAAACATCCTCGGTTCACAACCATCATAGGTTTGGCCATCATAGGATAAATAGGCTAGAAATCTTTAAACTTTCCAATCTCTTAGACTTAGCATCCAAATGTATTAAGGAGCTCAAATCCATGATCATATTGGAAAATGAAAACAAAACATCATAGGTTCACAACCATCATAGGTTCGGCCATCATAAGAGAAATAGGCTAGAAATCTTTAATCTTTCCAATACTTTAGATTTAAGATCAAGAGGTATCTAGAAGCTCAAATACATGATCATCTTTCAAAAAGTTGAAACAAAACTTCCTAGGCCACTAATACATAGTTTCGGTCATCCTTGGAAAAATAGGTTAGAGATGTTTGTTTGATACAAGCTCTTAGAATATGAAAGTAGAGATTAATAGAAGTCCATAGAAATTGGTTTCAACTCAAACAGAGTTTTCTACCATTTTCTAGAGATTTTAGAAGTTAAAAGAGATTTAAGAACATTTTAAGAAGACATAAAGTAAACTCATGAAATAAGTGTAAAACTTGAAATAGAAGAGTATGAGAGGGTTACCCTTGAAACTAGAAAGAAAACGTATGAAGAACTTGAAGCTTGAAACTAAGTAAAAATGGAAACTTTAAGTGTTAGAAACTTAAAAATGAGATAGTGTAGAAGTAGGAAAGTGATGACGAGAAAATGAAATGGATATTTATAGAGGGAGAGGTGAGATGGGAGTGAAGAGAAGGAAGGAGCAAGTCTTGATGAACAAGTTTTGGCTTATGCCTTGTTTGGTTGAAGAAGAGAGAGAAAAATGAGTTTTTAGCATATAATTATAATTCAAAAAGTATTATCATGACCACTTTTTAGGATGTGACTTAGGCCATCCCCTAGTAAGTCACCTCACTCTCACATGTCACCTTATCACTTTTGTACTCCCTACCCTACTCCATTGCGTATCCGGTTTAAGTTTCCGATCGTATTTCACCCGGAATAAATATTTTATTTTATTTCCGAACTCAAATTTTCGAAAATTTCCAATATCATACAAAATATCACAAAACACTAACCGTTTCCTTCACGGTTCAAAATTAGGTTTTCTACTCAGTAAACTTTTATTGTCAATGAAAACGCAGACCGGGTTTCGTATGAATTTTCAACCCAAAATTTTAATGTAACCTTCTACCATAAAGTAGACTATGAATATGATTTTATTTTATTCAAAAACACTTTCTAACTTTCAGATTAAAATATATTTAATAATATTTTAACCGGTTGAACAACATAATTAAAATCAGGCTGTTACAGCCAGATCACCGTACTCTCAGGCGATCTCCCCTATGTTGAACGTCCCCCTCAACCATTAACTCCAATGCTCGATGCATGGGCACAACAACATACAACAACCATCTCCTTTGCTTGGGCCAAAAAGCTCCCAAGACTTCAACATCAACACCATCAACGCCTTAGACCCATCCGGGGTCAAGGCCCCCTTGGCCAATAAGCACCAAGGTACAACTCATCAACACCTCAACCCATAAGGGTCGAGGCCACTTTGTCATTAAGCACCAAAGCTGACAACGTGCGGTAACCCAACGGATACCGACTTAATCTCCTTATCATCTTAATTATCTTCATTAACCATTAACTAAGTTATCTAATATTTATCATGATTTTAAGTGTTATTATAACGTCATTGGGGAAGATTGGTGTTAAAAACCCTTTAAACCTTTAATCTCAGTTTCTGTCCAGAGGGGTGAGCACGGGCGTGCTTAACCCCAGCACAGTCGTGCTTCCTTTTAGGCACGGTCGTGCTTCTCTACTGTACGACCGTGCTTAATGGGCGGCCATTTTCCATAATTCAAACTGGGAGCACGGGTGTGCTCCCTGTTCAGCATGGTCATGCTCAATGCGCGACAGTACTGTTCTGGGCAAAGTTCAAACATGGATTTTAACCAAATTTTAGAGAAGATAAATCCTTTAATCCCATGTCATTTAACAACATATCTTTAGGTAAAAACTCATCATCAAGATCAATCATTAACATCAAACATTCAACCGACGTCATACCAACAACAATTATCCTCATAGCATCATAAAAATGGTACAACCAACATGAACATAAAATACATATTATGAACATATCAACCAGAAACAACAATTTAAATAGCATAATCATATGTCATACATAACATAAAAGTCAAACATCATACAACGACACTAGGGTCATGGGGAACCCTGAGACACCCCGTTGTTCCCCATTGTATTATTAAATTAGAACCTTATTATTTATTTACTTAATCGCGCGCTTATTGTTGAAAAGTATGTAAAAATTAAAAACTTTAGTTAAACAATCATATAACTTCTGCAAATTAAACACACCAAGGTTGTAATATATAAATACACACATGTTTATTTATTACATTATCAAAACACTGTTGAGGGTATCCTCCCAGTAGGATCCCTCACAGGCATAAACTTCACTACAGACATACTTAGCGGAAATATAAATACTCCTTAGACACACTGGCCATAATGTCTATACTCTAATCGCCATGAATCATAGCTCGACCTCCAGCATCTGGTTCGTAAGGAGTTCCATCTAACTCCTCAGCAATTGGTTCCTCCATTGGGTCTTCTCGTACGATCACATCAGAAATAAAAGACAACACGCAGAAAGATATAGGGAATAAGAAACAGTTCTATCATCAAAAAGCGGAAAAGAGTAATAGTAAATTATACAATAACTGTCACAGACATAACATCATTCAACACCTAACAAAACATCCTCAAACTCAAGTATTCATCTTCTACCCCAATCTCGTACAACTAGACTTTAATACTAATGTGGCCATCTTTACTCCTGTCACATTAGTCGGTAGTCCGAAACAGTCCAGTGCCAATAACTTTCGAACGCGTTAACGACTAAGCGAGTGTTAGTCCAAAACGGTCCAGTACCAAGAATATGCGAACACGTCAAGGAGTATCGATCC
Source organism: Sophora flavescens (assembly GCA_030762895.1). Taxonomy (NCBI): domain Eukaryota; kingdom Viridiplantae; phylum Streptophyta; class Magnoliopsida; order Fabales; family Fabaceae; genus Sophora; species Sophora flavescens. The sequence goes on from CM061065.1 coordinate 124,700,166, forward strand.
ATAACGGTCCAGTGCCAATAATATGCGAACGTGTCAAGAACTAAAAGAATATTACGGTAGTCTACCTCGGCATCCACATCCGTAGGGCACTCACCCGCAATATCCGATATCCCAAAATAGGATATCCTGACCTCGTGTGTTCCACTCACACGGCTGTGAATAAAAATAAATCTATAAATGAATCTCCCTAAATGACATCAATAACAACTTAGTGCCTCAACCTTCCATCAAAGTCTCAACACCTTTTTCCTCATAGATAAAACCACTTAATCAGGCTAGGCACCTCTAAATCACCTTTATTCTCTCACCCAAACAATTATACCTCCGAGCAATATATATCTTTCCTTAACATCATCTAAGCATAGAATTAAACCCAGGAAGATCATGCATAACACATTAATCAACATAATATTCCAACATCTCAATATCATATTAGGCAATTTATCACAACCAACTCATAATAATCAAACCAAATAAATAACAAAGTCAAACTCTGTCACGGCCGTGACAGACATCAAAGGCAAGACTTCTACAAAACAGAACCTGTCACGTCCTGGCCATGACAACCATCACGGCCGTGACAAACATTGAACATCCTCAATATGATAAATATTCAAACACCGCAATAATACGTCACATGCAGATGGAATACCTCAACCAGCGTATCACAGTAAATTTGATAACATAAAATCAAACATCCTCAAATACTTAAAATCAACTTAATGTCGATAAACCTACAATCCCCGAATCACCATTGGTTTTACAGAAAAGGTTTCCAATGAGATTTTGATCTTGTCAATTACTCGACTACTAGTAGGGTTTAGGTCGCCCTACACAATTATTATAGAATATACTACTTATCGATTCCGACGATAGGATGATTCTTTCCCCCACCTGAGTTATCACCGGAAACACGTACACGACGATCCTCGTTATCCCGCCACGAGTTAACACAACCACCTTCAACCAAATCAACAATAAAACAAGTCAAGAAACTAAAAACATCCAAAACCCTACTACATGGTCACGACTTCTAGGGGTTTTGGGTGACTAAAATTCCTAATCATGATTAATTCATGGATTAATGGTCCTTAATCAACCAAGATCATGGATTAGTGGCTAAACAACTAAATTTTAAACTCAAAACTTCCTAACTCTCATATACTTAGATTCGGCCTTAACATGTTCACGGGGCTAGGGTTTTTAGCTTGATAAACCAACTTGGATTTATTAAGAATACATACTAATAGCTTGATTACCAAGATCATTTATGAAAACTTTGAACAAAACTCATCAAATCTCATCCACCTAGGGTTCGGCCAACATAGAGATTTTAGGGTACGGATTTTCATTTTAATAAACTAATCAGGGATTAGAGTGTGTAGGCATACATGTCATATGAAATACATGATCATATATGACAACACATGAACAAAACCCTATCAAACCTATTCTCCTAGGTTCGGCCAAAGCTAGTTTATTAGGAAGGAAATTTTTGATTACCACATACTCTTAGATACAGACAATATACATGATTATAAGAACATAGGAAGTGGTTTCACATTTTTAAGATTTTTCTAGAATTTTTTATGAATTTTCAAAGTTCTAGATCTAGAAACTTAAAAGTGATGAACAAATATGAAACAAACTTTGAATCAAGAAACTCATTAAAGAACATAGACATGATTAAGGAAGAAGAATAGGATTTACCTCTTGAAACTCAATATCTCTCTCTAGTGAACTCCATATCTCTCTCTGGGGGTAGTTCGTAAACATCCCCCGGGAACACTTCAGGAAACTCCCGCACAACAGGCACACTTCCGACATTAGGAGGGCTCTCAATTTCCAGGGAAGACAACACCATGAACACTTGGGCTTCGTCTTTCATCGAAGCTTTCACTTGGTTGGTAGAGAGAAAGGTCGGATTCTTAGACTCCTCAGGAGTTCCAGAAATCAAGGTTTTATCAAAACAATTTAAAAGGACATGGTTGGAAGATAACCAGTCTATGCCAAGAATAATATCAAGCTGTTTTAAAGGTAAGTATACAAGATCAACAATAAAAGTCCTATCATCAATAGTAATATGACAGTTCTTGCATGCACGTGAAGTGAGAACATGCTTGTTTGTAGGTGTGGCAAAAATCAAATCACAACTCAGAAAGGTAACAGGCAAATTAAGACTCTTGACCCTATCGTGTGATATAAACGAGTGCGTAGCACACGAGTCATACAATACAATTAAAAGGGTTCCATTAATTAAGCTCGTACCTTAGATCAAGTCATCAGACTCGGAGGCTTCGTCTCCACTAAGAGTGAAGACTCTCCTAGTGGTTTTCAGTCGATTGACCTGAGACTGCTGACTCTAGCTAGCATTTGGAGGTTTTCTCCTCCACAATCCCGACTGATGTGGCTAGACTTGCCACACTTAAAGCAGATGACGTATGGTTCCTTACACTGGATAGTGAAACGATCCAATGCGACGCACTTGCCGCACTTCATGGGCCTAGAGGAATTAGAATTGCCTCCTCTAGACCTATCATACGAAAATTGTTGCTTCCTGCCACTCTGTTTGAAATCCCGTCCGGTTGGAGCATAACGCTGCTTGCCCTTATCCTTATCCTTCTGCTCAGTCTTCGTGCTACCTTGGCTGTATGAATTCCCGTAGCTGGCGACTCTGGACTTGTAGGTATCCTCAAATATCCTACACTTGTTCACGAAGGTTGGGAAGACTCTGATCTCCTGGTAACTGATTGCCTGCTTGATCTTCAGACAAAGGCCATCCTCGAACTTTACACACTTTGACCGGTCATCCACCATGACCTGATAAGGTGTGTAATACTTAGCCATCTCCTCAAACCTTGCCGCATACTCACCCACTGACATATTTCCTTGCTTCAGTGCCTAGAACTCCATCTCTTTCTTGTCACGCATATCCACAGGGAAATACTTCTCCATGAACCTATCTCTAAACATGACCCACGTGATCATCGTGCCCTCAGCGTGCATCCTTTGTCGGCAGTTCTCCCACCAATGCTCAGCCTCCTCAGTGAGCATGAAGGTCGCAAAGATAACCCTGTGCTGATCATTGCAGTCCAAAAGCAATTTATTAGGCCTAGCGTATCCCTACGGGGAGCGCCAGTGTTGATAGTAAAGAAGAAGGATGGTAGTATGAGGTCGTGTGTCGACTATCGACAGCTCAACAAGGTGACTATTAAGAATCGGTATCCCTTCCCTAGGATTGATGATCTTATGGATCAGTTGATCGGAGCTTGTGTCTTTTCGAAGATAGATTTGAGGTCAGGGTACCATCAAATTCGGGTTAAGTCTAAGGACATCCAGAAGACTGCGTTTAGGACGCATTATGGTCACTATGAGTACTTGGTTATTGAAGTGGACACATTAAAACACGAAGGGGGGGTTGAATTGTGTTTTTTAACAGATTTTCGTAAAAGTATTTTCTCAAACCTTTTACAAGAAAAACAGTAAAAACAACACACAAACAGAAAAACTTTTTTGAAGAGTTAATAAACTCAGATTCAGAACCCCACAGTTAGTATAAACAAAAACTATAAAAGATAATGGTTTATAAGATTCATGCAAGAGTTTTATCCTGTTTCACTCTCTTCCAACCAAGAGCTACGTCCAGTCCCTTCTACCTGAAGGATTTATCGACTATTCTCCAAATAGATTACAAGTATTCAACACCTCTTCAGGCTACAAGTATTCTTTCTCTACCAAGCCTCTTAAGGCTCTAACTCTAACTAAGGAGGAACATGAAGAGCACTTGAGGGTTGTCTTGCTGTCCCTTAAGGAGAAGCAGTTGTATGCCAAGATGTCTAAATTCGAGTTTTTGTTAGAGGAGGTTAGTTTCTTAGGTCACGTGATCTCAAAATATGGGATAGCGTTGAGCCGGCTAAGGTTGAAACGGTGCTCCAGTGGGAAGCGCCGAAGTCGGTGACTGAGATTAGGAGTTTCTTGGATTTAGCAGGGTACTATAGGAGGTTTATAGAAGGTTTATCTAAGTTAGCCTTACCCTTATCCCATCTCACCAAAAAAGGACAGTTGTTTGTGTGGGACTCTAAGTGTGAAGAGAGTTTCCAAACCCTTAAGAATAGGTTGACATCAGCACCAGTTTTAGCGTTGCCTGATCCTAGTAAACCTTTCGTAGTGTACTGTGATCCATTGAAGCAAGGTTTAGGTGGAGTGTTGATGCAAGATGGTAAGGTAGTAGCTTATGCCTCTAGGCAGTTGAAAACACATGAGAAGAACTACCCTACCCATGGAGTAAAGTTTGAGGTCTTTAATGATCATAAGAGTTTGAAGTATCTCTTTGATCAGAAGGGGGTGAATATGAGGCAACGTAAGTGGATGGAGTTTTTAAAGGATTATGAGTTTGATCTAACCTACCACCCAGGAAACGCCAATGTAGTGGCAGATGCTCTAAGTAGGAAAACCTTGCACGTCTCTGCTTTGATGGTTAGGGAGATGGATTTGATCGAGGAATTTAGAGACCCGACTTTAGCTTGGTAAGTTACCCCTAAGAGCATTAGACTTGGAACCTTGAAGGTTACCAACAGTTTGATGGATCAGGTTGGAGAGGGTCAGAAGTTAGACCGGTATCTCTTAGACCAGCGAGAGTTGCTTGCTCAGGGTAGAAACCTTAGTTTTAAGGAAGGAAGCGATGGAGTCTTGAGGTTCAAGGATTGAGTCTGTATACCAAACGCTCCAGAGCTTAGAAAGTTGATCCTTGAAGAAGGACATAGAAGTGGACTGAGTGTGCACCCAGGTGCCACTAAGATGTAACAAGATCTTAAGATGATATTTTGGTGGCCTGGGATGAAGAAAGATGTGGCTGAGTTTGTGTATGCTTGTTTAGTGTGCCAAAAGGCTAAGATAGAACACCATAAGCCATCAGGAAATATGCTACCTTTGAGTATCGCAGAATGGAAATGGGATAGTATTTCCATGGCTTTTGTGTCTGGACCCCTAGGACTCCAGCTGGTTTTGAGGCTATATGGGTTATTGTGGATAGACTGACTAAGTTCACCCATTTCAGATAGAGACTCGAGGTTTACCTGTAGGTTTTTGAATAGTTTACATGGGGCCTTAGGTACCAAGCTTAGGCTTATTTCAGCCTATCATCCGCAGACATATGGTCAATCTGAGAGAATCATATAGTCCTTAGAGGACTTACTTAAAGCTTGTGTGTTAGAACATTCGGGTAGTTGGGACAAGTTTTTGCCCCTGATAGATTTTGACTATAACAATAGTTTTTATTCCAGCATTGGGATGGCACCTTATGAAGCTCTTTATGGGAGGAGATTTAGGACACCCTTGTGTTGGAGTGAACAAGGTGATATTGTTGTACTAGGACATGAAGTGGTGCAAGAAACCACTGAAAAAGTGAGGATGGTTCATGAAAAGATGAAAGTGGCACAGAGTAGGTAAAAGAGCTACCATGAAAAAAGGAGGAAGGCACTCGAATTCCAGGAAGGTGGACCACGTGTTCTTGAGAGTTACCCCTACAACTGGGGTTGCTAGAGTAATGAAGGCAAGGAAACTTACTCCGAGATTCATTGGTCCATACCAAATTTTGAAAAGAGTCGGAGAAATTGCCTACCAAATAGCCTTACCACCGTTCTTGTCAAACCTTCATAGTGTCTTTCATGTGTCTCAACTCGGAAAGTATGTTCATGTCCCTAGTCACGTTATAGTCCCCGATACCATACAGTTAAAAGAGAACTTGACTTTTGAGGAACTGGCCCTTCGAGTCAAGGATAGGAGGGTGAAGCAGCTAAGAGGCAAATAATTTCCTTTGGTCGAAGTCGTTTGGAGTGGGGCTACAGAGGAAAGTGCTACGTGGAAGCTGGAAAACAAGATGATGGAGTCGCATCTGCACCTTTTCAACCGAGGTGAGTAGAAGTTTCGAAGACGAAATTTTTTATAAGGGGGGTGGAATTGTAACACCCTGTTTTTCCCATTAAGTGATTTTGTATGCTTGTTTGGTTGGTTAAGCCTTAAGACTTAGCTTGAGGGCTAAGTGGGACTTCTAGGCTTGAATTCCCTTCTCTCAGGCTTGTGTCTTGTGACTTTGTGTCACAAGCACGGTCATGCTTGTTAAGCAGCACGACTGTGCTCGTTGTGAGTAAGCGTCTCGCTGACGCTGAGTTGAGCATGCCCGTGCTCAACAGTGAGCATGCCCGTGCTTAATGGCGGGACGAGCTTCCCAAGTGCTAAGTTGAGCATGACCTTGCTCACCAGGAGCACGACCTTGCTCAAGTATGTGCCTTTATATATGGAACAGTAACCGAGGGTTACGTCAGAACCCTATTTTGGCATTAGCCGCTTCCCCAGTGCGGATGAAACCCCTTCGTTCCCTATTTTCTCTAAACGCCTTTCGTTATTGGAGCAGTGGAGACCCTTGGGAGCGTCTAGTTCGTTAGTGCCATTATTAGAAAGGTAATGATTCTTTCCCCCTTTGGTTTCCTGTTCTTAGTTTGATGTGGGAACTGATAGTTTGTCCCTGTTGTTTGGCCAAGGCTTGGAAGCTGGTCTAGCCGGTTGAGGGAACGAGTCGAGTTTGTCGTTTGGTTGTTACAGTTGAATCTCCAATCCAGGTATGGGAGAAGAATAGTGTATACGCTAGGCTAGGGGGTAGCATAAGATGAGGGGTTCCCATAGTCCCGTTGTTGGTATCTGTTGTCAATGGTGTGATTTAATTGATCTTATGCTGTTGTAGTATTTGCTATTAGTATTGCTGATTGTTATGAATATGCCATGCTTTATTTGATTGCATGTCCAATTGACTGAATTGCTATGTTGAATGTCATTAGTTTATTAATAATGATATGATGAGAATGTTGTTGACTGTTTGATAATTATTATTGGCTAGATGATGAACTGGTTGAAGTTGTTATGTTGAACCGTTTAATAAAATCTTAAATGATTAATTAGGATTCTTAACGGACATAACGTTTAAGGGATTAATTTCCCAATGCTCAATAAAACATGAAATGTTAGTGTGATGTGAGGTTGAATGCCTGTTGGATTAGTTAAAGGGCCCTAGGATCTGATTTGAGAGTGTTAAGGAGTTTTGGCTCCAAGAACATAATTGAATCTGTCGAGAACAGTACGACCCGTTCCAAGAGCACGGTCGTGCTGAACAGGGAGCATGCCCGTGCTCCCAGTTGCATTCTGGAGGGCATGCCATGCATTGAGCACGGCCGTGCTGGACAGTGAGCACGACCGTCCTCCACTTAAGTGACAGCACGACCGTGCTGGGGTGAGCATGCTCGTGCTCCCCCTACTGGTCAGAACGTGAATTAAAGGAATTAAAGGGGTGTCTATCCCAGTTATCCCCAAATGATGAAATAATACACCAATCAAATGATAACAAGTTAGACAACGCAATTAAAGATTAAATGCATGTTTTATTTTTATATCTTTACCTTTTAATGCTTTGTATAATATGCGGGGTAGAGGGTGTCACAATTTTAATTGCAAATAAATCAGTGGGACCTAGTTTGAGGTCACCTCTGAAGAATGACTCATGGAAACTCCTTTCCAATTGAGCCCATGAGTGAACAGAATTTGGCCTTAAAGTTGAAAACCATGAGAATGCATTTTTTGTCAAAGTACTAGGAAAGAACCTCATCTCTAACTCTTCATCTAAGGCCAACTCTCCCATCTCTATAGTGTACCTAGCATTGTGATTGACAGTCGGCTCACCGCTATCACCAGAAAAATTAGACAACTTGGGAACTTTGATTCCCCTAGGCAATTCAGCCTGTTGTACCCAATCAGGAAAAGCTTATACAAAGTAGGGTTGATTCGCATACCCTACATTAAAACCAACGTGGTTGAGGGCTTCCACGACCACTTGATTCACATCTATTACACCCATTGCCCTCCAATTTGTTGTCGAAGGAATCTCAGGGCTTGATTTGGAACAACTCTATGATCTCCATTTCTTTGGAGTAATTGAACAGGTTGTTCCTCTTGTCGAGGAGGTTCAACTTGGACCGGTTGTGGTCTTTGATTCACACCTTAGTTTGCATTTGGTTCTTGCCCCCAGCTTGGTTGGCCGCCACCACTTGTTGTGGTTGCACTACTGGCTGGTTAATAGGAGGTGCTTGTACCCCAAGGGCTTGATTTAACAAAGCCAATTATTATGCTAAGATAGTGTAAACATCAATAGTGTTTTGCATCATTGGTGCAACCACAACACCCATATGTTGTGTGAACATGTGGATCATATCATGATTACTATCATCCATTTGTTGGCTCAAGATGGCCAAAGAACCATGTGTGAGACCTCCAGTCTCAAAGCCTGGAAGTTCCAAGTTCAACCGATCTTGCCTCTCTGTGACTAGCGTGCTTGTCAAACCTAAAAGGGTTTGATTGTGAAAACCAGCGGATGAAGTTCCAAAACCACCAGGACACCATCCAGGGATCCCATATGGATATCTTGAATCATTACTTGCTTGGGCAGGGGATGATTGCAAACCCAGCCCGATTTGACTAAACGTCGCGTGAAAAGTAGGAGCGACCAATTCTGACACAACTGGTGCTGAGAACACGACCATTTTAGACCCTGTTGCCCCTGCTGTAGTAACAATGAAACTACATGTCAGGGCAATGGTACTCACATTCATTGATTGTATTTCAGCATTACTCACGTTACTCATGTTACTTATATTTTGAGATGAATTGGATGAAGATATCAGTTTTCCACTCCTCAAACGCATGAAACCATTACTGGTAGCGCTGTCGCGCACGCGCAAAAAAGAACGAGCGGTTTTTAAAACTGTAGTTTAGGGCGACAACTCGGATGTCGTCTCACAAGGACTCTTGAAGTGTTATTTGTTACAAAAATCAGTTTTTTTTTGGGGGGGTTGGATTGGACTGCATATAAGAAACAAAGCAAAACCAAACAATGAAAACAGATCAGTTGAAAAGATTATCAAATAGCTAAAGACGATTAATCTATTGTTCTCGATTTCCCAACTATCATCGGTTCATGCAATTCCAAGCCCTAAGCAGATTCTAATCCCCTCCCGGTTGTAGCAACAATTTACAAGCGAAACCACTACTACAGACATATGTCCCTATTACCGAATTAAGCAAACGGGGTTAAGCCCTTCGTGAACTAAGCGAACACGAAATGAACACACGCGAATTAAGCAAAGGCGATTAATTATAGGAACATAATATCACCGAAAATAAATCAACACAACACAATATACTCCTGAATTAAGCAAACAGAAATATATAGCATGGCATTGAAAAGGGAAAAGCATACAAAACAGGAAATACAAGAACCTCAAGTGTAGTGGAAATCGATTACAATAGATTAATCCTAGAAAATTAGTTCTCCATGGAAAAACGAAAACACACAGAAAAATGTAAAAACAATGGAGAAGCAAAAAGTTCTTCCAATCTGTCCAGAACAGCCGTTTATACTATTCAGAAATTTAGCCCACTCGCGAGGCGAACCCTAATTCGCGGGGCGAATATCATGAAGAGTCAGCAACATTTGGTCTTTTTGCGGGGTGACGTACTGCTCGCGTGGCGAGGAATGGAACAGTCATGGCTTCTGGTCTTCAATCTCGCGAGGCGAGACATGGATCCGCGAGGTGACACAGAACGGGTTGCATTTCTCTGGAACAGTCAGCCTTCAGGGTCGCGAGGCGAGGTGTTGTTCGCGGGGCGAACCAGAGAGGATGACATTTTTTTACTGCTCTGTCAGCTTTCAGGTTCGCGGGGCGAGAAAACTCTCACCAGGCGAATCCCCTATTTCTTTATTCCCTCAACTTCTACTTAACCTGAAAACAACAAAATAGCCATAAGTGCTTTATTTGACTCAAAATTGGCTAAATTAACCTAAAACTACTTTAGAGACTCAAAACCTTGCTTGAGGACAATCTAATCTAATTTGGGTGAAAATAGGATATAATTTGCACAAAACCCTGGTCATGCTAGCCATAAAACTAGATGAGCCAGAGGCTTATCAAAATACCCCAAACTTAAACTTTGCTTGTCCCCAAGAAAACTACAACTCAAAAATCAACAAGACTCAAGACCTGGCAAGCTTAAAAGATTCAATCAACCTTGCACAGATTTCATGCAATTCATCAAAACAATTTTCTTAAATGTTCCCCCCTTTTCAAACAAAGCAATCCCCACAATCATTTATTCTAAACATTGAGAATTTCATCATTCAAACAATCAGTAATCTAAGCAAGGGATCCAGTTACACACAAACAGGGAGATCACCAAATTCAAACAATCGCCTTCCTCACAAGGGCATTTAGCATTTCACTCAATCACTCAGTTTGTGTCTAGGCTATCAACATTTCTCTCAATTTCACTTTTCAAGAACACTTCCCATGAATTTGATTTTCATCTCTAACAAGGTTCCCACGAAAACATGCATGCAACATCAAAAGGTCTTTTATGGGTTGTAATGGGGCCTGGCTAAGGGTAGGATATACAAAGGTACTAGGCTGAAGTCCCTAGGAACTAAGAGAGCATGAAACACTTCAAAACATTGAAATTCCACTCAAGTTCCTTTTCTCATTTTTCTTTATGCCTTGGGTGACTACAGCCTCTTTTTTTCTAATACTTTTATTTTTAACATTTTTACACTTTGCTTTTTTTTTTTTTTAAACTTTTCTTTTGGCCTTTGGCTCCAACCTTTTTATTATATTCTTTTCTTTTTTCTCAATCCCAACCAACACATCATATCCTTGTAGCCACCCCAAACTTAGTTTCTTGCAAACCTTGTCTTGCTAAGCATCCATGCTCTCCTAATCCTAAGATCGGGTTAAGATGGTTTTTCAGATTTTAGGCTTGTAACATAAGGTTATCAAGAATTAACAGGATAATCAAGCTCAAAGGGGCTAACTAGGGAACATGCATTAGGGACTGGTTCAATTTTAGTCTAAGTAATTATTTACAAAGAAAATGCCTAAATCATTTGAAGCAAACACATAAACATGCAAACCAATAAGAGATTCAAGCAAATTCAGGAAAGTGCAACTTGAAAGTGATTTCACACAGTTTAAAACATGTTGGAGGCTCAAAACCTCACCTGGACATTCATGCAAATTGTTTGATCGAGATTCTATCCCTAGTGTGTGCTTCCTATCACCCCAAACTTATCATAAATCATGCCATCACAACAAAATCTCAAAGTTCAGTTTTCAATCACATGGGGATCACTTTTCAAAAACAATTTTTTTTTTCAGCCTATAGGGAATCATCACATCAATCATGCAATCAATTTGTGCAAAATCAATCAAATTCAATCAAACTTGCCAACATAAGACTCAACACAATTTATTCAAGAGCTAAAAGAAAGACAAGACAAAACAAAACTACAACTAGTTCCCTCCCCCACACTTAAAACAAACATTGTCCCCAATGAACAACAGAACTATAAAATCAGAGTGAGGGAAAGGAAAGGGTACTCCCTGATCAAGTGTAAGTGTAGGTGGGAGCTTCCAAGGAGAGCTCCTCAACATTAGCATCCACAGGAACACCAACATCCACACCATGGAATGGCTTCAGCCTCTGCCCGTTAACCTTGAAGGACTTGTTGGTACCTGCACTTTTAATCTCTCCTGCACCATAAGGAAAAACGTTAGTAACAACAAAGGGGCCATCCCATTTGGACCTAAGTTTCCCAGCCATCAATTTCAAGCGGGAATTAAACAGTAAGATTTTTTGGCCCACAAAAAATTCTTTCCTAGCAATCATCCTATCATGAAAAAGTTTTGTTTTCTCATTATAAATCCGGGAGCTTTCATAGGCTTCTAGCCTAAGCTCCTCAAGTTGCTGCAACTGTAGTTTCCTTTCAACACCAGCTTTCTTCATTTCCAAGTTACAACACTTGACTGCCTAATATGCACGGTGCTCAACTTCCACCGGGAGGTGACATGCCTTACCAAATACCAACCTGAAGGGGGACATTCCTATTGGCGTCTTAAAAGCGGTCCTCTGAGCCCACAGTGTGTCCTCTAGACGGCGGCTCCAGTCCTTCCTATTCGGCTGTACCATCTTCTCTAGAATCTTCTTGATCTCCCTGTTTGATATCTTAGCCTGGCCATTGGTCTGGGGATGGTAAGCAGTGGAAACTCTATGCACAACTCCATATTTCCTGAGTAAGGCTTCCATTGTGCGGTTGCAGAAGTGAGTGCCCTGGTCACTGATGATAGCCTTAGGTATGCCAAACCTGCAAAAAATGTTGGACCTAACAAATTTTGAAACAACTTTAGCATCGTTAGTCCTAGTGGGGATTGCTTCCACCCACTTTGAAATATAGTCAACAGCCAAAAGAATATACAGAAAACCAAAAGAAGCAGGGAAAGGACCCATGAAATCAATCCCCCACACATCAAAAACCTCACAAAAAAGCATGGGCTGCTGAGGCATCTCACTTCTACGAGTGATGGCAGGGCCTGTTGTTTGACATTCCTTGCAATTCCTGTAGACATCATAGGCATCTCTAAAAATTGTGGGCCAGTAGAACCCAGAATCCAGGACTTTTCTTGCCGTCCTCTGTGGTCCAAAGTGTCCTCCAACTTGAGAGGCATGTGAAAAATGCAAGATGGACTCTGTCTCATGATCGGGGACACACCTCCGAATAACCTGATCACTGCAAAACTTCCAAAGGTACGGATCATCCCACACATAGTACTTTGCATCGCTCTTGAGCTTGTGGAACTTGGATCTACTTGTACCTGCAGGAACAACACCAGCAACAAGAAAGTTAACTATGTCAGCAAACCAGGGGGTTACCCCATACAGATGTAGAAGTCGCTCATCAGGGAAATCATCTTGGATGGGAGAAGGATCCTCATCCCTTGCTATTCGGCTCAAGTGATCGGCTACCAAATTTTCAGCTCCACTCTTGTCTTTTATCTCCACATTGAATTCTTGGAGCAAAAGCATCCACCGGATCAATCTTGGCTTAGCCACGGTTTCTTTAACAGTACTTCAGAGCTGCATGGTCAGTGAAAACAATAACTTTTAAACCTAGAAAATAAGACCTAAATTTATCAAGTGCAAACACAACAGCTAGCAGTTCTTTCTCAGTGGTGGTGTAATTTGATTGTGCAGCATCTAATGTCCTAGAAGCATAATGAATGACATGGGCAGCCTTGCCCACCCTTTGTGCCAGAACCGCTCCCACAGCATAATTAGAAGCATCACACATGAGTTCAAAAGGGATGATGGGGGTAGAGGTCAATGCTCTTTTCAGGTAGTCAAATGCCTCCTTGCAATTTTCATCAAAATGGAACACGGCATCATTCTTCGGCAGGTTTGACAATGGCAGAGCTATCTTGCTGAAGTCCTTAATAAAGCGCCTGTAGAAACCTACATGGCCAAGAAAAGAACGGATCTCGTGTACGCAAGATGGATAAGGCAATGAAGAAATCACATCAATTTTTGCAGGATCTACTGAAATACCCTCCTTAGAAATAACATGACCCAAAACAATCCCCTGTTCTACCATAAAGTGACATTTTTCATAGTTCAAAATCAGATCAGTCTCAATACATCTTTCTAGAACTAAACTCAGACTATGCAAACATGCATCAAATGAGGAGCCATATACAATGAAGTCATCCATGAACACCTCCATGCAATTTTCAATAAATTCAGTAAAAATGCTAAGCATGCATCTTTGGAAGGTGCCAGGAGCATTACAAAGGCCAAATGGCATCCTCCTATAGGCAAACGTACCGAAGGGGCACGTAAAAGTGGTCTTTTCCTGATCCTCAGGGGCAATATGGATATGGAAATACCCGGAAAAGCCATCAAGAAAGCAGTAATGAGATTTACCAGCCAGCCGATCCAGCATCTGATCTATGAACGACAAAGGAAAGTGATCCTTTCTGGTGGCCTGGTTCAACTTCCTATAATCTATACAGACTTGCCAGCTATTCTGGACTCTAGTGGGTACAAGCTCATTATTATCATTTCTAACCACTGTGAGACCGGACTTCTTGGGTACAACTTGCACTGGACTTACCCAAGTACTATCAGAGACGGGGTATATAATACCTGCTTGCAGAAGTTTAGTCACCTCTTTCTTCACCACATCCAGAATCAATGGGTTTAGCCGCCTTTGGGCCTGCCTTACTGGTTTAGCCCCATCCTCCAATAGAATTCTGTGCATACATCTGGAGGGGCTAATTCCTGGAATGTCAGCTAAGGTCCACCTAATAGCCTTCTTGTGCTTCTTCAGAACCTCCAATAGTTTTGCTTCCTGGTCAGAGTCAAGGATGGAGGAAATGATGATTGGAAGTTTTTCATTCATCTCCAGGTAGGCATACTTCAGGTTCCCAGGAAGTGGCTTGAGATCTAGGGAGGGTGGCTGCTCAACGGATGGTACATTGGGAGTAGCCATGATGTCAAGGACTTCTGCTGAACAGACAGCTTCACTCTCACTATCACTATCACCCTGCAAATTTGAATCAAGAAACTCAGCACAAACAGCACACGGGTTAGTGTCAGTACAGTCAGTACATGAATATAAATCATCGAACCCAGAAATAAATGGAAAATCAGAAACAAAGTCCTCATGGGTGTCCTCAATAATCTCAGAAAGCAACTCTAACTGGAAAACTGAGTGCTCCTCCTGTGGGTGTTTCATAGCATCAAAGATGTTGAACTTTGCCACAATATCACCAAACTCCATAGACATAGTCCCATCATTAACATCAATCTTAGTCCTGGCTATCTTCATGAATGGTCTGCCCAAGATTATTGGTGATATACTGGAATGTGTCTCTCCTGCCATGTCTAGGATGTAGAAGTCAGCAGGGAAAATCAGCTCATCAACTTGTACTAGCACATCTTCTACCATTCCCATGGGGCGGGCACTGGTCTTGTTGGCCAACTGGATGGTGAGACCTGTATACTGCAAGGGCCCAAGATCAAGGTTATTGAAAATAGAAGTGGGCATGACATTTATGGAGGCTCCCAAATCCAGCATGCAATTTTCAAATCTTCTATCCCCAATAGTGCATGGAATAGTAAATGTGCCCGGATCCTTGCACTTTTGTGGTAGTGCCTGAGTATGGGCTAAAACAGCAACTCTTTCTGGTGCAGTCTTAGACTGGATAAGAGCTGAAACATTTCTTCCCAAATCAACTCTCTCATTATTCTTCAACTTCCTCTTGTTGGTGCAGAGATCCTTCAGAAATTTGGCATACTTAGGCACCTGCTTGATCACATCTAGAAGGGGAATATTCACAGCTACCTTTCTGAACACATCTAAAATCTCCCTCTCCTTGTCTTCACCACCAATCTTCTTATTTTTCTGTACTGTGTGGGAAGGGGATCGGTGGAATGTACACTTTCTCAGCTTCAATATCAACAGTAGGCTCAGGAGTTACCTCAACAGTTTCTTCATTTTTCTCAGAGGATGCCTCAACAACTCTTCCAGATCTCAGAGAAATGGCACTCACATTAGGATTGGGGGCATTGGGATTCATCACTGTCTGTGCAGGTAGTTGACTTGATCCTTGAGCTTGCTGTATGTTATTTATGAAAGTCGCAAGCTGTCCAACCTGTGTCTGCAAGGCCTGTATACTAGCATCAGTCCGCTGCTGTAACTGCCCAAATGCTACTGGAACTGGAGATTTTGTGCATTTATTTGTCCAGTTATTTGTGAAGTCATTTGCTTGAACATGTCGTCTAGTAAAGGTCCGGAAGGTGCAGAAGATTGAACCTGAGGAGGATTCTGTGGTGCTGCCATCGGTTGTTGTTGGGATGAGTTCCCATACCGAAGGTTAGGATGATTCCTCCAATTGGGATGGTACCTATTTGTGGAGAGGTCTGGAGTGCTTTGTCCGATTCGATTGTTTCCTTGATTATAGGGATTTACTGCATAAGCTTGAGGCGCTTCACTGATGAACTCTTCTTTCTGGATGGGGCATGCATCATACGGGTGCTCAGGAGAATTGAATATGCCACATAACCTTGCAGGCTGAACCCTATCTATTGCCAATTGCCTTACAAAAGAAGTGAGCTCATCCATTCTATTCTCGAGGGCCTGGATGGAAGAAGAGCTATGGACCTCATGCACACCTCTTGTCTCAACAGAATTTCTCCTGGATGTAAACTGCTGGTAGTTCGGTGACATATTTTCAATTAGTTGCTTGGCAGCAGCTGGGGTCTTATCAACAAGTGCTCCCCCACTAGCAGCATCCAAAATATTCCTATCCATCGGCGGTAACCCCTCATAAAAGAATCTTGGATAAGAAGGCAGTTCGAAATCTGATCTTGAGGGCATTGGATACCAAATGCTTGAATCTCTCCCAATATTCAGCCAACGACTCATTTCCTTGTCTGATGCCACATATTTCCTTCCTAATTGATGCAGCTCTAGAGGCAGGAAAATATTTCTCTAAGAAAACCCTCTTCAAATCGGTCCAGGTGGTAATAGAGTTTGGCTCAAGATATAACAGCCAATCCTTTGAAGCTCCCTGGAGTGAGAACGGAAAAGCTTTCAGCTTGATTCTATCCTCAGTTACTCCCTCTGATCTTAAGGTTGTGGAGCAGACGACCTGGAATTCCTTCAAATGCTTGTGTGGATCCTCACCTGCAAGACCACTGAACTTTGGCAACAAGTGAATGAAACCAGATTTTAATTCAAAAGGAGTATCAGCACCAGGATATGAAATACACAATCCATTATAATTTACATCAGGGGCAGCAAGCTGTCTTAATGACCTTTGGTCACCCATATTGTCAAAAATAGTTTTAGAATTAGATTCACCACTAGTACTAGCCCGAAATTCTCTACGACGTGTGTGCAGTGTTCCTTCAATTTCAGGATCAAAATCACACAGTTCAGGGCAAGTAGACCTAGTATCCAGACCAATTCAAAACAAAAACGAAAATAAAAGAAAAAAAAGAAGAAAAAAAAACAAAATGCGAAAAATAACAAACAAGAGTCCCCGACAACGGCGCCAATTTTTTGGTCGCGCTGTCGCGCACGCGCCAAAAAGAACGAGCGGTTTTTAAAACTGTAGTTTAGGACGACAACTCGGATGTCGTCTCAAAAGGATTCTTGAAGTGTTATTTGTCACAAAAATCAGTTTTTTTTTTTGGGGGGGGGGGGGGGGGGTTGGATTGGACTGCAAATAAGAAACAAAGCAAAACCAAGCAATGAAAACAGAGCAGTTGAAAAGATTCTCAAATAGCTAAAGACGATTAATCTATTGTTCTCGATTTCTCAACTATCATCGGTTCATGCAATTCCAAGCCCTAAGCAGATTCTAATCCCCTCCCGGTTGTAGCAACAATTTACAAGCGAAACCACTACTAAAGATATATGTCCCTATTCCCGAATTAAGCAAACGGGGTTAAGCCCTTCGTGAACTAAGCGAACACGAAACGAACACACGCGAATTAAGCAAACGTGATTAATTATAGGAACATAATATCACCGAAAATAAATCAACACAACACAATATACTCCTGAATTAAGCAAACATAAATATATAGCATGGCATTGAAAAGGGAAAAGCATACAAAACAGGAAATACAAGAACCTCAAGTGTAGTGGAAATCGATTACAATAGATTAATCCTAGAAAATTAGTTCTCCATGGAAAAACGAAAACACACAGAAAAATGTAAAAACAATGGAGAAGCAAAAAGTTCTTCCAATCTGTCCAGAACAGCCATTTATACTATTCAGAAATTTAGCCCACTCGCGAGGCGAACCCTAATTCGCGGGGCGAATATCATGAAGAGTCAACAACGTTTGGTCTTTTCGCGGGGCGAAGTACTGCTCGCGTGGCGAGGAATGGAACAGTCATGGCTTCTGGTCTTCAGTCTCGCGAGGCGAGACATGGATCCGCGAGATGACACAGAACGGGTTGCATTTCTCTGGAACAGTCAGCCTTCAGGGTCGCGAGGCGAGGTGTTGTTCGCGGGGCGAACCAGAGAGGATGACATTTTTACTGTTCTGCTGGCTTTCAGGTTCGCGGGGCGAGAAAACTCTCGCCAGGCGAATCCCCTGTTTCTTAATTCCCTCAACTTCTACTTAACCTGAAAACAACAAAATAGCCATAAGTGCTTTATTTGACTCAAAACTGGCTAAATTAACCTAAAACTACTTTAGAGACTCAAAACCTTGCTTGAGGACAATCTAATCTAATTTGGGTGAAAATAGGATATAATTTGCACAAAACCCTGGTCATACTAGCCATAAAACTAGATGAGTCAGAGGCTTATCAATTACCATATATGACAGTTTTAACTAGTTACTCCAAACTCGCTCCACTGGGCGTGCCAATTTGTTAATGGTGATTTTTTGTTTGATGACCAAAACACACAACAAATGAATTATTTATCAAACGAATGTGGGATTCTCGAGTTATATGGTAATCTCGTTATTATTAGTAATACAAAATAAGTAAAGATTTGGTAATTTCAAAAAGGTTTTGATGCAAGTTCAAAGAATAAAATCAATTTAATGAATAAAAGATAAAGGAAATGATGTAAATCGACTGAAATGTAAAGGAAAGCAAGTAAATTGCTTGAAGATAAATGAAAGCTTGTAAATGAATGAAATGTAAAGGAAAGCAAGTAAATTTGACAAGAAAATTAAAATGTAAAATAAGTAAATGAACAATAAGTAAATGGCAGGAATGTAAAGGACCTAGAAAGTAAAATTGCAAGTAATTAAAGACTGGAAATGTAAAGAACAGAAAGTAAAGATGCAGGAAAAGTAATAGACTGAAAAGGAAATGGAGGTATACTTCAAAGTCAATCCGTGAATCTACTTGAATGAGATGTATAGGATTTTATTTCAAGTATCCAACCTTTTACAATGACATAGACAAGCCCTTATTTATAGGCAATGTTTTTAAAACCGGACCGGTCATTGAACCGGTAAAGGCACTGGTTCAAGGCTCAATGGTCCAACCGTGGTTGAGCCGTGGTTGAACCAATAATAATTAAATAATATTTTTAAAATTTTTAATATAATATATTAAGTAAATTAAAATAAATCTTAATTTCTCATTTTTTTTAACAATATAAATGTTTTTTTTACATTTTATGCTAATGAATTTATAAAAATAAGTTTTTATTTGCTCCTATAATGGAACAAATATAAACCAATTTCAAGAGCTTATTATAAAATAAAATAAAAAACTAAAGTTGGGCTATTTTAGCCCATTCTACATTAAAAAAAACAATAAAAGACTCCTCTCACTAAAAAAGGCCTAAGCCCATTTCGTTTTTGTATCAGTGTATGATCAAATGAAAGGAACCCTAGCTCCTTTTCAAGTTTCCTTCAGCCGTCAACCTAATCCCCTTCTACTTCTACACGGGTTTATGTAATTCTTCTTCTTCTTCTTCACCATCTCACTATTCATATTCTGGTTTGATCTCACTCTGCATTCTGATGAACTCGTCTCCGCCTCATAGCCCAGGTTCGAACCCCTCCCAGCAGACGCGAACTAGTCCTAGCAGCAACCACCGCGACGTGCCACCGCTTTTCGCTGTAAGCATTGCCATGTCACATGATCTCTATTATGTTTTTCTCTTTTTGGGCTTTTTTTGGGAATTTCTGAAACCTGTTGAACGTGAGACCGGTCGGTTTTCACCGATTTTCACCGGTTTCAACGGTTCATGACCGGTTTCTATGATTTTCTTTCGGTTTGATGACAGGGCATTTTCCAAGATGTTTTGGACCATACATAGGATCGGTTCCCGATTGGACCGGCCGGTCCGGTCCGGTTTTGACAACGATGTTTATAGGCAAAAACAAGAAAAACTATCTATCCTATTAGATGCCACGTGTACTCGGTAGTTTTAACTGTAACTAACACTAATATATGCTAATACTAATATTTACAACTTACTCGACAACACTGTCGAGCCTTCTATCTCTTGCATTCCTTTCTTCAGTCGAATTATGAGTTGGATAATCCTCTGAATCATTCCTTTCCTTTGATTATCGAAATCCTTTGTCAGCCTTCCTATTCATTCTTCATGATTTTCATCTCTATTGGTCGTCCATTCGTTATCGAGTCAATCATTTATCCTTTCTAATGTTGAATCATCGACACTTCGGATATTAGATCTCTATCCACTTTATTGTCGAACTCCCAAAATTATAATTTTGGCCCCAACACCTTGGCATTTTGACTTATTGACAAGGACATTATTGAAGAAAAAAATGTGAGAAATTGGATATCAGTTTTAGGGATCGATGGTTAAGTATGGGTGAACAAAATCAACTAGTATTTAAAGGACTAATTGGCTGAAACTATGACATTCAAAACATATACATCAAAGCAATTAAAGGAATAAAAGCACACAAAAAAATTTTTAAAAAAAACTTTTTGGTTGGTCAAATGATCAATTACTTTGAATGTGTGAAAATTAGTTAGATGAAAGAGATAGGATTAGGTTTCACTAAACTCACTTGCATTCGAAGTAGTTAATTCCGTGAATTTGATGTCAGGAAAAAATAAATATATGGTGATTAAGCTTGATCTTCAAAAAGCATATGATAAGCTTGACTGGCATTTTGTAACTGAATCTTTACAACTTTTGGGCATCCCTTCAATGATTGTCTCTGTTATTAATGCATATCTTTCTTCTGCCAAGATGTGTATTAACCGGCAAGGTCGACCTTCAAGTGAATTTGCTTTCTCTTGTGGGTTGAGGCAAGGAGACCCGCTTTCTCCTTATCTCTTTGTTATTTCCCTAGAGAGATTAAGTCATGGTATGCTAGATGCAGTTGATAATGGTTCTTGGAATACTTTGAGGAATAGAAGGGGGTCCTGCCCTTTCCCACTTTATGTTCGCGGATGATATAATCTTAATTGTTGAGGCTTCTGTTCAACAAGCTCATGCGATTAAATTGTTGTTGGATAATTTTTGTGAATGTTCTGGTCAAAGGATTAACCTGCAAAAATCCAAATTATTATTTTCTTTTCTAAAAATGCGTCTCCTTCGGACATGGATATTATTATTTATGTGTTAGGGGTTGAAGCTACAAATGATTTGGGTCACTATCTTGGCAATCCAATCATTTTGGGCCTTAAGGTCAAGGCTTCATGTTCCTTTATTGTTGACAAGGTGTGCAGAAAACTTATTGGTTGGAAGGCTAGTTCACTCTCTTTAGTAGACCAGATTTATCTGGCCCAAAGTTGTATCCTTAGTTTACCTAATTATGTGATGCAAACGGCTTGTGTTCCTGAATCAATTTGTGATGAGTAGAGCAATTATGTGGTAACTTTATTTGGGGGTCTATTGTCGAAACCGGTAAATGTCATTTGGTTTCTGTATGAGGATATCAGGAGAGATCCTTCAAACTTTACTTTTCATTTAATATGGGAGCTGGATGGGTCGGCAAGATACCAAGTGTTCCTATGGAAGATTGCGCGCGGAAGTCTCCTGAGGAATGATAAAAGATGTAAGAGAGGATATGGTGGCTCTGATTTATGTTCGCTCTGCAAGTAATGTTCTGAATCTGTTATGCATGTATTGTGAGATTTTGATATTGCATTAGCCATTTGGAATAAGTTGGTGGAGGAATCAAAATTGTGCGAATTCTTCAACACGGGGCTTAGTCAATGGCTTGAGTCTAACCTCGGCAGAGTGGATTTTGGATCTGGAATTCTCTGTTTAGTATGGTATGTTATCTTCTCTGGTAAAATAGAAATCAGTTTGGGTTCTTCGGTGTGAATCTCAGCCAAGAGCAGTTATTTGGCAACATCATGCGGCAGGTGGAGTTTATTCAAGGCCAAATTTTGAATCCCTATTCTCTTGTAGAGAAAAATCCCAAGCAGAAAGTTCATATCCGGCGGTACCCTCCTCCTAATTTGGCATTCAAACTCAACACCGATGGGTCTCATAATCATACTTCTGGGTTCTCTGCTTGTGGAGATGTCATCAGAGATTCTTGAGGTAATTTTGTGGTTGGTGTTTTGTAATGGAGCTGCCAGGTGGTTTAGCTGAGTCAGCAGAGTTAGTTACCAAGAATCATGAGAACATTGATGTGAGGAGAGGGAATCGGGTCAGGCAAGTCAATACTAGGCTAGGTGGTTATGTGATGGAACAATAAGTAGTAGAAATGGGAAAAGAGTGAGGCATGAAAAATATGATGTAACTTCCCTCTATCTCTTTAGTTGTTCTCTCTCTCTATCTCTATAGAATTCTTCCTTCTCTGCTCATTCTCTTCTATTCCAGTGTAGTTTTCTTAGAGTAACACTGGTTGTTAAGTACATATTTTCAGTATCAAATCAATAGAACAATACTTCGCTGTTGTTCATTGTTGTGCGTGTTGCTGTCATTTTCGGATACACTGATTACTACTGTTACATTGGTGCTTTCATTAATTCCATGGCGGACAATACTCACATGAAGGAACTCAATGCTGAGGTCAAACGCATCTCCGAAACAATGGAGAAGAACTGTGCCGATTTACACGCTCAGCTTCAACGATTGGAGACCGATAACCTCAGCAGGTTTGAAAGGATCGAAACCACGACGGTCACTACGGATTCAAAGTTGTCCAAAATTACTGATGCCTTGGCTACCTTATTGCAGCGGAGTCCGGGTCCATCGGGGTCCTTCCATGGCAGTGGGAACTCATACCTTGATACGAGCAAACCGCCTTTTCACGTAAGGTCAGTTAAGCTTGATTTCCCTCGATTTGATGGGAAGAATGTTCTGAATTGGATTTTCAAATCTGAGCAGTTTTTCGATTATTACGGCACCCCAGATTCAGAGAGATTGACTATTGCATCGGTTCATCTAGACTAAGAGGTAGTACCTTGGTTTCAAATGATGCAAAGAGTGAATCCCTTTCAATCTTGGAAGCAATTTACTCGAGCTCTTGAGTTGGATTTTGGTCCCTCTCTCTATGATTGTCCTAGAGCTGATTTGTTTAAATTGGTGCAAACTGGGACTGTGGCTAAGTATTAATTGGAATTCATGACTCTGGCTAATAGATCGGAAGGGCTGAGTAGTGAGGCGTTATTGGATTGTTTTGTGAGTGGCTTGTAGGAAGATATCTGCAGGGATGTCAAGTCTCTGTCCCCTAATACGATGGTGAAGGCAGTATCTCTGGCCAAATTGTTTGAAGAGAAATACACACCCCTTCATAAGTCTAAACAGAACCTGATGCAAATAAAGAACCCAATCGTACCTATAAACACAAGCTCAGCCACTTCATATTCAAAATCCAACTATAACCAACCAAAAACAGACCAACCACTTTCCCTAAACAAGTCAAAACTACCTCCTCTTTTGCCTACTCCAACCAGTAAACCATTGAACCAGAGCCAAAGAAACCCTCCTGTCAAGCACATGTCAGCGGCTGAAATGCAATTGAGAAGGGATAAGGGTTTATGTTACTTTTGTGATGACAAATTTTCTTACTCTCACAAATGTCCAAACAAACACCAAATGTTGATGCTCCAATTAACTAATGATGATGATGCTGAATTAGTCCCTAAACATCCTGATCCTGACCAAACGTCTGTGCCAAGTAACCCAGGGGATCACCGTTTGTCTCTCAATGCCATGAAGGGAGGCACTAGTGTGGGTACAATAAGATTCTCCGGACAGATTGGCCAAATTCCTGTGCAGATTCTACTAGATGGTGGCAGTTCTGAGAGTTTCCTCCAGCCTAGAGTAGCTCAGTTTCTGAAATTGCCGATTGAGTCGTTGCCAAGTTTTAGAGTTTTGATTGGCAATGGGCAGACTATGCAAACAGAGGGATGGATTGAGAAATTGACAGTTAATATCCAGAATGAGGAATTGTTAGTTCCTGTTTATCTACTACCAGTGGTGGGAGCTGATTTGATATTAGGCTCCACTTGGTTAGCTACCTTGGGGCCACATGTGGCTGATTATGGAGCTTCTGTTATCAAATTTTTCCAGCAAGGATAATTCATTACGTTACAAGGGGATACGAGTTTAGCACCGGCTCAGGCATATTTCCATCAATTGAGGAGAACGCAATCAACTGATGCCATTTGTGAATGTTTTGCTGTCCATTTGATTCCTCCGGACGTCCCTAATGTTGATCTTTTAGAATTACCAGCTGATATGGAGCCTGAGTTAGCAACACTACTGCATACTTACAGGGTGGTTTTCCAAACTCCTACCGGTTTGCCCCCTAGTAGAGACCAGAACCATGCCATCACCCTTCAAGAGGGTGCTAAACCAGTGAAGGTGAGGCCTTACAGGTATCCTCACAGTCAGAAGGAGCAGATTGAGTTAATGGTGCAAGAGATGCTCAATCAAGGGATCATTCAAGTTAGTAACAGTCCATTCTCGTCACCTATTGTCTTGGTCAAGAAGAAGGATGGCAAATGGAGGTTTTGTACTGATTATAGAGCCTTGAATGCAATCACTATTAAAGATAGTTTCCCTATGCCAACGGTGGATGAACTGCTAGATGAATTGTTTGGTGCCAAGTATTTTTCCAAGTTAGATTTGAGGTCAGGATACCACCAAATCTTGTTACAGCCTGAGGACAGACATAAGACTGCTTTCCGGACACATCATGGGCATTATGAGTGGCTCGTGATGCCATTTGGCCTTACGAATGCCCCTGCCACGTTTCAAAGTTTGATGAATAAGATTTTTCAAAAGGAATTGCGAAGGTTTGTCCTAGTTTTCTTTGATGATATACTGGTTTATAGTGCTTCGTGGGCAGCTCATTTGGCACACTTGGAAATGGTTCTGCAGACCTTACAACAGCATCAATTGTTTGCTAGACTCTCTAAATGCTCTTTTGGATTGCTGGAAGTGGATTACTTAGGCCACAAAGTCTTTGGTGCAGGAGTGGCAATGGATGAATGTAAAGTTCAGGCTGTTAAGGACTGGCCACGACCTACTAATGTGAAGCAGGTGAGGGGGTTCCTTGGGGTTACTGGGTACTATAGACGATTTATTAAGTCCTATGCTTCGATTGCTGGCCCATTGACTGATTTGTTGAAAAAAGAAGGTTTCAAATGGGCTGATAGTACCGAAACTACCTTTCTTCGGTTGAAAGAAGCTATTACTTCAGCTCCTGTGTTGGCTCTACCCAATTTTACTCAGCCTTTTACCTTAGAAACTGATGCTTCAGGTATTGGAGTTGGGGCAGTGCTGAGTCAAAATGGACACCCTATTGCTTACTTTTCTAAGAAAATGGTTCCCAGGATGCAGAAGCAGTCAGCATACATAAGATAATTGTTTGCCATCACTGAGGCATTGGCCAAATTTAGGCATTATTTACTGGGGCACAAGTTTATTATTAAGACTGATCAGAAGAGTTTGAAGAGCTTGCTAGACCAATCCTTACAGACTCCAGAACAGCAAGCATACAAGTTTATGGGGTATGACTTCAAGATAGAATACAAGCCGGGCAAGGATAATTTGGCATCTGATGCTCTATCCAGAGTATTTTGCATGGCTTGGTCCGAACCACAATCCAAGTTTGTGCAGGATTTGAGGAAAGAGGTGTTGAATAACGGTGAAGTGCAGGCCTTGATGCAGCAATGTTTGAACAATTCCCCCGAAAACAAACCATATAGTGCCAAAGATGGATTATTATATTGGAAAGATAGATTGGTTATACCAAGACAAAGCCCTTTGATCCAGGAAGTGTTGCGGGAATATCACAGCTCACCAATTGGAGGGCATGCTGGCATTGCTAGAACTATAGCTAGAGTCACTGCTCAATTCTACTGGCCACGATTGAAATAAGACGTGAAAGAGTTTGTGCAAAGCTGCACCATTTTCCAACAAGCAAAGGCTTCCAACACATTACCTGCCGGATTACTCCAACCCTTGCCTATACCAGCTCAAGTTTGGGAGGATGTAGCCATGGATTTCATAACAGGTCTCCCTAATTCTTTTGGCTACACTGTTATTATGGTAGTTGTTGATAGGCTATCTAAATATGCTCACTTTGTGGCATTGAAATCTGACTATACTAGTAAAAGTGTGGTTGAGGCATTCATGACTCACATTGTCAAATTACATGGCATCCCAAGATCTATTGTATCCGACAGAGATAGGGTGTTCACTAGTGCTTTTTGGCAACATTTCTTTAAGCTTCAAGGCACTACTTTGGCTATGACTTCTGCATACCATCCACAGTCCGATGGTCAATCTGAAATTCTTAACAAATGTTTAGAGATGTTTTACATTTGACAATCCGAAGTCCTGGTTCAAGGTGCTGGCTTGGGCAGAATATTGGTATAATTCTGCTTTTCATACTAGCCCGGACATGACACCTTTCAAGGCATTATATGGCAGGGAGGCTCCTACATTAGTGAGGCCAAATTACAACAGTGCTGACCCTGCGGCGGTGGTAGAACAGTTGGCAGACAGGGAATTCTTACTATAGCAGCTTAAAGGGAACTTAAACAAGGCTCAACAAAGGATGAAAGCTCAAGCTGATAAACAGAGGAGGGATGTGCAATTGGAAATAGGGGATTTAGTGTTGGTTAAATTGCAACCGTATAGGCAACATTCAGTGGCAATAAGGAAGAGTCAGAAGCTATCTATGAGGTACTTTGGGCCCTTCGAAGTGATTGGGAAGGTAGGGTATGTGGCTTACAAGCTTAAGCTCCCTGAGGCTTCCAAGATACACTTAGTGTTTCATATTTCCCAGTTGAAACCTTTTAAAGGAAATGCTACTGAACCATATATTCCATTGCCACTAACTACTACTGAGTTGGGACCTATTATGTCACCTACAACAGTGTTGAAGACTCGGCTGGTGCTGTGAGGATCTTCACAAGTTCCACAAGCCTTAGTTGTGTGGGATGATAATGATACATCAGCTGCTACATGGGAAGATTTCGAGGACATCAAGGCTAATTACCCTCAATTTAATCTTGAGGACAAGATTCATCTTAAAGGGGAAGGCAATGTAATGGAGCTGCCAGGTGATTTTCTTTGAGTCAGCAGAGTTAGTTACCAAGAATCATGAGAACATGGGTGTGAGGAGAGGGAATCGGGTCAGGCAAGTCAATACTAGGCTAGGTGGTTATGTGATGGAACAATAAGTAGTGGAAGTGGGAAAAAAGTGAGGCATGAAAAATATGATGTAACTTCCCTCTATCTCTTTAGATGTTCTCTCTCTCTATCTCTCTAGAATTCTTCCTTTTCTGCTCATTCTCTTCTATTCCAGTGTAGTTTTCTCAGAGTAACATTGGTTGTTAAGTACATATTTTTAGTATCAAATCAATAGAACAATACTTCCATGTTGTTCATTGTGTGTGTGTTGCTGTCATTTTCGGATACACTGATTACCACTGTTACATGTTTCAACATCTATTTTTGCTGATTACAAATAGGGATACTAACTGTCTGTTTGTTAAACCTTTGTTGGAGGAAGTTGTGTCTTTGTTAAATACTGAAGATGGGAGGTTCTCTCTTACCCACACATTTTTCGTGAAGCAAACAGATGCGTTGATTGCTTAGCAAACTTGGGGCATTTTACTTTTTTTTCGTGCTCAATTCTGAATGTTGCTCCTCCGGTTCTTCGACCTTTACTGATGGAAGATGTTAGACGAATAGCTTTTTGATGAGTGTGATTACACCTCATATTTGCCTATCATTTTGCATGCATTTTCATATAGTTTAGGCATATTTAATTTGATTTTTGTTATTTTTTACTTTGGAACGGGTAAGGCGGTTTTGTGGTGTGGTTTTGCAGGAATTAAGGATAAAATGCTCAGGATCAACCACGATGGAGCTTGGATGAAGATGGGGCTTGAAAAGTGAAGAAAATGAGCCAAACAGAATCCATCACGGTCTAGCCGTGATGACCATCACGGCCAATATCAAGCAGAGCTGAAAAGAAGGAAGACTGAAGTCAGAACTGGTCACGGCCTAGCCATGATGCCCATCACGGCCGTGACATGTCAGCTGAACCGGACCCTCAACAGGCAGAACTGATCACGGCCTAGCCGTGATGTGCATCACGGTCGTGACAGACCAAAAATTGAAGAAACGCCCAAGGCATAATCCGTCACGGCCTGGCCGTGATGGCCATCACGACCGTCACGCACATTACTTGGATCAGAAGCAACTGATTTGGATTTGAATTTGTATTTGATTGGGATTCTAACTTCCCTAATCTATAAATAAGGCATTTGGGCAGAGGAAAAAAGGACTTTTGGGCTGCTACTCTTAGGCTATAATTTAGGATCTCTCTTCTTCTTCCTCTCTTCTCTTATTTTTATTTTTCATGTTGTTGTTAACCAAGCTTTTCATCACCATGACAAGGCATGAGTAGTAGTTTAATTTCTATTGATTGGGGCTATGCCCAAGATCTGATTATGTTGTTGAATTGATGTTATATCTTTGTTAATTGCGATTTTACTTTAGATCTGATTTCTAGTGTTTTAATTACTCGTAAATCTGGTGCGCACTTATTTACGTGTCGTAGATATTCTAAGGAGGAACCTAGCGGTGAACTTAGGTATCGGATCTATAGAATCAGACTTAGGACTGAAATCACGAGAGTTAGAAGCCGTCCTTCGAGGATTAACGAATTGTCACGAAACGCAAAGGGTCCAATCTAAATTCGACTACCACGAGAGTAGGGGTTGGTTTAATTGGGCACGGTTTTTGTAACCCGAGAGGGAGCTTAAACTATTTGAGGATAAATTCGCCTTCAAGGCAATTTCGATGATTAACAAAGGGTAATCAATTTAGTAACATAAACAATCTTATTGGTAACCCAATTCGTAGGAATCCATTTAGAACTGAAAAACCATAAATTAATTTACTTTCTGTTTTACTTGATTGCATTCCTTATCCAAGTTATCTCTTATATCAAATACCAAAACAAAATCTTTTTCTATAGTCCAGTTTAGTCGATTTGATAATTAGTTACGATTTGAGATCACGGTCTTTGTGGGATCGATATCTTTTTATTACTTGGCGACGACTCCGGTACACTTGCCGGATCGCACATGCGAATGCACGACATATCAAGTTTTTGGCGCCGTTGTCGGGGACTGTGCTTTCTCGAATCTCAATTTAATTTTTAAATTGATTTTTCCGACTTTTTCTTTTTATTTAATTTTTATATTTCTTTATAAATAAAATAAAAAATAAAAAAAATATTTTCTCTTTTTCTTTCTTTGTATCTATCTCTCTGTTCGTTTCTCTACTATGCAAAGATCCCTAAGTCTTGGAGACCTTACTGAGGTTGACCCCGAAATCGAGAGGACCTTTCACAGACGTAGGAGACTACAAAGAGAGAGAAAAAGGTTGATTCCCATTCCACTCATGGCGAATCTCCCGGATACGAAGCCATTGAAGTACCACGCAACCCCAAATGCTAGGGGAATGCGAACTGGGATTGGTAGGCCAGAGATTGAGTCGGAGAACTACACTATACCGCCTATTCTAATCAACATGATTAGGCAACATCAATTCGGAGGATTGCCCTCGGAGGACCCGACTGATCACGTGGAGACATTCTTGGAGTTCACCGATGCAGTTAGAATTCAAGGCGCCCCGGTTGATGCTATTCGTTTGAGGTTGTTCCCCTCCTCTCTTACTAGAAAAGCAAAAGCTTGGCTAAAGCAAATACCCGCCAATACCTTGTCGACTTGGGACCAACTGGAGCAGGCATTCTTGGAGAAATTCTTCCCTCCCTCCAAGACGGCTTACCTACAAGCCCAGATCACCGGCTTCTTCCAAAAGGACGGAGAATGCTTATTAGAAGCTTGGGATCGCTACAAGGGATTGCTGGAGTCTTGCCCACATCATGGACTCGAGAGGTGGTTATTAGTGCACACCTTCTACAACGGATTGGATTACTCTTCGAAGGTGTCACTTGATTCCGCAGCTGGTGGAGCATTTATGAATAGGCCTCTGACTGAGGCATTCAACGTCATTGAAAACGTTGCCACCAACTACCACCAATGGGGTTCAGAAAGAGGTAATAACCCGAAAAAGATTTCGGGGGATAAGTTTGAAATGAATAGCACTGATCTTATCATGTCTACAATAGACTCACTTAACAAACACTTTGATCAGCTTGAAAGGGCTAACGTGAGTTCAATAGGTGCTACTAACATTGTTTATGAGATTTGTGGAATGCAGGGACATGACATAATGGAGTGCCCACGTGGTATTGCTCATGGATCCGGTGCTTCAGGGGAACAAGTGAACTCTTGTCACATTATGCCCCTCCAAATGCTTACAACAAAGGAAGGAAGAACAGCCCTTACCTCTCGTACGGGAACTACAGCAACACGCTAAACCATGAGTACCAAGAAGGCCAAGGTAATAGGAAACCCGCAGCGGGGTATCCTCAGGTACAGAAGTCTAAACTCGAGTCTTTAATGGAAAGTTTTGTTGAAACTCAAACAAAACAAAATGAAGAGTTTAGGCAACAAGGTAGGGCAGTAAATGAGGCAATAAAAGAGCTAGCATCTAAGGTAGATAACTTAGCCATCCATAACAAGATGCTAGAAACTCAGATTGCCCAACAAGCCAGCACATACTCTAGACCTAAGGGTACGTTCCCGGGGCAACCCGAAGCAAATCCCATTGAACATTGTAATGCCATATACTTGAGGGATGATAAGCTTGGGGTGGTTGAAAAGGACGTGGAACCAGAGGGACATGAGCGAAGATGAAGAGCCAGAACCAAAGTATGTCCCTCCACCACCGTACCAACCCCCGATACCTTTCCCACAAAGGTTGGTCAAGATAAAGCAAGTGGATATAGAAGCTAATATGCCTCCTAAACTGAAAGACCCAGGTAGTTTTTCTATCGCTTGCTCAATTGGAGAAGTACAAATCGACCAAGCCTTATGTGACTTAGGGGCTAGTGCGAGCTTGATGCCGCTCACTATCTTGGAAAGGTTGGGAACCAAAGAGTTGAGTCCATTCAAATTCTCCTTACAATTTACGGATGGCTCAACTAGAACTCCTCTAGGCATACTAGAGAATGTTCCTGTAAAGGTAGGGAAATTTTTCATCCCTACCGATTTCCTGGTATTGGATATGAAAGGGAATTCTGAATTCCCCATCATTTTAGGAAGGCCATTCTTGGCCACCGCTGGAGCAATAATAGACGTAAGGAATGACAAACTCTCTCTGAATGTAGAGGAAGGTAGGGTAGATTTTGAATTGACTAACTCATATAACAACCCTCCTTTTGTGAGTCATGTGTGCAGGATCGATATAACGTCTCCAGTGGGAAAGGAAGAGCTCAACATGGAAGCAACTCCGAAGACTTGCACGGCAAATGATGCACCCAGTAGTGATGAAGTTGGAGTGGCTGATCATGTGGAAACAAAACTTCCATCGGGAGGGAGTAAGGCCATGAAGCTTAGAGTGAAAAGACCGAAGCGGAAGTGCAATTGGCCATATGAGCAGAATCGGCTCTTTGAAGGACTCCCATGGAGAGAAGTGTTCCTGCACTTCTACGCCCAGCCGACCCCGGTTGACTGAAGATAGTATGGTCAAGCTTAAGACCGTAAATAAGCGCTTCTTGGGAGGCAACCCAAGTTTTCTTTCCCTTTTCCATTTGTTTTTGAATTTAGCTCTTGAATAATTTGAGAAGATCAAGAGGAAAAAAATCATAAATTAATAGATTTGTCGAGTGTTTACAGGTTAAGAAGGAAGGAAGAGCAAAAAGGGTAGGGACAAATAAAGTCAGAAGTCATCACGCCCAGGCCATGACAGTGGTCACGGCCGTGATGAGCTAACAAAGAAGACCAGAAAGGATCATGGCCCAGCCATGATACCCATCACGGGCGTGATGCGAAGGACCCTGAAGATCAGAGAGTATCACGGCCTAGCCGTGATACAGGTCACAGCTGTGATAGGCCAGCTCCTACACACCAGAATTGATCACGGTCTAGCCGTGATGAGCCTCACGGCTAGACCGTGAGGCTCATCACGGCTAGACCAGAAAGGATCATGACCCAGCCATGATACCCATCACGGGCGTGATGCGAAGGACCCTGAAGATCAGAGAGTATCACGGCCTAGCCGTGATACAGGTCACAGCTGTGATAGGCCAGCTCCTACACACCAGAATTGATCACGGTCTAGCCGTGATGAGCCTCACGGCTGTGATACAGTTTCCAACAAGCTTTTGACTGGCAGGTGAGCCAGCACCTGCTACCACCTCAGTGAGATGTTCCAATTTTTCTCCTCTCTCCGACTTGATTATTTACATTGGGGACAATGTAAGTCTTTAAGCTTGGGGTAGGAGTATTTTTGCAAATTTTTGCATTTTTGCATTTTTCATGTTGCTTTCATATAGGCATAGTTTGCATGATCACATGATTAGATTGCCCCCTTGCTTAGATTATGCATCCAATTGTGAGAACTTTGTGCCAAATGAATTGAGATAGTGAATTTTTGAACCCATTTTTTTTTTAATTCTTGTGATAAGGCTAAAAGTAAAAATTCTTGAGATGATCTTTTGATAGTTGATAATTAGCATGTGGTTCCTTAGATTTGTGTTTCTCATTGATTTTAAAACTATTAAACGTGAGATTTTTGAGCCAAAAAGGGGTACTCACTAAATCTACCTCATTCCTTGTGATAGAGTGTTTTATTCCTCTTGGATTGTATTCTCTAGAACTTGACTTGAAACCGTTTTGAAACTTAAAAATTTTTTAAAACATTTTTGAAAATGATCGAGGCACTAGGTATTTTTCCGGCCTTCTAAGCCTTGATTGATTAAATGCTACCCTTTAGTTGCCCAATTTTGAGCCTAAAAGAATAAAATATTTTTCTTGGTACCTTGAAATATTTTGATGAATGATGCTTGGTATGACACCTTTTAAAGTATTGCAAAAAGGGTAAAAAGGTAATTGAAAAAAATTGTGGGATGAGAAAGATAGAAAAATATTTCTCTTGAATTGAAAATCTCCCCCTTCTCCAAATAAATAAAATAAACAAAAAAAACAAAAAAAAAATGGAGAAGGGGATGACAAAAAGAAAGTGAGAAATAAAATAAAAAGAAAGAAAGAAATGTGGAAAAGTGAACAAAAGCCCAAAAAGGTATTTTAGAAGGTGTCATGCTTCGCAATGTTGATATTTTGTTTAACCCTCTTGAAATTTCATTTTCTTGACTTCCCCACCTAACGATTAATCCCATGGCCTCGTTACAACCAGAATAAAAGGCCTCTTGATTCTTATGTGTTTTCATTAATAAAGTGGAGATTTGGTTAATAGTCAAGCTTATGGTAGAATACCTTCCTTGAGGAAATTAAGCGAATTGTCATATATCCTTAAACAGTTGAGTGAGGTAAGAAGAGTGCCCGAATCAGTGAGAATATGAATTTAGGAAACCTAAGTTTCTAATTGGACTTGAAATTGATTGTCCCTTGGTTTCTTATTTGAATATGCCTGTTGCTTGGATTAGTTACTCAGGTTCTTGGTTCACTAACCATGCTCTGATTATTTATATCATATGGCCTTGGTGATTGCTTGAGGACAAGCAAAATCTTAAGCTTGGGGTGATTTGATGAGTGTGATTACACCTCATATTTGCCTATCATTTTGCATGCATTTTCATATAATTTAGGCATATTTAAATTGATTTTTGTTAGTTTTTACTTTGGAACGGGTAAGGCGGTTTTGTGGTGTGGTTTTGTAGGAATTAAGGATAAAATGCTCAGGATCAACCATGGTGGAGCTTGGATGAAGATGGGGATTGAAAAGTGAAGAAAATGAGCAAAAAAGAATCCATCAGGGCCATGATCAAGCAGAGCTGAAAAGAAGGAAGACCGAAGTCAGAACTGGTCACGGCCTGGCCGTGATGGCCATCACAGCAGTGACGCGCATTACTTGGATCAGAAGCAATTGATTTGGATATGAATTTGTATTTGATTAGGATTCTAACTTCCCTAATCTATAAATAAGGCATCTGGGCAGAGGCAAAAAGGACTTTTGGGTTGCTACTCTTAGGCTATAATTTAGGATCTCTCTTCTTCTTCCTCTCTTCTCTTATTTTTATTTTTCATGTTATTGTTAACCAAGCTTGTCATCACCATGACAAGGCTTGAGTAGTAGTTTAATTTCTAGGGATTGGGGCTATGCCCAAGATCTGATTATGTTGTTGAATTGATGTTATATCTTTGTTAATTGCGATTTTACTTTAGATCTGATTTCTAGTGTTTTAATTACTCGTAAATCTGGTGCGCACTTATTTACGTGTCGTAGATATTCTAAGGAGGAACCTAGCGGTGAACTTAGGTATCGGATCTATAGAATCAGACTTAGGACTGAAATCACGAGAGTTAGAAGCCATCCTTCGAGGATTAACGAATTGTCACGAAATGCAAAGGGTCTAATCTAAATTCGACTACCACGAGAGTAGGGGTTGGTTTAATTGGGCACAATTTTTGTAACCCAAGAGGGAGCTTAAACTATTTGAGGATAAATTCGCCTTCAAGGCAATTTCGATGATTAACAAAGGGTAATCAATTTAGTAACATAAACGATCTTGTTGGTAACCCAATTCTTAGGAATCCATTTAGATATAAAAAACCATAAATTAATTTACTTTCTGTTTTACTTGATTGCATTCTTTATCCAAGTTATCTCTTATATCAAATACCAAAACAAAATCTTTTTCTATAGTCCAGTTTAGTCGATTTGATAATTATTTGCGATTTGAGATCACGGTCTCTGTGGGATCGATATCTTTATATTACTTGGCGACGATTCTGGTACACTTGCCGGATCGCACGTGCGAACGCACGACACATCACTTTTCCTCGTCTTATTTCTTAGCTTTTAATTTCCTTTTGTATAAAAAAAAATAACGAAACTTCATTTGCATTCCAATTGAGCTCAATACAATTTGCAATTCATATTTTGTTATTGAATCCACTAAATCATCCAATTCCTAATTCCTTAGATAATTTAACCTATTCCCAGTTAATTATCTTAATTTCTTAGGTTAATTCTAGAGAGAAAATATATGAAGAATAAGAATCTAATAGCTAACAAGCATTTTAATAACTATTCCTAGTTTAAAGAATTGCAGGAATAATAATCTCAAGCACACAATGAATTGCAGAGCTAATAATCTCAAAAACACAATCACACATCAAATTTTCATTACATGCATAAAATACATGCACACAAGTTCCATCAAGTTCTACCTAACCCCACAATGGGTGTTCAGCTAGAGATGGCAAAAATAAAGAAAACTATATAGAAAGAGGAAGTCAGAAAACTCTATTGATTGGTGAAGAAAGCTCGAGTTCTTACTCTCCCTTTGCTTTAAATCATCATTAATTAGAAGACTTCCCAATTGGGTTAAAAGTGTTTAAGTCACGAAATGGAGGTTGTTGGATCCTTTTTGACATTTTCCAAATAACTTTTCATAGGAGAACTTGTGGGCGCTTGGTTTAAAATAAAAATTCCTCACAAATTGATGGGCACCTAATGCTAATGATCAAGCATTGCATGTTTGACTGACTGAGAGCATGATAGTTCCCAAAAGAGTAGCATCTAGGACTTGCATTGTATACTTCATTTTTTCTCCAATTCAACAACTGTTATGCTCCATTTCTTGCCTCTGGTAATTCCTACATTCAAAATGAAAGGGAAATTAGACTACTTGACTAGAATTTTAACTGAAATTCAATAAACTCAATAAATTGAAATTGTTAACAAAAATAAAAGCAAAGATTTCTTCCTTTCTTAGGGTCAAATCAAGCTTAAAAGCTTGATTTTAGAGGTGAAATTTACTCAATTTACCTTGAAAAAAACTAATAATTTATAAAATCATCACTCCCTCGAAATTAAAACTTTGTTTGTCCTAAAAAAATTAGAACGAAAGGAAATGACAACAACACCTAGCAAGTCAATGCCAAATTGAATGGAAGAGAGCCAAATATGTCCCATAACTCAATAACTCCAAGGCAATAGTTAGGGAACTACCTAATTTGACTTGAAAAAATAGATAATCTAACGTATTATCACTTATTTTGTGATTAAAATTAAAATATATATAGTGAAACTGTAAACTACTAAGAATGTAAAAATGTAAGTTAAATATATTTTTTTAAAAGGTAAAGGCATGCAAGAGTATTACTGGAGTGGAAATCATCCCAACTAGGTTGGCATTAAATCTACTACCAATCATATGTAGCATGCCAAAAATTTATTAAAAAAAGGGAAAAGAATACAAAAAACATGGGGGGGACATTAACCTTACCCATGATAGGAGAAAAAGCTACTTAAACCTAAAATTAGGCAAGCCCCATCTATTACAAAATAAGTCATGCCTAATAAAATTTGGGATCAAATCCCACCAAGTATAGCATTTTGAAATTACTCCAAAATTGGCTAACTTATCAGCACAATGATTAGCTTCTTTAAATACATGAGAGACTAAAAAAATGAAAATTAGAAATCATTGCAATATAATTTTTCCACTTATTCCTAAGCTTCCAATGGACAATTGCAGGATTGGAGAAGGCTAGAACCACCATAGAAGAGTCACATTCCATCCAAATCCTTGGCCAACCTCTCTCAACAGCTATATTAATAGCTGAGATTGCAGCATGTAATTCAGCTGAGAAAGAGTCAATAAATCCATAATATTCAACAAAGTAACCTATAGTAGCAGCTCCATTTTTATCTGTAAATATTGCAACACCACCAGCATGTCCAGGGGAACCTTTTGAGGCTCCATCTGTGATCACTTTGATCCAACTAGAATTTGTTGGAATCCAATCAACTCTGATAATAGTTGGAGCTTTACCCGGATGACCTTTGATGCTAAGCAGATCAAGAACTTTGACTTCCTCAACTGTTGAATGCATTGCATTTTTGGACTGATTACCAGAAAGAATTATGGAGGCTTTAATTATACTAATGGCTGCCCTTATTGTGATTTTCTTGTCTTCAAACTTCAGTTTGTTTCTAGAGAACCATATTATCCAAATGCAATTTATGATGGCTGCAGCAATGATGTCCTTCAATTGTAGACTCCATGACTCATTACAAAGAGAAATAATGGATAAAATAGAAGAAGTATCCACCTGCAAGCCAATAGTATAGCCAAGCCAATGCAAAATCTGTTTAGCATAGGAACATCTCAAGGATAAGTGATCCGAGTTTTCTGCATCAGAGTAGCATAGGTTACAAATCGAGACAGAAATGCAACCCCTTTTCTGCACCTGATCTTCAGTGGGGAGTTCATTGTGGATTAACCTCCAAGTGACAAAAGATTTGGAGGGAGGGATTACACAATTCCATATTCATTTTGTCCATTCACAAACTGATTGGTTTGGTTTAAAGAATAAAAGAGCTTCCTTAAAAGATAGTTCACCTGAGGAAGAGTTTTTCCAAATGATCTGGTCAGCTGCAGGGAAAGAAGGAATGACTAAGAGTGGTAGTTCCTGTCCAAGAATAGGGATGTTTGAATAAAGAGATGCATGGATATTCCAGCATCCATCTAGGATGAAATCAAAGACTTTGGCATTTAGATTCTGTTGAAGCCTTTGAGGAACTTGTGACAGATCCACTAAAGACCGAGAAAGCCATTTACCATTCCAAAAATTAATTGAAGAGCCACCACCAAGATGCCAAATTGTGTTACTGAAAACAAAATTCAGATGGATTTTGATTCCTAGCCATAATGAAGATTTAACATAATTGGATGCTTGTTTTTTATGTTGAAAGAACCTGCTCCTAAAAGTGGCACATTCTTTGTTTGAGGCTACCAATTCAAAAGAAAGCTTTAAGAGATCAGCTTCATTAAGGCTTTTCAAAGACTTAATTCTAAGCCCTCCTTCCATAATAGGTTTGAATAACTTTCTCCATGCAACATTACATATTTTCTTCACATTAGGTTCACCAGACCATATAAAGTTCCTAATGTCCCTGTCCAAATCCTTAAGAACAGAAGAGGGCCAGTAATAAACATGGAAACTATGAAGCATCATGCTATTGATTTTAGACTTAACAAGTTCAACTCTTCCCATGATTGACAAGATATTACCCTTTCAAGAAGCAAGTTTGGAGAGGATTCTATCTGCTATTGGTTGAAGATGGATTCTTCTAGGCTTCCCTTTGAAGATAGGAACTCCAAGGTATGTAAAGGGACTGTCCTGAAGCATTTCCGTATTCCTCAAACAGCTCCATCAAGGCTTCAAGGCCTCTCTTGTTGCCTTTGAAAAATACCAGCACATCATCAACATACAATACATGGCTAGGAGATGATAGATTCTTAGGGCCATAAATAGTGTGAAGCAAGTCAGAGTTGACTAAACTAGATATCTCTCTACTCAAAACATCCTCAGCGAAACAGAAGAGCAAGGGTGAGAGAGGGTCACCCTACCTAACCCCTCTTTTGCAAGCAAAAAAAACCTTTAGCTTTACCATTTATCAAAAAACGGAGTTTACCATGTAAGTTAAATATGGAGAAAGCCTTTGGTGAATAGTGTAGATTAATTACTGTAAATGATTTTGAGGGCATATTTAATTATTGATTATGTACATTAATCATTCAAAGTTAGGAGATTTACATGGTCTAGAATCTAATTTTGGTATTTGTTTGTTATATGATATCCTTAATTACTACATTTGAATTTTATTTCCAAATAACGTCTGTAAAATGATTTAGACAATAACGTTAATTATTATGTACATATTCAATAACTTTTTGATATGTATGTTTTTATTTTAATAACTAAGAGAGAAAAATAACAATAATGCTGATTTGTCAAGATATGATTGGATGTCTGTGTAAAATTTCTTTACACTGACATTGCATAGAAATTAAACTCAAAAATTAAACCATAAGTAATTTTGTATTTTTCAACAAAATAGAACTTCTTCAATTTCAAAATTTTCTTGTGTTTTTATTGTCAATATCCCTTCATTTACAATTGATCTCCAATTTAGAATATGAACCATAATTTTTGTTATTCCTCTTGCGTTTTCTTCCAAGCTGTTAACTTATGAGATATGAGAATACAACATTGGACTAGTGGACACATTAAACAAAGATATAATTAGAAATAAATGTGTGAGAGAAAAAATGCAGCACCTATTGTGAAAAAGTTGGCAGATATCGCCTTAGGTGATTTGGACATCAACTACAGAAACCTGAGTAAGAACTAAGAAGAATAGATTAGAGGAAGGTTATAACCCAATAGTTAGAAGTAAGGATACAAAAAAATAAATATAGCCGAAAACATTCAAGAAAGATTTAGTTTTAATGATTTGTCTATAGATTGTTTCAAAAAAAAAAAAAAGATTTGTCTATAGACATAATTTATAGTATAACTTTATAATGGGACTCTGCTCTTTACACCTTGTTTTTTCTTTCATATACCTGGTCTCTCTTTTTTTCTTCCAAAACTACCCTTTTGCTATTCAATTCATCCGGAAAACCTACCGAAACTCTCTTCCCCCTTCCTTTCTCTGAACACCTGCATGATGGAAAGAAACAGCTTAGTTCAGAGATGGGAAGAGCTTGTAGACAGGATTGATATGCCTTCACATTTGCGGTCTGTGGAGATGGAGGATAGGATTGAATGAGTAGGAAGAGCACTTGCTGAGCACTTGCCTTCACATTTTCAGAAATGTTGTTGGTGCGAATATTAATTCCTTTGAATTGCTGAGAAAGCTTATAGATGGGAGTTTTTCATCAATGAAACCTCCATATAGGTTTGCACTTGACGGACACCATTCACAAAAAGGATAATGCTACCCTCACCATTAAAACGGTCCTAACCAAATATATGCCCTCCGAAATTTAATTTCCGGAGGGTTCCGGAAATTAAATTTCCGGATGTATAATTAAATTTTCGGGATCTTTTCATGGCATCAGGAGTTTTTGGATGTATAATTAAAATTTTGGGATCTTTTCATGACATCCGGAGTTAAATCTCCGGATACTTCCTGAAATTAAATTTTCGAATGTAGAATTAAATTCGCGGATGTAGAATTATCATGTTAGTGAAAAGGGTATTTTTGGGAGAAAATTATAATAAAAATAGTGTAAGGTGTGTGCAGCAAAATGTAATGTGTCGAAAGTAAGCACCTTATAATGTTGTTAGATTCTTATAGCTGATCGTGCTTACTGAAAAGTGACTTCATTTATGTTTTTTTTTTGTTACAAAAAATCATCAGGGACAGGACAGACCCCACAGCTCAAAGAACGTTTATAGAGGACATCTACAATAGGATTTGAATTCATGACCTCATGGGTTATTATTATAATTCGCCAGAGGATCAAGGTGTATATTGTTGCATATAATTTTTTTTAACAAAAAAGGTAAACTACACTCAATCTACCTCAGATTTCTCTAAAAGATAGCGAAATCTAGACTTGTTCGAATTAAAATTACACTCTACCTTTGTTGACTGGTTAACTCTTGACTAAATTTATACATTCTAATGGAACATTTCATCTAACCATATTGAGTGTTAATTAACCAAATAATCTTGTAAACGAACAAAAAGCTTACAAAAGAAATTGTAAAGCCCTTTTTTGTCTCTCCTATCTGTTTCTGAATACATAAATTCTTGATCCTTTGCATTTGCAACTTGGGAAATATATTATTATTTGAGGATAAGAAGGAAACGTGGGAGGGATATGGATTTAATTACTTAGGATAAGAAAGGAACGTTCTACCAACTGTGGAGGGGGACTTCTGAATTCTTAGCATTCAACATGCAGCAAAATTTGTCTGGCATATCTATCAGGATATGGTTACTTAATTAAAGCATATGAATATTACTAACTATTTTCAGTCGACCCAATTGTTAGATTTTTTATTTTTTTTATTTTTTTTTGTCTTTAACAGGATATTTCACAACCAAAACTGTAAGACTAATCTTTAGTCGAAAGTGAGATGGTGGTTAGATAAAATCTTCCCCAAAATGGTGATTCTTGAATTTGAATATTTAATCTTATAGGTAAAATTTACTTGGAAACACAATCCACTGTCACTATAACCAACCATGTTTGGGTACAAATGTTGGACGTTAAAACCATTAAAACTACGAAAGTTTGGCATATATACAAAACAAGACTAATTTCTTTCGTATCCAGACGTGCAGTCTTCGTGATTGCTTTCAGATATAATACTAACTCAATCTGTATTATATCAGATTTAGTAAATGTAGTAATTTGGGATTAGATATATGTACGTATGAATGTTGTATAAATATTTCGAATTACTATCTTATCAATTAGTATCAGAGACTATCTAATTCTGTTGTGACTGCATAAAAATTTTGTTGCTTGAGATTAGAATTGTACTGGCCGAGAATGTAAGACCGAGAACTCGTCTATACACTGGACCAACCGAGCTTACCCCCACGAATGGGCCTTGGCCCAAACTCCTCCAAAGCCGAGGACATGTCAGCACGCCTGACACCCGAGAATAACTACTCGGCCCCAAACTATCCATCCGCAGCTAACTGGGCCGAATATCTCGCTAGCCATAATGTCACTCCGGACAATCAGGCTCCGGATATCTCTCCCCATGATCGCGATCTGATCCAAATATTCCTCCGCTTATTTCGGAGCTTGATCCTGAGAGATCACTATAAATAGGGGGTTTACCCCTCATTCAGAACTACGTTTGCTTTGATTCCCTTTTGGATACGTAGGAGCAGAATCCACATTCTGTCAAGCACAATCCAAAAACACCCCACTAATCCTCGTTTCACCGAGTATCTCATATCCGAGTTATTTGGTCGGAACATTTGTCGCGGTTTGTGGGATTAGAAGCAAATTTTTTCTCATACCACACAAAATGGTGAGGACGAAGCGGAAGCTGCGGGAGGGAGGAGCCAAGGAATGCCAACAACGGAGTTAACGGGGATAATGGAGAAACG
Organism: Sophora flavescens; assembly: GCA_030762895.1. Taxonomy (NCBI): domain Eukaryota; kingdom Viridiplantae; phylum Streptophyta; class Magnoliopsida; order Fabales; family Fabaceae; genus Sophora; species Sophora flavescens. The sequence goes on from CM061065.1 coordinate 124,742,021, forward strand.
GTCAAGTAGGCCCAGCGAGAATGACCGACAATCCCGTGGTTGAGAGCTTCTCGCGCGCAGTTGTGCTGAGAAGGGAGAATGAAGAAATCCGCCGTGAGAATGACCGTCGTGAGAGAGAGCCGAGCGAGGAGAGGTCGGTCTCTTCCTCACATGAAAGAGAGCGCCTGACCTCCCGAGATTGAGGGGTCCAAACTTGTATCGGGAAGGGGGTCCTCACCTCCGGCTTCCCACCACAACAACCGAAAGCGAGAGGAAGAGGGATTCCTAAGCAGGCCCCCAGAATTTTCACTCCCAAACGAAAGCAGACTTAATGACAAAGGCCAGCTGCTGGGAAGCCGAGGCATCCTTTCACGAACGATATCATGGGGGTCCCCTTTCCAGCCAACTACAAGCCCATCAACATTGACAAAAATGTTGGCACCTCAAACCCCGAGCGCCACTTGGACGCCTTCACCACGCAGATGTACCTTTTTACGGATGACGACGCTGTCATGTGCAAAGTTTTCCCAACCACACTGAAGGAGGCAGCGTTGACTTGGTACACCCAGCTACCCCCAGCCTCGGTGGACTCTTTTGATACATTTGTGGCTAAGTTCAGCGCTCAGTTTGCCACGAGCCGAGCCCACCAAAAAACCTCGGCCTCACTGGTGAACTTTAGGCAAGAGAAGAATGAATCCCTGCGCAACTTCATGGCCAGATTCAGCAAGGAGGCGGTACTCATCCCCAATCTCAAGGCCGATGTTGCACTACACACCATCTTGACCAGGGTTGAGACCTGGCCCTTTTGCTAGGTACTTAGCTCGGAAACCACCAGCCGATATGGACGAACTGAGAAGAAAAGCTGCAGGTTACATCAATATGGAGGAGGTGGAGGAGTCCAAGAAAAGGGATCGGACCGATGAGGCCGACAGGCGAGAAGGTAGAGACAAGAGGAGGGCGGGGGTGATAAGCCGAGATTGAAAGGCCCGCCGAGCATTTCCAGAGGGGACCAAAGTATGATCATTATACTCCCCTCAATACAAATCGGGCTCGGGTGTTCGAGGAAGCGTCTGTGTGAGCTTCTGCAGCCTCCCAAAGAGTGGCCACACCCCCAAACGCGGATCGCGAAGCATTGTCGGTATCACCGCAACTATGGCCATACCACCGAGGAGTGCTGGGTCCTACGGGATAAAATTGAAGAACTGGTTCAGCTGGCCACCTCAACAACTTTGTCCGAAGAAACAACAACAACAAAGTGAGAGGCGCGGTGGAAACGAGAAGGAGAGAGGGTGACAGAAGCCCGAGGAGGGGCTGCGATCCACGGAATGATTAGAGATCAGAGACCAGAGACAGGCATAACGAAAGACGGGAAGAGGATAATGTCATCCGGTGGGTGATAAACACCATCTCAGGAGGGTTCGCAGGGGGAGGCACAACAAGTTCATCTCGGAGAAGACATCTGCGGGACATCCGAGCTGTCAACTCAGTATCTCGGCAAGCCTCCCGAAGTTCCCCCTATTATCTTTTTGATGAAGATTTTGTGGGAGTAGATCCCAATCAGGATGACCCCATGGTGATCACCGCATACAGTTGGCCAACTTCTCGGTCAAAAGAACCCTCTACGATCAGGGGAGATACGCGGATATATTGTATTACTCAACGTTTCAGAAGCTCGGGATCCCGGAGAAATCAATTCAGCCGTACGACAGTAAACTCGTTGGCTTCGCAGGGGAGCAGGTTGATACTCGGGGATATATTGACCTCTTGACCACTTTTGGCGATGGCAGAGCTTCTAAAACCATCATGGTTAGGTATGTGCTAGTTAACGCTGTTACATCGTATAATATCCTGATCGGAAGGCCGTCCTTGAACGAGTTAGGGGCTGTGGTCTCTACTCCCCACCTCACGATGAAGTTCCCCTCCAGCTCGGGGGACATAGTGGCTGTTCGAGCAGATCAGAGGATGGCAAGACAGTCTTTATCTTGATAGTTTGCGGGTGAGCAAACTTAAACCCGCACCAAAGAGAAACCCTAGACGAGAGGGAAGGACAAGGCGGTGAATTGATGAAACTCCGTTGAGCTGGATCCCGGGATGGACGTGCGGGGAACAACGTCCACAACCTATTGAGGAGCTAGAGAAGTTCCAACTCGGCGCGCAACCTGAGCAGTGTACTAAGCTCGGTGGTCACCTTGAGCCTACTCGAAAGAAGAAATAAAGCAAGTCTTTGCGCAGAAATGCCGATCTATTCGCTGGACCACATCGACATGCCGGGAATTGATCCCAACTTTTTATGCCATAAATTGGCAATCTGTCCCGAGGCTTGATGGCCCAGAGAAAAAGGAGATTAGGTGAAGATAGGAGAAAAGTAGTCGAAGAGGAGACAGCGAAGTTGGTCAAGGCCAACTTTATCCGAGAAGTAGAATACACCACATGGCTGGCCAACGTCGTTCTCGTCAAGAAAGCAAACGGCAAGTGGCGCATGTGCACTGATTACACGGATCTGAACAGAGCATGCCCAAAAGACTCTTATCCCTTGCCGAGTATTGACAGGCTGGTTGACGGGGCTTCCGGATACAGAATTTTAAGCTTCTTGGATGCGTACTCCGGGTACAACAAAATTAGAATGTACCCCCCGGATGAGGAGAAAACAGCCTTCATTACTGAGGGGTCAAATTACTGCTACAGAGTATTGCCGTTTGGGCTGAAGAATGCGGGAGCTACGTACCAGAGACTTATGGACCGGGTATTTGAGAAGCAAATTGGCAGAACCATGGAAGTATATGTGGATGACATGGTGGTGAAATCTGATGACCCCAGCCACCACCCTATAGATCTGGAAGAAATATTTCAGCAGCTGAGAAGGTACAACATGAGGCTCAACCCGGAGAAGTGTGTTTTCGGTGTCCAGGGGGGTAAATTCCTCGGCTTTATGCTTACGCACCGGGGAATTGAAGCCAATCCCGATAAGTGCCGGGCCGTAATTGAGATGAGAAGCCCGCAGAACGTTAAAGAAGTACAAAGATTGGCAGGACGACTCGCGTCATTATCTCGGTTCCTACCCAAATCCGCAGAGAAAGCTCGGCCTTTCTTCAAATTGCTGAAGAAGCCCCAAACCTTCAAGTGGACCGAGGACTGCGAGAAGGCCTTTGTCGACTTCAAGGACTTTCTGTCCTCCCCGCCGATATTAACAAGACCCCTCCTTGGGAAGGAATTGTGTCATGTCACATCGACGGCCTCCGAGAATGCTATCACTGTGATCATCGTACAGAGGGAGTAGAAAGCCCAAATGCCGGTATACTTCATCAAGTAGGGTGCTTCATGATGCCGAAACTTCGGTATCAAGTTATTGAGAAGCTGGTCTTAGCCTTGGTGACCGCAGCTCGGCGGTTGCGCCGTGATTTTCAGAGTCACCAAGTGGTTGTTAAGATGGACCACCCGATTAAACAGATACTCAAAAAGCCCGAATTGGCGGGCGTATGATTGCTTGGTCGATAGAGTTGTCCGAGTTTGGCTTGAAATACGAGATGAGAGGACCTCCGAAATCACAATGCCTCTCGACTTCATAGCCGAAGCTCCATCCACGGCCAGTGGCCGAGGATATATGGTGGAATTTATACGTGGATGGATCCTCGAATGTCGGGGCGATGGAGCGGGGGTGATTCTGGAGGGACCAAGAGATTTGATCTTGGAGCAATCGTTAAAGTTCGAATTCAAAACCTCGAACAATCAAGCCGAGTATGAAGCTCTGATAGCGGGACTAAGGCTGGCGAATGAAATGGGGGCAAAAAAGGCATTAAGTCTGGGAGTGATTCACAACTAGTCACCGGACAAATATCCGGAGGCTATCAGGCGAAGGAACCTCAGCTCACCAGATATTTGTGTAAGGTCAACCAATTAATCTCCGGCTTTGAAAAGTTCACTATTGAGCACATTCCCCGAGAAGAAAACACTCGGGCTGATTTGCTGTCTAAGCTAGCCAGCCAGACAAAGACGGGACACCACAGGCGATTATTCAAGAAACCCTCAATGAACCAAGCATCGGGACAGAAGAGGTGATGGCCAACGAGTTGGTTGACCGAGAGTGGATGACACCTATATGGGAGTATTTATCCTCAGAAGCTCTACCCTCGGATCAGGCCGAAGCCAAAAAAGTCAGGCTCAGGGCAAGTCACTTCACAATAATCGCCGGGGAGCTGTATAAGCGAGGATTCTCGGCGCCTTTGCTAAAATGTCTGACCAGGGCACAATCCAAGTATGTCATGGAAGAGGTTCACCGAGGAATCTGTGGTTTTCACGATGGAGGCAGATCAATGGCCTCCAAGATAGTCCGAGCAGGGTACTATTGGCCTACCCTCAGAGCTGATTGCATGGAGTGGACGAAGCGGTGTGATGAGTGCCAAAGATTTTCCAATGTAAATCATACCCCCCCTGAAGGGCTTCACACATTAAACTCGCCTTGGCCGTTCGCAATGTGGGGAATGGACATACTGGGGCCTTTCCCAGTAGCCAAAGGCCAAGTCAAATTCCTACTGGTAGCAGTGGACTACTTCACCAAATGGATCGAAGCAGAGCCTTTGGCCAAGATTACCGCCGAGAGAGTGCAGAAATTTGTGTGGAAGAGCCTTATTTGTAGGCACGGAATTCCCTTTGCAATAATCACCGACAACGGAAGACAATTTGTGGATAAGAAGCTACGGGAATTCTATGACAACCTCGGTATTAAGCACCAAGTTACATCCGTTGAGCACCCCCAAACCAATGGGCAGGCCAGCAAACTAACAAGATCATCCTCGGGAAGCGAAGAAAAGAGTAGGAAGATCTAAAGGAGCTTGGGCAGAGGAGTTACCGAGTATTCTCTGGGCCTACCACTGTACGCCTCAATCTACCACTCAAGAAACACCCTTCAGGCTGACGTACGGAACCGACGCCATGATCCCGGTAGAGGTTGGTGAACCGTCTTTTCGACGTGTGCAACACGAGCCGAACGACAATGAGAGCAATATGAGGATCGAACTTGACTTGGTAGAAGAAGTTAGGGAGGAAGCCAGAACCAGAGAAGAAGCCTGCAAACAGAGAGCCACTAGAAGGTATAATTCAAGAGTGAGGCCAAGGAGTTTTCTGCGCGGAGACTTAGTGCTGAGAATAAAAGGGGAAGCAAGGAAGGACCGCACGGAAGGCAAGTTAGCGGCAAACTGGGGAGGACCATTCCGAGTAGCTGAAAACCTGGGGAACGGGGCATATAGGTTAGAAGAATTGTCGGAAAATCCTATCCCGAGGACTTGGAATGCCTCTCATTTGAAGTTTTATTACAGCTGATGTATATAGTCGGGTGCTGTACTCTTTTTCCTACCTCGGTATTTTTTCCCAAAATGGGTTTTGACCGGGGAGGTTTTTACGAGGCACACCGCGGACTCCATTCAATAAAAAGCAAAGTTTATTATGAATATGGTTTTATTTTCTCTTGCTTTGCCGAAGTATTTATTTTGCAGGTACCTTATTCTGGTGGCCGAGTACGAGCCAATGGCCGAGTTCGAGCCAGTCAAAGGGGCCAAGTTTGAGCCCGGCGGCCGAGTCCGAGCCGTTAAATTCCAAAGGCCAAGTTTGAGCCTAGTGGCCGAGTACGAGCCAATGGCCGAGTTCGAGCCGATCAAAGGGGCCAAGTTTGAGCCGGGTGCCGAGTCCGAGCCGTTAAATTCCAAAGGCCAAGTTTGAGCCTAGTGGCAGAAGCACGAGCCAATGGCCGAGTTCGAGCCGATCAAAGGGGCCAAGTTTGAGCCCGTGGCCGAGTCCGAGTCGTTAAATTCCAAAGGCCAAGTTTGAGCCTAGTGGCCGAGTACGAACCAATGGCCGAGTTCGAGCCAGTCAAAGGGGCCAAGTTTGAGCCCGGTGGCCGAGTCCGAGCCGTTAAATTCAAAAGGCCAAGTTTGAGCCTAGTGGCCGAGTACGAGCCAATGGCGGAGTTCGAGCCAGTCAAAGGGGCCAAGTTTGAGCCCGGCGGCCGAGTCCGAGCCGTTAAATTCCAAAGGCCAAGTTTGAGCCTAGTGGCCGAGTACGAGCCAATGGCCGAGTTCGAGCCAGTCAAAGGGGCCAAGTTTGAGCCTAGTAGCCGAGTACGAGCCAATGGCCGAGTTCGAGCCAGTCAAAGGGGCCAAGTTTGAGCCTGGTGGCCGAGTACGAGCCATAAAGTTAAGTATAAAGGTCAAGCACGATCTTACTAGCCGAATCCGAGTTATTATTAGGTTATAGACGTTGAATTTAAGCCGCGAAATTAGTAAAGCTGAATATGGGCAAAGAACAAAATTCGGAAAGGCCGAATACGAGCCATTATTTTATTAAGGAAACCGAGTACAATGCGCAAGGCAAAAATAAAGTCGAGTTTGACAAGTACATTCAAGGAAACCGAGTACAATGCGCAAAAATAAAGCCGAGTTTGACTCTTAGAAAAGTACATTCAAGGGACCGAGCACTACGCTGAAGTCGAAAGCCGAAATTGAAAACAAGGGCCGCTCGGTGGGGCAGTAGTCCCCCCAATCAAAGCAGGAGCAAGTCCAGACGGCCCCCAATCCCCCCAATCAAGCGCCACCAGTCTCTCTTAAGGGAGGCTGTAGTCACTTCCCCCTGAGAAAGCTGGACGATGAGGTGCTCGGCCAACTCCGGGAGTAGACGACCTCTACCCCTTTCGCCACGCCCGGAGACTGCTATTCTCCCAGTTAACATCTTTTTTGAAGGATTAAATCATAAAAGGAATTCTGGATCCCATCTCCCACTTACATCCTTTTTGGCGGATGTGAAACCCAAAAAAGGATGTTAACTGGGAGAGGGGAACGTAAACCCCTGACGTTAGCATAGAACTACTCGGGTAGAAGAGAAGTAAGAAACGAACTTGGCTGATAGAAAAGGATGAGGAATGAACAAGTGAGAAGGGCCCTATTTATAAGCAAGAAAGGAAGTAGCATGCGTGAGAGTTTGTTGGGAAAACAAACCTCGAAACCAAGCAAAAGGCAGCGATTGCGTGAACCCATTACGGTTTCCAAAGCATTTAATGCATGACAACGCAAAATGTAAAACACGTGCTTTTCGTGTAACGACCACCGTCCATTTTGGACGGTAGAGTATTTCGGCCTTAGCCGAAGATTCGGTGGACAAGCCAAACACAACAAAGAATCAGCAAAATGATAATGATATTCATTCAATAATGTCAGGTTACAAGGGCATGAGCCCAGTACAAAGGATGGACAAAAAACAAAAAATAATGATATTCATTCAATAATGTCAGGTTACAAGGGCATGAGCCCAGTACAAAGGATGGACAAAAAACAAAAAACTATAACAGCTACTCCCCCCTATGGCTTTCCTCGGCCTCTATGTGACCTTCGGGAGAGCCCCCCACCACGTCCACCTCTTCCTCCCCCTCGGTAATAATGGGAACAAGTTCCCCATTCACCACCTCCATGTTCACATCGGCCCCCGAAAGGTCGATGCTGGGAACTAGAACCTCAGCTTGGGCAATGGCTTTGTCAAAACCTTTCCGGTGCTCGATGACAATGCAGCTGGTGGCCTCCTTTACGTCCTCCTCGAGCAGCATCTTAGCTTGGATCTCAGCCTCCAAGGTGATAAGCCTCTGGCTTATCTAGTTTTAAGACTAGATAAACTAGGGTTTATGTGCCAATTTATTCGAGTTTACTCTCGTTTTCGCCCAAATTTGCCTTGTTTTGTTCCTAAGTTGGACTTTGACTCGTTTTACGTCTTTTGTGTAGTTTTTAGGTTATTTTGGAGAGAATTACGCTTGTGGTTGCTTGTGTTGTTTTCAGGTCCATAAGTGAGGCTCTAAGAATTAAGGAAAGTCAACAAATAGTGGAGATTACCATTCTGGGGATTCTCGCCCCGCGAGAGGAGGCTCGCCCCGCGATAGTTTGAAGATCTGGGAAGACAGAGACCATCACGGCCTAGCCGTGATTGACATCACGGGCCGTGACAGGAAGGTTCGCGTCGCGAGACGCCCTTCGCGTCACGAGTGTGTGAACTCGAGAAAAGTACCAGAATCGAGACCATCACGGCCTAGCCGTGATGTATATCACGGCCGTGACCTAAAAGCCATACAAGTCGGGAGACCATCACGGCCTAGCCGTGATGTATATCACTACCGTGACCTAAAATCCACACAAGGCGAGAGAACATCACGGCCTGGCGTGATTGACAACACGGCCGTGACAAGAAGACTCGCGTCGCGAGACATCCTTCAGCGTCGCGAATGTTCAAATCCCGAAGTGCGCCGAAGCGAAGCCGTCACGGCCTGGCCGTGATGGCCATCACGGCCGTGACGCGTGGCCTCCTTATAAATAGAGCGGATCGTAGCAGAAAAGAGGACCTTTTGGATCAGAATTTGCAGAGATCTTTTGTAACCCTTATTCTGGGATTTCTTCTTCTCTTCTTTTCTCTTAATTCATAGGCTTAGGATGAATTCCGATTGTACGTGCGTTGTTGTTACGGACATGAGGAACTAATCCTCTTGTCTAGGGGATCGATGAAGCCACCCATGGCGGCATAGTGTTCATGTAATGTAACTCTCTCTCCTTTAATTCAATCATGATTTTCCAATTCTGTTTTCATTGTGTCGATTATATGCTAGCGTGATCGACTAGTTAAGCGTGTTGAGGCCTAGCGGCGATTCGCGTTTTAGAACTTGAATTGGGAACATCGGTCAGTATTGCACGAGAGTGAGTAGGAGATCGATGCAACCTATAGGGAACAAGAATTAATAGAATTCGAGATTAGGGTTAAGAGACCTAGCAAGTAATTAACTCAAATCATCGAATACGTCCTAATGAGCACGGAAGTGGATTTAGGAGAATTTAGGGGTCCCGGTTGACATTAAAATTGAACTTAGGGAGGAGAATATCATCACTTGGGTACTTGCATGATTGGGTAGGTGGATTCGAAACCTTAGATGCTTTTATTTCTGAATTTAATCACCGTAGCGTTATTTGAATCGATTCTTGAATTCGCAATCTCAATCTCTTTCTCTCAACCACCTTCTATTGCTTAACCAATGTATCGAATTTCTTGACAATTTAGTCGAATTGGTAACCCAATCCTTGTGTTCGACCTCGGTAGAATCTTACCGTGTTTTTATTACTTGCGACGACCCGGTACACTTGCCGGAGTCACAACACAAGGCGGCCTTGAGCCGATCAATCTCAGCCTGAGCCTCTTTGAGCTTTCCTTCTGCACGAGCCTTGTCTTCTTCAACCCGAACTCTGCCTTCCTCGGCTGATTTTGCCCGAGAATCCAGCTCAGAGTTCCGAGTATTAATGTCAGCAATGGTGGTAGTCAGGCGTTCATTCTCGGAGGAAATCCGGGAAAGATCCCCCTTCAACCTCTCGATAGCAGCAAACTCGGACTCCAATTGTTGAGACTTCCTCTTGGTCTCCGTCACCTCTCGGCTACAGAAACGGGCCAAAGCTGCAGCGCGAAGGCAGTAGACCGAGAGGGCCTCCATGCTGGATCGGGCCCCTTGCTGCTTGATAAACCGAAGATCAGCGGCTTTTAGGAGGCTCGAGTCGAAAGAGGAGGAGGGGTTGAAGTCTTCACCCCAGAGAGATGAAGTCCCTGCCTTCAGGGTGGTGTTGTACCATTTTGGCTCGAGGGGGGCAGAAAGTGGCTGTTCCCGCCCCGCGATTTGCGTCCCCTGAGTAGTAGGGCGAGGGGAGCTTGGGCCAGGAAGGGGAGAATCCTCGGCAACCACTTCAACCTCTGCCCTCTTCCTTTTTTGAGGGGCGGATGACGAAGCCCCCTTTGCAGAAGCCTTGGTGGGAGGAGGTCTTTTCTGTTTCTTCTCGGTTGAAGAAGGACCCTGACCCTCTTTACCAACACCAGCCTTGACAAGCTTTGAAAAGTCGAATTTTCCCATGATGACTGTCAAAAAGAAAGGGTTGTTAGTATAACAACACATGCAGAAAATATTTAAGAAACTAAAAAGCTGAGCACTTACTTTTAAGGTCGGACCTTGGGGTGGAGGAGAAGGGGAGTTTCAGAAGGCGTGCACAATGGAGGGGCCGAGGAAGATTTTCTAGTACATCTATATCCCGCTGATAAGCCTCTGGCTTATCTAGTTTTATGACTAGATAAACTAGGGTTTATATGCCAATTTATTCGAGTTCACTCTCGTTTTCGCCCAAATTTGCCTTGTTTCGTTCCTGAGTTGGACTTTGACTCGTTTTGCGTCTTTTGTGTAGTTCTTAGCTTATTTTGGATAGAATTACGCTTGTGGGTGCTTTTGTGTTTTTAGGTAAATAAGGTGAAGCTCCGGGAGTCAAGGAAAGCAAAGAAATAGTGGAAATTGAAATTCTGAGACACTCGCCCCGCGAGTGTACTCGCCTCGAGAGAATCAAGACCACAAGAAGACAGAGACTATCACGGCATAATCGTTATTAAGGTCACGGCTGTGACAAATCGAGTTTGAAGACTCGCCCGCGAGAGATAGCTCGCCAGCGAGAGCATCAAGACTTGGAAATCGGGAGACCATCACGGCCTAGCCGTGATGAAGAAGGTCACTGACCCGAGTGAAGACTCGCCCCACGAAAGGTGTCTCGCCTCGCGAGTCCTTGAGGACCATGGAAGACAGAGGCAATCACGGCTTAGCCGTGATGGATATCACGGTTGTGACAGATTAGGGTTTGAAGACTCGCCCCGCGAATACAAGCTCGCCTCGCGAAAATACAAAATTTGAAGCGCGCCAATGCTTAATTTCGCGTCGCGAGAGTACGCTCGCCCCGCGAGCTGGCGAGAAACAGAATCCTTATTTAAAGGCCATTTCAGATCAGAATTGGGGAGGAAGTGGTTAGCTATTGCTTAGATCAGAATAGGAGTGCGAATCCTTGTTTCTGGAGCTGCGTCTCCCTTTTCTTTTCTTGTTCTTCTCTTAGTTTATTATTATGGAGATTATTGCCGATTGTTTGTGCGTCGTCACGGGCATGAGGAACTAATCCCCTCGTCTAGGGGATCAATGAAGCCACCCATGGCTGTGTAGTGTTCACGTGATGTATGTTATTTCTCCCCTTCTCTCAATAAATGTTTTCCAATTCTGATATTATTGTGTTGATCATATGCTAGCATGATTAACTAGTTAAACGTGTTAAGGCCGACCGGCGATTCGCGTTTTAAGAACTTGAATTGGGATCACTAATTGAATATTGCACGATAGTGGGTAGGAGATTAGTGCAACCACGTAGGGAACAAGGTTTAACAGAATTCGAGGATTAGGATTATGAGACTTGGTGAATAAATAATCCAAATCGTTGAATACATCCTATTGCGCACGTTTGTGAATTTAGGAGAAATTGGGGGTCCCGGTTGACATTGTAATTGAACATAGGGAGGAATACATAATCACTTGGGTACTATGCATGATTGGGTAGGTGGATTTGAAACCCTAGATATTTTAAATTTCTGAATTTAATTACCTTAGCTTTAATCGATTTCTTAATTGAATTGCAATCTTCATCTCTCTCTCAACAATTTTCTTCGCTTAACTGAACCTATCGAATTACCTGCGAAATTAGTAGAATTGGTAACCCAATCCTTGTGTTCGACCTCGGTAGACTCTTACCGTGTTTTATTACTTGCGACGACCCGGTACACTTGCCGGAGTCACAACAAGTTTTTGGCGCCGTTGCCGGGGATTGGCAAACCAATTTTCCTAATTTTTAGGAAATTTGATTTATTGGTTAAGTTGATTTTTCATTTTATTTTTCTGTTATTTCTTTGTTATTATTTCTCTACTTCTTTGATTCCACTTGGTCTTGCCGTGTTTTTGTATGCGAGGTACTCTTCTACAAGAGGACTTGCTATTCGATTCAGAGATCACCAGGACCGAGAGGCAGTTAAGAAAAGAGGCCAGAGAAAGGAAGAGGTTGGAAGCAATTAAAATAGAGGGCATGGCTGAAGAAAATCCTCCTCCTCCTCCTCCTCGTTACAAGCCTCTCTTTGAGTATGATCTACCAAGCTTGGGAGATTGTGACTCTTCTATTGTGAGGGGCAACCTGAACACTGGACTCCTTCGAGTTGAAGCATGTGTCACATACCGGATCCGGGAGAATCGGTTTGATGGGAGTGGCAAACAGGACCCTCATAGACACATCACTCGCTTCCTTGAAGCTTGTGACTTGCAGAAGACCATAGGAGTCTCTCAGGATGAGTTTCGCTTGCGGCTTTTCCCTCTTTCTCTTAGGGATGTCGCTCGCGATTGGGTTGATAGTTTGGATAGGAACAGCATCAGAACTTGGGAGCAAATGGCACAGAAGTTCCTAACCAAATACTTTCCTCCTCAGAAGGCGGCACAAGCAAGAATAGCTGTTACATCTTTCAGGCAGACAGAGGATGAAACGTATAATGAAGCTTGGGAGAGGTACAATGGTATGTTGAGAAGATGCCCTTCAGCGTTCTTTGACCCGGTCTCTAAAGTTCAACATTTCTTTAATGGGTTGAGGGGACGCTATCAGATGAACTGTGATGCCGCAGCTGGCGGTTCTTTCTCATATTTATCAGCTGAGGATGGATGGGCACTATTGGAGAAGATGTCATATAATGATTACAGCCGTGGTAGGGAAAACTCAAGTGGAGTCAGTGCTGGAACAATGGAAGCCATTCTAGAGCAAGTCAAATCATTCAAGATGCAAGTGGCGGCTTTGTCAGAGAACAAGAAGGCTAATGTGATACACGAGGGAATGCCTCCAGGTTGTGGTAATTGTAATGGAGATCATGACACTCGAAACTGTCCATTCAACTTCCCTCGGGAACATGTGGACTCATGCCACAACTTTTATGATACTGTGCCACAGAACAACTATCAGAGGAACAATCAGAATCAGAATAGGGGCTACATGAGAAGAGACCATCCGGGATTTGCTTGGAGTGATGTTAATGGTGGTCTAGCCGGTCAACAACATCCGCAACAGAATTGGCAACAACCTCAATAGGGTCTGAGACCGAACATTGGAATTCAAGAAGCAAGCAATACTCGTGAGGCTCTTCCAGGGCCTAATCGATTGCAAACCGATCGAGATAGTGGAAGACAACCTTGGGAGATGGATTTTGAGAAGTTGTCAACCTTTACAGGCACATCTTTTGAGAAGATGAATACAACAATGGAGAAGTTGTCAATCGACACAAATAATGCCATTGACAAGTTGGCGACTCATACAGGATCGCGAATTCGAGAACACGGAGACACAAATAGCACGGCTCGCGACGCAACTTAATGAGCGTCTTCCAGGCACTCTTCCGTAGTAATGCGAGAACAACCCCAAGGGACAATGCAATGTCATATCTACTAGAAGCGGAAGGGTGTTGGAACCTAGCAGGGGTACCACTAGTTCTCAGGATGACAAGGGCCCGGAACAACTACCAGTTGAGGAAGAGCAACCAGGGAAAGAAGGGTTGGCAAGTGACAAGGGACCGGAGCAAGGGGGAAGGCTGAAACTTGTGGATGAAGAGTTCCGAAGGAAGAAGTGGGTTGAACCCCAAGACCTTCCACCCTACATGAAGGTTCCGTATCCGGAAAGATTGAAGAAGCCTCAACAGGATAAGCAATTCAATAAGTTCCTTGATGTCTTCCGAAAACTTTAGATTAACATTCCATTTGCGGAAGCCTTGGAACAAATGCCATCATATGCTCGGTTTATGAAGGAACTTCTCACTAAGAAGCGGAAGATTGTGGATGAAGAAACAGTTGCTTTGACCGAGGAGTGTAGTGCCATTCTTCAACGGAAACGCCTCCGAAGTTGAAGGATCCCGGTTCCTTCTCGATACCATGCACCATTGGGGGAATTACCTTCGGAAAGGCATTATGTGATCTAGGGGCAAGCATCAACTTGATGCCCCTCTCGATGATGAAGAGGCTAGGGATCAAAGAGGTAAAGGATACGCGAATGCCACTCCAACTGGCCGATCGTTCTATCAAATATCCCTATGGAGTAGTCGAAGACTTGCTCGTGAAAGTTGACAAGTTCATATTCCCAGTGGACTTCGTGGTGCTCGACATGGATGAAGATGCTGAGATCCCTCTCATATTGGGTAGACCCTTCTTGGCCACTGGGGATGCCTTGATAGATGTGCGGCAAGGGAAACTCACTTTAAGGGTGAATGATGATAAGGTGGTCTTCAATGTCTTTGAAGCAATTAAGCACCCGGAAGAGAAGTCAGCAGTGTATCGAGTGGATTTGGTGGACCCAACTGAAAAGGTAAATGCAACTCGAGAAGACCATGATCCTTCACTCGCAACAATATCGATAGAATCTCATGAGGAAGACAGTGAGGAAAAAGGTCCTTCGGGGGATGAAGTCTACCTTGAGTGGCTACGAGGCATGGAACCCATACCGAGTCTCCCAAGGGAAGAATGTGCAAAGGAAGAGCTCAGTTGCAAGGGCAAGAAAAAGAAGGGTAAAGCACCAAAGTTGAAAGGTAGCACCACCGTGGTGGTCAATATAGACAACAAGTTGATCCCAAAAAGACCATCGCGGAGTGGAGAGTGCGTGCGGATTATAGAAGGATGCTTTGGACTTAAATGAGCTATCCGGGAACAGCTTGCGAGCATGTAAAGGGGCACAAACCTACAAAGAACGGGCCAAGGAATGGCATGGCAAGAAGGATCTTCCTCCGGATTAACCCTTAGGGGCGACTTGAGTCAGGCTCGGGACGTTAAACAAGCGCTACTTGGGAGGCAACCCAAGCTAGGTACCCTCTCCTTTCCTCACTCTTGTTTTTGTTTTTGTTTTTTTTGTGTTTGTTTTGTTTTTGTTTGTCACTCTTGAATAATTTGAGAAGATCAAGAGTTTTTGTATGAAATGTCGTGTCGGCAAGCTTGTTAGATTTTAATTATATTGAGCATAGATGGATTGCTTGAATTATATACACCATTGATGATTTCCCCTAGGTTCAAGTAATAGAAAAGTTGATCCCCACTAAAAATTGAAAATTGAACTTTGAGATTTATTATGATTGATTGATTTATGATAAGTTTGGGGTGAGGGGGTGCACACACTAGGAATCGTATCTCGGTCAAACAATTTGCAAAATGTCCAGGTGAGGATTTGAGCCTCCAACTCTGTTTTTGAATGTGTGAATCACTGTTAGGTTGCACTTTCCCGAATTTGCTTGAATCTCTATATGGTTTGCATGATTATGTGTTGCATCAAATGATTTAGGCAATTTTCTTTGAATTAACTACTTGGCCTGAAATGAACCATCCCTAATGCATGTTCCCTAGTTAGCCAAATTGAGCCCAATTGACCTATTGTTTCTTGATGACCCTACATTACGAGCCAAAATCTGAAAAACCATGTTGACCCAATCTTAGGATTAGGAGAGCATGGAAATGAGCAAGAGAAAGGTTGTGAGAAACTAAGTTTGGGGTGGCTACATGGTATGTGTCATATTGGGATGAGAAAGAGAAAATAAAGGTTGACCCAAGGCAAAAAAAGAAAAGAAAAGAAAAGAGAAAAAAATTGCCAAAAGAAAAGGGGCAAAACAAAAATAATATCAAGGAAAAGGTTGTAGTCACCCGAGCCCAAATGAAAAATGAAAAAAAAAAGGAATTTGAGTAGAAAATGTGTTTAATGCTCATGCTCTCTTAGTTCCTAGGGACTTAAGCCTAAATATCCTTGAATATCCTACCTTGAGCCAGGCCCCATTACAACCTTTAAAAGACCCTTCGATGTTGCATACATGTTTACGTGGGGACCATTTTTGAGATGAAAATCAAATTCACGGGAAGTGCTCTTGATATGTGAAATTGAGTGAAAAGTTGAAATCCTAGACAAACTTGAGCGAATGAGTGAAATACTAAATGCCCTTGTGAGGAAGGCAATTGTTTGAAATAGGTGATCTTCCTTTGTGTGTATCTTCGAGCCTCAACTTAGAGTAAAGATGGCATGAATGATAAATTCTCAATTGTTTAAGGTAGATGAATGTGGGGATTACATTGATGAAAAAAAGAGGGGGGAATCAAAGAAGAGAAATTGTTTTGTAAAGTCGCGTGAAATTTGTGCGAAATTGATTAGATCTTTAGGCTTGCCAAGTCTTGAGTCGTTCTTGAGTTTTAAGCTTGCTTGGGGACAAGCAAGGTTTAAGTTTAGGGGTATTTTGATAAGCCTCCGGCTTATCTAGTTTTATGACTAGATAAACTAGGGTTTATATGCCAATTTATTCGAGTTCGCTCTCGTTTTCGCCCAAATTTGCCTTGTTTCGTTCCTGAGTTGGACTTTGACTCGTTTTGCGTCTTTTGTGTAGTTTTTAGCTTATTTTGGATAGAATTACGCTTGTGGGTGCTTTTGTGTTTTTAGGTAAATAAGGTGAAGCTCCGGGAGTCAAGGAAAGCAAAGAAATAGTGGAAATTGAAATTTGAGACACTCGCCCGAGTGTACTCCCCAGTGTACTCTCGCCTCGCGAGAGTCTGAAGACCAGCAAGACAGAGACTATCACGGCATAGTCGTGATTAAGGTCACGGCTGTGACAAATCGAGGTTTGAAGACTCGCCCCGCGAGAGATAGCTCGCCCCGCGAGAGCATCAAGACTTGGAAATCAGAGACCATCACGGCCTAGCCGTGATGAAGGTCACAGCCCAGAATTGAAGACTCGCCCCGCGAAAGGTGTCTCGCCTCGCGAGTCCTTGAGGACCATGGAAGACAGAGGCAATCACGGCTTAGCCGTGATGGATATCACGGTTGTGACAGATTAGGGTTTGAAGACTCGCCCCGCGAATACAAGCTCGCCTCGTGAAAATACAAAATTTGAAGCGCGCCAATGCTTAATTTCGCGTCGCGAGAGTACGCTCGCCCCGCGAGCTGGCGAGAAACAGAATCCTTATTTAAAGGCCATATCAGATCAGAATTGGGGAGGAAGTGGTTAGCTATTGCTTAGATCAGAATAGGAGTGCGAATCCTTGTTTCTGGAGCTGCGTCTCCCTTTTCTTTTCTTTTCTTCTCTTAGTTTATTATTATGGAGATTATTGCCGATTGTTTGTGCGTCGTCACGGGCATGAGGAACTAATCCCCTCGTCTAGGGGATCAATGAAGCCACCCATGGCTGTGTAGTGTTCACGTGATGTATGTTATTTCTCCCCTTCTCTCAATAAATGTTTTCCAATTCTGATATTATTGTGTTGATCATATGCTAGCATGATTAACTAGTTAAACGTGTTAAGGCCGACCGGCGATTCGCGTTTTAAGAACTTGAATTGGGATCACTAATTGAATATTGCACGATAGTGGGTAGGAGATTAGTGCAACCACGTAGGGAACAAGGTTTAACAGAATTCGAGGATTAGGATTATGAGACTTGGTGAATAAATAATCCAAATCGTTGAATACATCCTATTGCGCACGGCTGTGAATTTAGGAGAAATTGGGGGTCCCGGTTGACATTGTAATTGAACATAGGGAGGAATACATAATCACTTGGGTACTATGCATGATTGGGTAGGTGGATTTGAAACCCTAGATATTTTAAATTTCTGAATTTAATTACCTTAGCTTTAATCGATTTCTTAATTGAATTGCAATCTTCATCTCTCTCTCTCAACAATTTTCTTCGCTTAATCGAACCTATCGAATTTCTTGCGAAATTAGTAGAATTGGTAACCCAATCCTTGTGTTCGACCTCTGTAGACTCTTACCGTGTTTTATTACTTGCGACGACCCGGTACACTTGCCGGAGTCACAACAAGTTTTTGGCGCCGTTGCCGGGGATTGGCAAACCAATTTTCCTAATTTTTAGGAAATTTGATTTATTGGTTAAGTTGATTTTTCATTTTATTTTTCTTTTATTTCTTTGTTATTATTTTCTCTACTTCTTTGATTCCACTTGGTCTTTGCCGTGTTTTTGTATGCGAGGTACTCTTCTACAAGAGGACTTGCTATTCGATTCCGAGATCACCGGGACCGAGAGAGGCGATTAAGAAAAGAGGCCAGAGAAAGGAAGAGGTTGGAAGCAATTAAAATAGAGGGCATGGCTGAAGAAAATCCTCCTCCTCCTCCTCCTCGTTACAAGCCTCTCTTTGAGTATGATCTACCAAGCTTGGGAGATTGTGACTCTTCTATTGTGAGGGGCAACCTGAACACAGACTCCTTGAGAGTTGAAGCATGTGTCACATACCGGATCCGGAGAATCGGTTTGATGGGAGTGGCAAGCAGGACCCTCATAGACACATCACTCGCTTCCTTGAAGCTTGTGACTTGCGAGAAGACCGAGGAGTCTCTCGGGATGAGTTTCGCTTGCGGCTTTTCCCTCTTTCTCTTAGGGATGTCGCTCGCGATTGGGTTGGCGATTTGGATAGGAACAAAGATCGAACTTGGGAGCAAATGGCACGAAGTTCCTAACCAAATACTTTCCTCCTCGAGAAGGCGGCACAAGCAAGAATAGCCGTTACATCTTTCAGGCAAACGAGAGGATGAAACGTATAATGAAGCTTGGGAGAGGTACAATGGTTTATTGAGAAGATGCCCTCTCTGCGTTCTTTGACCCCGGTCTCTAAAGTTCAACATTTCTTTAATGGGTTGAGGGGACGCTATCGATGAAGCTGTGATGATGCCGCTAGTGGCGGTTCTTTTTCATATTTATCGGCTGAGGATGGATGGGCACTATTGGAGAAGATGTCATATAATGATTACAACCGTGGTAGGGAAAACTCAAGTGGAGTCAGTGCTGGAACAATGGAAGCCATTCTAGAGCAAGTCAAATCATTGAAGATGCAAGTGGCGGCTTTGTCAGAGAACAAGAAGGCTAATGTGATACACGAGGGAATGCCTCCGGGTTGTGGTAATTGTAATGGAGATCATGACACTCGAAACTGTCCATTCAACTTCCCTCAGGAACATGTGGACTCATGCCACAACTTTTATGACACTTGTGCCCCGTAACAACTATCGGAGGAACAATCGAGAATCGGAATAGGGGCTACATGAGAAGAGACCATCCGGATTTGCTTGGAGTGATGTTAATGGTGGTCTAGCCGGTCAACAACATCCGCAACAGAATTGGCAACAACCTCAACAGGGTCCGAGACCAAACATTGGAATTCAGCAGGCGCAATACTCGATGAGGCTCTTAGGGGCCTAATCGATTTGCAACCGATCAGATAGTGGAAGACAACCTTGGGAGATGGATTTTGAGAAGTTGTCAACCTTTACAAGCACATCTTTTGAGAAGATGAATACAACAATGGAGAAGTTGTCAATCGACACAAATTCGCCATTGACAAGTTGGCGACTCATACAGGATCGCGAATTCAGAATCTGGAGACACAAATAGCACGGCTCGCGACGCAACTTAATGAGCGTCTTCCAGGCACTCTTCCAGGTAGTGCGAGAACAACCCCAAGGGACAATGCAATGTCATATCTACTAGAAGCGGAAGGGTGTTGGAACCTAGCAGGGGTACCACTAGTTCTCAGGATGACAAGGGCCGGAACAACTACCGGTTGAGGAAGAGCAACCAGGGAAAGAAGGGTTGGCAAGTGACAAGGGACCGGAGCAAGGGGGAAGGCTGAAACTTGTGGATGAAGAGTTAGAAGGAAGAAGTGGGTTGAAACCCAAGACCTTCCACCCAACATGAAGGTTCCGTATCCGGAAAGATTGAAGAAGCCTCAACAGGATAAGCAATTCAATAAGTTCCTTGATGTCTTCCGAAAACTTCAGATTAACATTCCATTTGCGGAAGCCTTGGAACAAATGCCATCATATGCTCGGTTTATGAAGGAACTTCTCACTAAGAAGCGGAAGATTGTGGATGAAGAAACAGTTGCTTTGACCGAGGAGTGTAGTGCCATTCTTCAACGGAAAGCGCCTCCGAAGTTGAAGGATCCGGTTCCTTCTCGATACCATGCACCATTGGGGAATTACCTTAGGAAAGGCATTATGTGATCTAGGGGCAAGCATCAACTTGATGCCCCTCTCGATGATGAAGAGGCTAGGGATCAAAGAGGTAAAGGATACGCGAATGTCACTCCAACTGGCCGATCGTTCTATCAAATATCCCTATGGAGTAGTCGAAGACTTGCTCGTGAAAGTTGACAAGTTCATATTCCCGGTGGACTTCGTGGTGCTCGACATGGATGAAGATGCTTGAGATCCCTCTCATATTGGGTAGACCCTTCTTGGCCACTGGGGATGCCTTGATAGATGTGCGGCAAGGGAAACTCACTTTAAGGGTGAATGATGATAAGGTGGTCTTCAATGTCTTTGAAGCGATTAAGCACCGGAAGAGAAGTCAGTGATGTATCGAGTGGATTTGGTGGACCCAACTGAAAAGGTAAATGCAACTCGAGAAGACCATGATCCTTCACTTGCAACAGTATCGATAGAATCTCATGAGGAAGACAGTGAGGAAAAAGGTCCTTCGGGGGATGAAGTCTACCTTGAGTGGCTACGAGGCATGGAACCCATACCAAGTCTCCCAAGGGAAGAATGTGCAAAGGAAGAGCTCAGTTGCAAGGGCAAGAAAAAGAAGGGTAAAGCACCAAAGTTGAAAGGTAGCACCACCGTGGTGGTCAATAAAGACAACAAGTTGATCCCAAAAAAAGACCATCGCGGAGTGGAGAGTGCGTGCGGATTATAGAAGGATGCTTTGGACTTAAATGAGCTGTCCGGGAACCGCTTGCGAGCATGTAAAAGGGCACAAACCTACAAAGAACGGGCCAAGGAATGGCATGGCAAGAAGGATCTTCCTCCGGATTAACCCTTAGGGCGACTTGAGTCAGGCTCGGGACGTTAAACAAGCGCTACTTGGGAGGCAACCCAAGCTAGGTACCCTCTCCTTTCCTCACTCTTGTTTTTGTTTTTTTTTTTTTTGTGTTTGTTTTGTTTTTGTTTGTCACTCTTGAATAATTTGAGAAGATCAAGAGTTTTTGTATGAAATGTCGTGTCGGCAAGCTTGTTAGATTTTAATTATATTGAGCATAGATGGATTGCTTGAATTATATACACCATTGATGATTTCCCCTAGGTTCAAGTAATAGAAAAGTTGATCCCCACTAAAAATTGAAAATTGAACTTTGAGATTTATTATGATTGATTGATTTATGATAAGTTTGGGGTGAGGGGGTGCACACACTAGGAATCGTATCTCGGTCAAACAATTTGCAAAATGTCCAGGTGAGGATTTGAGCCTCCAACTCTGTTTTTGAATGTGTGAATCATTTGTTAGGTTGCACTTTCCGAATTTGCTTGAATCTCTATATGGTTTGCATGATTATGTGTTGCATCAAATGATTTAGGCAATTTTCTTTGAATTAACTACTTGGCCTGAAATGAACCATCCCTAATGCATGTTCCCTAGTTAGCCAAATTGAGCCCAATTGACCTATTGTTTCTTGATGACCCTACATTACGAGCCAAAATCTGAAAAACCATGTTGACCCAATCTTAGGATTAGGAGAGCATGGAAATGAGCAAGAGAAAGGTTGTGAGAAACTAAGTTTGGGGTGGCTACATGGTATGTGTCATATTGGGATGAGAAAGAGAAAATAAAGGTTGACCCAAGGCAAAAAAAGAAAAGAAAAGAAAAGAGAAAAAAATTGCCAAAAGAAAAGGGGCAAAACAAAAATAATATCAAGGAAAAGGTTGTAGTCACCCGAGCCCAAATGAAAAATGAAAAAAAAAAGGAATTTGAGTAGAAAATGTGTTTAATGCTCATGCTCTCTTAGTTCCTAGGGACTTAAGCCTAAATATCCTTGAATATCCTACCTTGAGCCAGGCCCCATTACAACCTTTAAAAGACCTTCTGATGTTGCATACATGTTTACGTGGGGACCATTTTTGAGATGAAAATCAAATTCACGGGAAGTGCTCTTGATATGTGAAATTGAGTGAAAAGTTGAAATCCTAGACAAACTTGAGCGAATGAGTGAAATACTAAATGCCCTTGTGAGGAAGGCAATTGTTTGAAATAGGTGATCTTCCTTTGTGTGTATCTTGAGCCTCAACTTAGAGTAAAGATGGCATTAATTATAATTTCTCAATTGTTTAAGGTAGATGATTGTGGGGATTACATTGATGAAAAAAGGGGGGGGGGATCAAAGAAGAGAAAACTGTTTTGTAAAGTCGCGTGAAATTTGTGCGAAATTGATTAGATCTTTAGGCTTGCCAAGTCTTGAGTCGTTCTTGAGTTT
Organism: Sophora flavescens; assembly: GCA_030762895.1. Lineage (NCBI taxonomy): Eukaryota > Viridiplantae > Streptophyta > Magnoliopsida > Fabales > Fabaceae > Sophora > Sophora flavescens. The sequence goes on from CM061065.1 coordinate 124,764,162, forward strand.
TAAGCTTGCTTGGGGACAAGCAAGGTTTAAGTTTGGGGTATTTTGATAAGCCTCTGGCTTATCTAGTTTTATGACTAGATAAACTAGGGTTTATATGCCAATTTATTCGAGTTCACTCTCGTTTTCGCCCAAATTTGCCTTGTTTCGTTCCTGAGTTGGACTTTGACTCGTTTTGCGTCTTTTGTGTAGTTTTTAGCTTATTTTGGATAGAATTACGCTTGTGGGTGCTTTTGTGTTTTTAGGTAAATAAGGTGAAGCTCCGGGAGTCAAGGAAAGCAAAGAAATAGTGGAAATTGAAATTCTGAGACACTCGCCCCGCGAGTGTACTCTCGCCTCGCGAGAGTCTGAAGACCAGCAAGACAGAGACTATCACGGCATAGTCGTGATTAAGGTCACGGCTGTGACAAATCGAGGTTTGAAGACTCGCCCCGCGAGAGCATCAAGACTTGGAAATCAGAGACCATCACGGCCTAGCCGTGATGAAGGTCACAGCCCAGAATTGAAGACTCGCCCCGCGAAAGGTGTCTCGCCTCGCGATTCCTTGAGGACCATGGAAGACAGAGGCAATCACGGCTTAGCCGTGATGGATATCACGGTTGTGACAGATTAGGGTTTGAAGACTCGCCCCTCGAATACAAGCTCGCCTCGTGAAAATACAAAATTTGAAGCGCGCCAATGCTTAATTTCGCGTCGCGAGAAGTACGCGCGCCGAGCCGGGGCGAGAAACAGAATCCTTATTTAAAGGCCATATCAGATCAGAATTGGGGAGGAAGTGGTTAGCTATTGCTTAGATCAGAATAGGAGTGCGAATCCTTGTTTCTGGAGCTGCGTCTCCCTTTTCTTTTCTTTTCTTCTCTTAGTTTATTATTATGGAGATTATTGCCGATTGTTTGTGCGTCGTCACGGGCATGAGGAACTAATCCCCTCGTCTAGGGGATCAATGAAGCCACCCATGGCTGTGTAGTGTTCACGTGATGTATGTTATTTCTCCCCTTCTCTCAATAAATGTTTTCCAATTCTGATATTATTGTGTTGATCATATGCTAGCATGATTAACTAGTTAAACGTGTTAAGGCCGACCGGCGATTCGCGTTTTAAGAACTTGAATTGGGATCACTAATTGAATATTGCACGATAGTGGGTAGGAGATTAGTGCAACCACGTAGGGAACAAGGTTTAACAGAATTCGAGGATTAGGATTATGAGACTTGGTGAATAAATAATCCAAATCGTTGAATACATCCTATTGCGCACGGCTGTGAATTTAGGAGAAATTGGGGGTCCCGGTTGACATTGTAATTGAACATAGGGAGGAATACATAATCACTTGGGTACTATGCATGATTGGGTAGGTGGATTTGAAACCCTAGATATTTTAAATTTCTGAATTTAATTACCTTAGCTTTAATCGATTTCTTAATTGAATTGCAATCTTCATCTCTCTCTCTCAACAATTTTCTTCGCTTAACTGAACCTATCGAATTACCTGCGAAATTAGTAGAATTGGTAACCCAATCCTTGTGTTCGACCTCGGTAGACTCTTACCGTGTTTTATTACTTGCGACGACCCGGTACACTTGCCGGAGTCACAACACCCGCCTATCCTCGGCCGGCAGGGAATGATACTCAAAGCCGACGAATTTTGTGGGAGAGGATTGCCAGTATAAAGGAAACTTGGCATATTTATTCTCGTAAAAAAAGTGGGAGGTATGAGAACTCGAAGGGCGAACACGGAAGAAGCCAACCTTGAAGTCTTTATACGACGATGCGAATAAACTAAGAATACCTCTTCGGTTCAACCCATTAAGGGATACCCATCCCTTTTTCTCGCCAAATCTGGTTTGATAAAAGTACAAAAATTTTGGAGTGGTGGGCTCTATCCTTATGTATTTACATAGAATCTGAAAGGCTTTCATAAAAGCCCAGCTGTTAGGGTGAAGCTGAGTAGGTGCGACGTTCATGGTTCTCGAACGTCGCACTCAAACTCGATAAAAGGAAGAGACACATGCAGTTTTTCAAAAAGTGTTTTATACATATATGTAAAGGGGGCTCGGAAGGACGAGCCCTTAGAAAGACACACTCGGTGCTCGAGCACGGAGAACAAATAAACTTCGGACTCGTCTCCCGGAGGCCGAGATATTGATATGGGACCGAAGTTGAACAATTGAATCAGGAGTTTGGTAGTCGAAAAAAAAGGTTCCAACCTCCCCTTTAACCGGTATACCCGGGAAGGGTAATATCGGGAATAGGGTCTTTGGAACCCTAAGGCGTTGTTTGCGGCGGCGGGTTTGGACACTCGGGGAGGGGGAGAACCGGACCTAGGCGAATCAGACTCGGAAGAATCTGAGTCAGTCGAAGATGACCCGGAAGAGGACGGTTCCGCCTCCCCAACGCTCAGTTCCCGTGAAGGAACAGAAGAAACAGAAAGGGATCCCCCAATTGGGGAAACTTCGCGCTCAACCAGAGGCGAAGTATTCGACTCGAAGACACAGATGAACTCATATCCGGAAACCAGAAATAGAGCTTAGAAGCACGAAGGAAAGGAAGAGACGGAGCGTACGGAGGATGATAAGCGAGAGAGACAATGGCAGTAAACTTGGAGGACGAAGGTGAATGGCAAAGAAGGGTAAGCAAAGTAGGAGGGAGTTGGCGCCAGAGGAGGTATTTATAGCCTGCGATTGGAAGCCCATTGTCCATCGGGCCCAAAAAGGGCGCGACTTTTGATTGTCCCGACGCGACTTTTGATTTTCCCCCATTAAATGGGCGCGGAACTCTAGGGTTTCTTGTCTATGGCGTCTGTCAAGAAGTAATAGGGGAATAATTGCTTTCTCTGACAGAGAGAGAAGACTTGATTGAAACGACAGCTGATAATGTGGATAACTGCATAGCCGAAAAATAAGCTCGGTTTCATACGTATCAGCTCCTTCGCTTATTCAAGCTCGGAGCTCGGGGGGCTTGTGTACTGGCCGAGAATGTAAGACCGAGAACTCGTCTATACACTGGACCAACCGAGCTTACCCCCACGAATGGGCCTTGGCCCAAACTCCTCCAAAGCCGAGGACATGTCAGCACGCCTGACACCCGAGAATAACTACTCGGCCCCAAGCTATCCATCCGCAGCTAACTGGGCCGAATATCTCGATAGCCATATTGTCACTCCGGACAATCAGGCTCCGGATATCTCTCCCCATGATCGCGATCTGATCCAAATATTCCTCCGCTTATTTCGGATCTTGATCCTGAGAGATCACTATAAATAGGGGGTTTACCCCTCATTCAGAACTACGTTTGCTTTGATTCCCTTTTGGATACGTAGGAGCAGAATCCACATTCTGTCAAGCACAATCCAAAAACACCCCACTAATCCTCGTTCAGCCGAGTATCTCATATCCGAGATATTTGGCCGGAACAAGAATTATCTGAAAGAATATGCAAAAGCTTTTTCAATGCTGCTTACTTAGGGAAGGCTTAATAAAAGCCCCAAAATTTCTTTTCTTTTCTATGTGATTTATAGAAATTTTAAATGAAATTAAGAGCTCATTTGGATGAGTTTTTTAAAAAAAAACTTGTATTTAAAATATATGTGCTTTTGAAGAAAATATGGATGTTTTGACGAGCTTTTTAAAAAATGGAAAAAATAGTGAAAAAAGTATATTTTGGTACTTTTTAAAAAAATTTATAATTTCTAACTTCTAAAAAAAAAGATATAGTAGGAGAGAGAGAGTGGGAATGAGTCATGTTTTATTGGACAATACTCAAGCCAGTGACAAGCCGCAACAGTCCAACTGATAACTGATTATAGTTATGTTAGTTATTTTCAGTTGGTTAGATAACTTGTAACTTAAGTTAGTTAGATTAGTGATAGAAAGCTAGATAGTTGATTGAGACTTGTATATAAAGTAGACACATAGCTTCTTGTATATTCAACCAAAAAATTGTGAATGAGAATTACACTCTCTTACACAACAAATTCGTCCATAGCTTTTCTCTTCATTTTCAACATGGTATCAAAGCTCCTCCTAGAGGAGCTCTGATATTCCCTTTCTTGATTGTTCATATCACTGAACAGTCTTCTTTCTCTATTCTTCTTCAGCTCGCAATTTGAGCTTTCTCACCTTCTTCAGCTCGCGATTTGAGCTTTCTTTCTCCATTTCCCTTCCTAATTTCAGTATCTGTGAAGATTCCTCGGTCTTGGAAGTATGGCAAACCAAATCGTGGATCCTTGGAATCCCTATTTCTTGAATCAAAATGAGAACACTGGTTGTTCTCTTGTATCTGCTCTTCTCCTTGAAAGTGGAAGTAACTATCATAAATGGTCGAGATTCATGACCATTGCTCTCAAATCCAAGAACAAATTGGAATTTGTTGATCGTTTAGTAATGAAGCCCGATGCAACTGATCTCATGTTCAAGCCTTGGGACATATGCAATACTTTGGCCCTTTCTTGGTTACATAACTCAATCGAGCCTTCAATCTTGGAGACTATTTTGTGGATTGACACAGCATATAAAACTTTGAATTCTTTGAAAAATAGGTATTATCAAGGTGATGTTTTCAAAATTTCTGATTTGCAAGAGGAGATATACATCTTCAAGCAAGGCGACAAGTCTATCACTTCTTACTTTACTCAATTGAAAGGTTTATGGCAAGAATTGCATAGCTATAGACCTATTCTTGCATGTTTGTGTGTTGTTCAATGCACTTGCACACTTATCCCTACTATCAAGAATTATGTAGAGACAGATTATGTGATCAGATTCTTGAAAAATCTCAATGATCAATACTCAACGGTTAGGTCACAAATAATGCTCATGAAGCCTTTGCCTGATGTAGATGAGGCATTTAATATGTTGATTCAATAGGAAAGACAATTTAATGGTAGTACTCTTGATGATCATAAGATTCTGGCCAATTTTAATGACTATGGTGGCCAAAGAGATAAGTTTCGAGGGAGAGGAGGCAGATCCTATTCTGGTGGAAGAGGTAGTGGAGGCAGAAGCACAAAGATGTGCACTTTCTGTCATAAATCGGGTCACACTGTTGACACATGCTATAAGAAGCATGGATACCCTCCAAATAAACCGGGTCACACTGTTGACACATGCTATAAGAAGCATGGATATCCTCCAAACTACTTCAAAAACAATGCTGTGAACAACTATACTATGGAAGAAGGTGTAACTTCTAATGATGATGAAAAAAGCTTAGTGTCCTATCATTCTCAAAGGAAGAAAGCTGAAAGTTCTAGCTTGACCTTGACCAATGATCAACATAAGGCTTTGATGACCCTTTTACAGCAATCTACAGGATCACTGACTCATGCTGCAAACCAGATAATTTCCACTTCAACCCATTCTTCTTTACATAAACCTTCAGGTACAGTGTGCACTTTATCCAATTTTTCAAAACCAAAGTGTTGGATTCATGATACTGGAGCCACTGATCATGTGTGCTACTCCATATCAGAATTCCAAACTTTCAGAAAAATCAAACCTATTCTAGTTAGACTGCCAGATGGTAGCCAAGTCACAGCAAACACCTCAGGAACTGTGATATTCTCAAATGACCTATTTCTGTCTTATGTCTTGTATATACCAAGTTTTAGTTTCAACTAATTTCTGTTTCCAAACTCACATCTGCTTTATGTTGCATGCTGATCTTTTCCAACTCTGTTTGTCAGATAAGGGATGCCAGATCTTTGAAGACGATTGGTGCAGCTAGGCTCAAGCATGGATTGTATGCAATGTCATCCTCAAATGTGTTGGTATCATCTGCTCCAATTGTCAATGTTGTGACTGCATCAGATAGCCAAATTTGGCACAAACGACTTGGCCATCCCTCTCATGAGAAGTTATTAATCATGCAAAAGACACATTCTTTCATTAAATTTGTAAATAAGACACAACATTGTGAAGTTTGTCATTTAGCTAAGCAAAAATATCTTTCCTTTTGTAATAGTGATACTCATACTTCTAGACCTTTTGCAATAATACAAATGGACATATGGGGTCCAATTTCTATCCCTTCCATACTTGGACACAAATATTTTCTTACCATAGTAGATGATTTTAGTAGATTCACCTGGCTTATTTTGATGAAATCCAAAACAGAAGTACATTCACACATTCAAAGCTTTTGTTCTTTGGTTGAAACACAATTTGACAGTAAAGTGAAATGTATTAGAACTGACAATGTTAAGGAATTTTTACTTGCTAACTTTTATAAGTCAAAGGGCATTGAACACCAAACAACTTGTGTAGAAACTCCACACCAAAATGGTGTTGTGGAGAGGAAACACCAACATATACTTTCAGTAGAAAGCGCTCTTCTTTATCGATCATCTTTACCTAAGTGTTTTTGGAGCTTTGCTGTCACACATGCTATTTTTCTAATCAGTAGACAACCATCCTCCTCTACTAGTAACAGATCACCTTATGACATTCTATAAAATTCACATCTTGACATAACTACTTTGAAAGTTTTTGGCAGCATGTGCTATGCTAGCACATTGCAAACAAATAGGAAGAAATTAGACCCTAGAGCTAGAAAATGTATTTTCCTAGGATTCAAACAAGGCACAAAAGGTTATGTCTTATTTGATCTTAAAAATAGGGAAACATTGGTTTCTAGAAATGTGGCTTTTCATGAGAACATTTTCCCATATACATCTCAACAGTCCTCTCCTCAAGACAACACACCTGTCATGCCTGTCTATCACCATGACACTTTCCTGGATTTCCATCAGACTGACACCACTCACAATTAACCTGCCTCTCCTCCTTTCAATCACCACTATACTCCACCTCACCATATAAGTCCTGAACCAGTTGTGCACAACACTGACCAATCCGTTGCTGAACCTGACCCTCCACAAGATACTGTGTACAACAACAGTCCTATGCAACAAGTTCAGCCAGCTCTGAGGCAGTCTAGCAGAAACAGAAAAGTACCAACATATTTGCAGGATTATTACTACACTCTTGCTAGTTCCACAGCTTTATCAATCCCTTCAAAGGTCAGGTATCCACTATCTAAGTATATATCCTATGATAAACTGTCCCTTTCTCACAAACACCACACTTTAGCCATTTCTTCTTCCATTGAGCCTAACACCTATGCGGAGGCAGTGATCCATGATTGTTGGCAAAAGGCCATTGATGTTAAACTGTTGGCATTAGAAAAGAACATGACTTGGACTCTCACCACTCTTCCTGATGGGAAACATCCAATTGGATGCAAGTGGGTGTTCAAGGTGAAACATAAGGCAAATGGTACAGTGGAAAGACATAAGGCTAGACTCGTGGCAAAAGGTTACAATCAAACCGAGGGCATCGATTATTTAGAGACTTTCAGTCCAATGGCAAAGTTGACTACAATTCGAGTACTCTTGTCCCTAGCATCCATTTACAAATGGCATTTGCACCAGCTAGATGTAAATACAACATTTCTTCATGGTGACTTGAATGAAGAAGTGTACATGAGCCCCCCACCTGGTTTGAAAGCCACTGATCACAGCTTGGTCTGCAAACTAGAGAAGTCCTTGTATGGACTGAAACAAGCTAGCCGCCAGTGGAATTGCTAAATTAACTGAAGTATTACTCAGTTCTGGTTATCAGCAGTCTAGAGCTGATTACTCTCTATTTACCAAGTCACATTCCTCAGGATTTACTGCAATCCTGGTGTATGTTGATGATTTGGTTTTGGCCGGGACTGATATTGTTGAGATCAACCACATGAAGTCTCTTCTAGACACAAGATTCAGCATAAAAGACCTTCGACCACTGAAGTATTTCTTAGGCCTTGAAATAGCAAGGTCACAAAGAGGGATCAACATCTGCTAAAGAAAATATGCTCTTGATCTCTTGCAAGACACAAGCATGCTAGCTGCAAAACCATCATCCATACCTATGGATTGCAAGGCAAAGATTCATAACCAATCAGGTTCTGCCTACCCTGATCCATCAGTATATAGACGTTTGATAGGAAGGTTGTTATACCTGACCCACACAAGACCTGACATATCGTTCTCAGTTAGCAAACTGAGTCAATTCATGGAATCCCCCACAACTGAGCATTACCAAGCAGCACTTAGGATACTGAGATACATCAAGGGATGTCCAGGACAAGGTCTATTCTTCCCCTCTAACTCTCCAGCTCAACTCAAAGGCTTTACTGACTCGGACTGGGGAGCATCCCTTGACACTAGGAGATCAATTTCTAGATTCTGCTTCTTTTTGGGAGATTCACTCATATCATGGAGGAGTAAGAAGCAAACCAAAATCTCCAGGTCATCTTCAAAAGCCGAGTATAGAGCCCTTGCACAGGCCAGTTGTGAAGCACAATGATTGACATTTCTATTGCGGAATTTCAATGTCTCATTCTCAGCACCAGCATTCATTTATTGTGACAATCATTCAACTCTCTACATAGCTGCAAATCCTGTATTCCACGAGAGAACAAAGCACATAGAAATAGACTGTTACCTGGTTAGAGATAAGGTTAAAAGTGGAGTCCTACATCTACTTCCCATATCCACACATGCACAACTAGCTGACATTTTGACTAAGCCATTAGCCCCTGGAATTTTTCAACAATTGTATTCCAAGCTTGGAATGATTGACATCTATATTCCAGCTTGCGAGGGGGTGTTGAAAGTCACTGATCACAATACTCAAGCCAGTGACAAGCCGCAACAGTCCAACTGATAACTGATTATAGTTATGTTAGTTATTTTCAGTTGGTTAGATAACTTGTAACTTAAGTTAGTTAGCTTAGTGATAGAAAGCTATATAGTTGATTGAGACTTGTATATAAAGTAGATACATAGCTTCCTGTATATTCAACCAGAAAATTGTGAATGAGAATTACACTCTCTTACACAGCAAATTCGTCCATGGCTTTTCTCTTCATTTTCAACACAGATCTCATAAAAACCTTTTTTCTAATTTAATCCAAACACAAAATACTTTTTACTTCTAATCAGGGCCGGGAATAGCATAAGTTGCTAAAGCATCAACTTTTGGTCTCCAAAAAAATTTCTAATTTTGCAAGGTTGTAGGCCTCAAACTCAAAATATATTTTGTTTGTGTTTGTTTTGATATTTACAATATATATTTTGTCCATCTTTAAGTGTGGTTACATGTACACACAACAAATATTTACATCAATCATAATAACTTCGTTTTAAAAATAAAAAAATTACAATAAAAATAAATTTTAAATATAATATTATTTTTATAAAAATATTTTTATTAGTTTTAAAAAAGCCTTACTAAACATTCACTTTAATTCTCTACATATGTCGGGCTGGCCTTGCTTCTAATAATAGTTTCTCATTATACTTTTACATCATAAAAATCATATTTTTACAAGCTCGTCCAAACGGGATTTTAGTGTGAGTGTTGAGCCTTTTTTATTATTGGATTGGATATTGGATATATAGTTGACTAAAGCTTCAAAACCGAGAGCTGTGAGGCAATGTGAAAGGGCCGTGCCATTCGGTGGACTCAAGAGAGTCCCAAGCATCCCTTTGGGCTTGCTCTTCATGGTGGAGCTTTGGGCTTGCTTCACATCGCCCTTTGAGAATTTGTTGATGCTCGTAAACGTTTGTTGAAGCAATGTTGCCTTTTGCTTTATAAAATTAATAGTAAATTAGTAAATACGTTTGAATTGTTTTTTGTGCAATTATATATGAGTTGCTTATTCTAAAATAAATTTCTTGGCCAATTTTGTTAAGAGAATTCGCTTATTTAGTTCTAGGAAAATTATTGCAAGTATAAGATAAACTATCGCTTTCATATAAATTAGGTGTTTGTGGTTTGGTGTATACAGATTATGAGTCTCGAGATTATTATTTTTTATAAGTAAAGATTTCATTAAAAAGTATTTAGCTATACCATCACAAAGGTTAACCTCCCCAACTTTTGGGAAGGGTTGAAGGCTACCCACATTATCATTTGCTCGCAGCTAGATATAAGCCCGGTACAAAATTTCCAACAAAAACGTGCATCACTCCTGTTAATACTACACCATTAAACAAACACCCTCCTTTGAAAAGCAGCAAGCCAAAACAACATAAGACAGAGAAGAAAAATATTGATGACACCCTTCTCTTTTACTACACAACCCATCTAACACTTCAATTCATCAAAACATAAAACACCTATAACTTACAGCAACTAAACAACTAGACAACAAGCTTGCTGCACATCTAGGCAAACAGCTGGACCCCTTTTCATTGTAATTTCCTGCACTCCACAGCAAGCATGATGCACATTGGACAACTCTTTTGCAGCAAATTGTGCAAAGAGTTGTCCAATGTTGTAGATTTTTGTATTATTTAAATTGAACTGTTGATACCTGGGATGATGTTTGTGATGGTAAGATACCTTCGATCAATGAAGACATCGGGATTTCTAGACCCAAGCCAAATGAAAATCTTATGAGAGTTATGTTCCAGTGAGGAATTAGCTAATTCGCGGCTATCAAAACCTCTCTTTCATTCTTTTGTTTTTGCAATATTTATAGGTAGTAGTAGTTGTATGTAGTGAGCTGATAAGAAAAAATACCAAAGTATATGACCTGCACTATGCAACCTTGTTTTCGTTACAAACATTTTTTTTTGTCTGGGATAGAACCCGGTGTATCCCACAATAAGTAGCCATATGACTAATCTCTGGAGGTTGTAAAGTATTAGTTAAAGGACAACTCTTCTATTCACAGATATATGTAGTTTTATTCTCATCATCACGATTCAAACTCTCGACATATGATTAAAGGGACTGAGCTACTAACTACTCGGACCACAACTTCCGGGTAGTTTTCAATAATGCAATCATCATTAGACAATGTTTGTCCCCTACATATTCCCTTACTAGAGAATTTTCTTATAAGAATCAAGGTATCTTTTAAGAGCTAGATAGGGGCTTTGGGAACTTGATATCTTCATAAAGCATTGTATATTATATATTCATATCAGTTTCATCAATGAAGCTGCGAAGCTGTTAACTTGTGACTAGATCTAGGAACCGAAAATAGTCATGCTATACATAAGGCATGTTTTCCTCTGCCTAGTACTCTTCCTCTTTACTTTATCACAAAAGCAGTTATAGATGTTCAATTTTGTTGGGTGTTGGACTTCAATTTTTATAGATGTTCTTTATCTTGTATTTTCTAGAGATATATTGCTTATACATGTGTCTGAATTTTGTTTCCTTGTCAGTATGTGATCCAGTGAAGAGTGATGAAGGAAAGCTTTATGTTCCTCAAGAGCTGGTATCATTGTATCGTGAGAGGGTAAGACAGATCACAAACATGTTCCTACAAGTGCCCATGTGTAAATAATATACACAATGTAATAAGTTCAAAATATATCACCTTCTTTGACTAAACTTATCATATACTTCTCAAGTTTATGTCTCCAATAACTAAAAAATAGAAAGAAAAATTTGACAAGTTAAATAGATTTTAATGCATGGCTTTTGGGCTCCTATTTATGAGATAGTGCAAACATACTTTAGAGGAAAAAATTGTAGTTTCCGTCTCAAATATGTTTTAGTCAGGAAATAAAATGCTTAAAATTGCATGACTTATTCACCCATTATTATAATAAGGTATGACCCTGCCATCCCTTATATTGGAACAATAGTGGATTTAGAAACGAAATGTCTCTGGTACAAGTTGCCACTTTTTTAGTTCCCATTATCTCAACTCAAATATAGAACTATAATCAGTATCACTGTCATGTTGCAACAGTGCAAAAAAGTCAACAACAGACTCTTGGTTTTTGAGCATTTGCACTTCTATGATGAGAATGTTCCCGACAGATGGTGTTTTGGATCTAGCTAATATCTCTGATGGTGAATGGTTCTATAATTATTGTTGCGTGGTTTGGTGGAGCTAATTAAGTAAGTGCTTAGTGTTTCTCTTTAGCTAGTGCTGCGGTTCTGCTATGTAGTCCATGAACGTCTCTCCTTTTGCTTCTATTCTGTTCATGCGTTTGTATTGCAACTTTCTCCTTACTGGAAGTTTCTTTTAGCTGGCCATCTACTGCTTTGGGCTTGAAGTGGAATTCTTTGGTAAATATTGGTCTTGGTATCTTTTTGTTGGGCGGTTGAGGATTAGCTACTTTTCAACCTTGGTGTCATGATCGTATATTTTTTCATAGTGTAGGCATCTTTGTACATGGTTGAAGATATATCTTTTTCTATCTTTTTCTTTTTTTATAACTATTTGTATACGGGTTAGGTATCTCTTGTACCCTTTTCAATATATCTTTTTGCTTATTGTTGTTTACATGTGAATTTTCTGATCCAGCCAAGTAAGAACTCAGTCAAGAACCACGTATAGATTTTGAAGTGATCAAGCGATTTTGAGTACCAATGGCAAAATCCAACCCTCAGCATGGATTCCCATACTAACTAAAGGAAGCGTTTGGTGTAGAATGTAAGGTGGGAAGCTATCTAAGGCTGCATGAAAGCGATAAAGAAAAGCAATAAAGGAAAATGATAAAGAAAAGCGATAAAAGAAAGCGATAAAGGAAAATAAAAGTAAAGTAAAGAACAATATGAATAAATTGTTTGATTGATAGATGTTGTGTTTTATAATCTATACAACTGGTATTTATAGGCAAAAAAATTCAGCTATTCTAAAGCTATTCCCATTAGCCATTAACTCCTAAATTTAAGCAGTTACAAGCACATTATGGCTGACAAAAACAGCTAAGAATAATGCCCACTAAGACCACTACCTCCATTCAGCTGACCACCTGCTAACCATGTCTGCCCAAGTCACTAAACATTAGGTACGTTACATTTTTGTCTGTTAGCAACAGCTCCAACCATCTTCTATCCATTATCCCATGTTTTTAGGAATTAGTGGTTACTGCACTATGACTTAGTCATTTTCAGGCTATTTCTTTCTTCTAAATAGAATAATAGTCTCTTGGGCCCTTAGTCAACACCACACGAGCCCAATAACAGCCTCCAAGCCCATTTAGACTTAGCAGCCACGTTCGGCTAATTTTGCATCGACTAATTTTGCATAAGCTAAATTTCCTCAGCTAAACCTGACTCAGCTACTGGTTATCAGCTACATATCCCAACTCAGCAACTGCGTTCAGCTCATCCTAATCCAACTGATCTTGGTATAGCCATTGGTTTAAGCTAAATAAACAAATAAGCTAATTACCGCAATCGGCTATCCGCTAAATTATTTTTTGGTGATAATAAATGCCCTCTGCATCTTTTAGCTGATGACGATAAGAGGAAACTGAAAGATGCATTAAGTTAGTCGAATCCAATTTCCGTTTTGGATACTGAACCTTCACCCTATCGGCTGCTCTAGTTCTCAGCTGACATAATTCATTGACTTGTAGGATCTTCTTTTCTACTGCCCTTGCTATCGACTAACATGACTCTATTGCATGTAGAAACTTGAATCTCCTGGAACTACTAGGTTTGCCTAGTTGACACGGCTAAATGTCCCCCCGTTCTATCTTATTCAATTGATCTTGGGAACTCCAACCTCTTAAAGACATTATGTTGGTAGTTAGTAGACTTATGTTGCCAATTTGACACACAGCTAAATATCCTTCACTTTGTCTTGTTCAGTTGGGATCCCTTTCTGTTTCCATTGCTTTCTTATGCCTCAGCTATTTCCATTCACCTTTGATGTAGGAAATGGTGAGCCGAACATTGTGCGACAGCTATTTCCACTTACCCTTTAATGTAGGAAATGGTAAGTTGTACATTGAAACCATGTTAGTGAATGCAGCTGAGAATAAATCATTATCAATTGTCATCTTAGCTACACCTTTGTAAGATAATTTAGACTTTCCACCCTTCAAAGTCTTTCGGACAGCATTTCCTTAGGATCTCGACTGCCATGACATTAGCTGCCTAATCACTGTAATAATCAGCTACTTCTTCAGACTCATCATAATCTTCAATAGAGATTAAGTGCTGAATATCTAGAATGAATCGTTCAGTTGCGGAAGCTTTGGTTGCCAGCTGACTCAAGTTTGAAAATTCCTTGGCTAGCAAATTTTCTCTCAACTGATGGTGCATGTTACCTACATCGATGGCAGGATATTCTGCTTCTGGAAGTTGTGTTGTACTCATTCTACTCAGCTTCCTGAATCTTTCAATGAAGTTAGCAGTCATTTCATCCTCTTCCTGTTTCAAATTCATCAAATCATTCTTTGTAACCGGGTTGAGGTTTATGGAACCTATCATGGAAGCATCTTTCCATGTCCGCCCAATTTTTGCACAGAATTAGAAGGCAGAGAGGAATACCAAGTCAATGCTATTCCTGTAAATGATAAAGGGAATAACTGCAGCTTGTAGTACTCATTCTGGTTTGCCTCTCCACGCTGGGCATTAAATATGCCAATATGTTCAATGGTAAACTTGTCATCTTCTCCTGAGAAAGTTGAGAATTTTGGGGTCTCAAACCCTTATGGCAATGGCACCACTCTGTCCACCCATTCAGGATATGGCTTTCGATACTCGGGCCTATTTAATGGCTTATGCTTCATGCCAAAGTACCTTTTTATAGTGTCAGCTATCATGTAGGGATCGATAAGCTGAGAGACAGTCGGTCCACTCTTAGCCATTGTCGACTAGCCAAAGATTGGTACTTGGGTTGGAGCATGACCTGACTGTCTGACATGCATTTGGTACATCGGCTCTAGCATGTTTGGAATCACTATTTGATTAGCCGTAGTAGGTGGAATTGATATCCATGACTGCTCTGCTGCATAATCATCAAGATTCATATATTGAGCCTTGTTGACAGCTGATTGATTAGCTGAGGTAGGTGGAATTGGATTCCATTGCTGCTCCCCAACATAATCATCAGATGCCTTATACAAAATCCCTCGAGGATGAATTGAACCCACTTGATCATAAAGCGGCTGTTCCGGGGCTAGTTGATAGTTTGACATATTAGCCGAGGTAGGTGGAATCATGTTCCGTGGCTGCTCCTCAACATAATTTTCAGGCAACTTTGTTTGAATTACCCCATAGCCCGTGGTAGTATACATCATACCCTCAAGCATAGTAACCTGTGAGTTTGCACCAATAGCCGTAGCATTTAATACAAAACCCGGCATACCAGGCTGGCCTGACGTATTTGATGACTTTTTAGCCGAGTGAACCTGTCCGTACTGCAATACTCGTTGAGATACATTATCATTTACAACCACTTTCCCCTCAAGGCTAGCAGCAGTAAGACCAATAAGCGCTGGTGTGACGGAACTTGGTTGAGGGGTCTGTTGAAGCATGTTCGGCTGGCCCAACTGATATGGGGCTGCCTGAAAATATTGACTTGGACTTGGCTTCATTTGTTGTGCATCACCAGCTGAAATTTGTTGCATAGGATTTGACCGTCTTGATTGCCCAATAATAGTAGAATTCGCCAAGTTTTCTCCAAAATTCAATTCTTGTAATTCTTGTTCCCTCACCTGAAGTACTTCGTTATGCACCATTGGTTTAACAATGTCTGCCAGCTGTTTAGACACATCGTACATAATGTCATGCACTCTCATATCTATTTTCTGGTGGATAGTTGAAGTGGTCATCACACTTGGATGATTTTGATCAGCCGTATAAGCTGCTAGTGTTGAATGTCCACGACAGTCGTGAACGATGCAGTAGACACTGATGGTTGAGAAGATGGCATGCCTAAGGCAATTGAAGGTTCAACTGCTATACGGCCGCCAATCTTCTTGGTAGTTGCTTGAGACGGTTCCAGGCTAAAATAATGTAATTGTGGCCCGAAAAGGTAAACTTCCCAATGAGTTCACCTTCTAGCTTGGTCCCACCGAGCGCGCCCTTTGTTGTTTACGTGTGAATTTTCTGATCCAGTCGAATAAGTGTAACACCTCCTTGGGCATTACCTCGTGAACAAGTGCATAAATAAAATTAAAAAGAATTTGCTGGTTGTTTTTGGAAAATTTGTTTATTTTAAGTCAGAAAACTTGGGTGGAAAAAAAATTAAATAAATAAAATTTTCTTCTTAATACTTCGGAAAATATGATGCACACATCAAATAATAAAACTACGTCATACTTGTCAACACCCATACATTGATTTTATTTATAAACAAAACCTCCCACAACGTACTAGCTTTTCTTAAAAATACTTCATTATTCCCAACTAAAAATTCAAACCACATAAAGGTTCTCACGACTACGTCTACCGACTTTCTGAAAAACACACAACCTAAGAAAATCCTAAGTTGGTCACTCTATAAGACATCTACTGGAAAGACCTCCATGGTCCTTACTGCGATCACTGACCTCTTCAAGGATCGAGACTGAACTCCTCGGGCGAACTGGAACACCTCTCCACCATATGCTCTTATGTACAGGTACAACAGCAAAACCAGAAAAACAGATATATAGTAAGGTGATATACCAATATATGAGTTTATTATGATAACCACATGACACACAAAACATCATACATATAAACTCACAACATATAAAATTCTCAACATGAACACAACAGTTTATCAATGAGCATCATTCCCAACAGTCAATCATTATTTATAAAAATGCACGACACTTCAATATACAACGTCTAAATTTTATACCTAATCTTCGGAGATCCCAACTTCGTTTTAAAAAGCACAACGTTCAATTTTCCATGGCACATTGTCCAACACAAGGCACAATGATCAACATTCATGGATTTCATTGTTCATCACGGCACAATGTACAACGTTACATGACACCTTGTCCATCAAGGTACCACGTTAAAACAACGTAGGCACGTCTGCCAAATAATGCATGTAAAACATTTTTTTCTCGTCATTTTTCTTTTTGTTCATTCTTTCCTTGTCGAAGCTCAAAGGCTCACGACCAGTCAAAATTGTCAACGTTAAGATTTTTCATTGTTAACATAGGACATGAAGTCTGAGTGCTCAATCACAATGCCTTAGACCGATGCCTCAGTCTTAGGTTCGTGGTTATAGAAAACAACATTCACCTTTAAAAACGTTTAGCACATCATATATGGAACGCAAAGTCCATAACAATGTATCATAGATTAAAGATCTACGTGTTCTTCTTACAGAACGCTAAAATCTTGACGTCTCGGCTACTAGGTTCACTTTTCAACGTTAATAATATTTTCGTTCTGTGAAACACAAATTCAAAACAAAAAATCCACAACTTATCCAAGTTGTTGGAAATGATTTCGCTAAGTAAAAACTCGTGTGCAGAAAATATTTTCCGTTTGAAATTCGTTTATAAAACGTTAAATTATAGAGAAATTCATTTTTCTCCAATGTTTTTCCTCTTAAAATGTCTTTTTCCGAAAACTTTAAATCTTGAAAAAGAACTCATTCATGACCCATTTTGGTCCAAAGAAAATGAAACTATTTTTAAAATGTTGCCGTAAAACTATTTTCTGAATTTCTCGTCGTTTAGAATTAAAATCATTTTCAAGTCAAAAATTGACTTTTTCTCTTAAAATAATTTTCTCAAAATGGAAATTAAGTTATTTTTGAAAAATAAATTTTCATAATAACTTTTTATATTATTTCATATATTTTTTTTGTAAAAATTAACGTCACTAAAATTTTTTCACAGTTACGTCCTCACTACTGCTTGTAGATCACTCTTACACTGTAAAGTCATTATAATAATATTATTTTCAACTTCTCTTCAAATTCCACAAAATTAACTTAAACAATATCTTCTTCAACGTTTTCAACTTATTCAACATTTTTCCAAGCTTTTATCCTTAATCTAAATTTTAGTAATCGACCATCAAGCACCGATCAAACAACCAATCAACAGTAAAATCACACATCACAGTTATTAAAAATATCACAGTTATAACATGCATCCCAAAGCATCAAACAACATATATAACAGATACATCACATATAAACATACATCACATAGAATAATAAATTAGATAAAAACACTGCATAAGTTAAAAGTAACAACTACACGAAATCACCAACAAGCATACAGACTCACAGATAGCACGTAGCTATCAAAAACCCCTCAGGTAAACTCCCCTTACCTCTTTAAGATTTCAAGTCTCGTTCTAGAAGTGTTTTTCGATTTGTTTCCGGTTTCCTCTGCGTAACACAGAATAATCAAATACCGTTTGATCCTTCACAACAAATCACAACCAAAAATTAACGCAATCAAACAAAACTCATCTAGTTCATGTGAACTAGGTTTCGGCCTTCACTAGTTTATTAGACTAGGGATGTTAAAATTTTATAAACTCTTGGATTAATGATCCTTAAGCATGATAAAGACATAATCAATGATCATTTGTCAATGATTTGAATCAAAACTCATCCAACCAACTAGGTTAGAGTTTCAGTATTCCTTAGAAAAATGGTCTAGGAATTTGATTTGATTTCTAATCACTTGGATTCAATAATCATAGGTATTAAAGAGATGAAATCAAGTGTCACATGACAAAGATTGAAGCAAAAATCCATTTATACCAAAACCTAGGGTTTCTGCCCTAAATGGAAAAGTAGAAAGGAAGAGTTTTCTTGATTCGTGCTTTTAAATGATAAATATAAAGATCATGATGAGTTCATAGAAATTGGTTTCTTGAAGGAGAAGACTTAGATGAGCAAGGAGGTGAGGTTTTATCTCTTGAAGCTTGAAGAAATGGTTAGGATTGATGAAGTTCTTCACAAAATAAACTTAGGTGTTCTTGAGTTTTTGAGAGGAAAGTGTGATGATGAAGATTTTGAGCTGTTTTGTAAATTTGGGCATATCTCCCAATATACTTATCCGTTTTTTATGATCTTTAGCTCGTTGGAAATAAACGATGAAAAGGAACAACTTTCATGTAGAAATTTTTTTGAGTTTCAGAATATAAGAGGGCCAAAGTTTGGGTATGGTTTCGGTGAGTATGAGTATCAATGAAGTTCTTATGTGTGTTCTTGTGTTTTTGAGAGGAAACTGGATAAGATGATGTGAAGTGAAGGAAAAAATGACTAAGTGTGGTGTGTGTAAGGGTGTGGCCATGAGAACGGAGGGAATTTTTGTCCAAAATTTCTCATGCACACTTGTAGTTCTCATTAAATATCAAGGGTAAAATGGTCATTTCTATAAATAAATATCTAGCTATTTAAGAAAGTAATCATTACCAATGTGTGGTGGAGGATTTATAAATGGCATGGCTGATTTGTGACCACCAAAAAGAAGATGAAGCCAATTTGAATTCGTCTTGCCTTAACCATGGTTAACTTTTGACTAGTATAGGTTATGTTAAGTTTAGGGCATTTTAGTCTTTTCGCACTTAAACTCATCATTACATGCATTGAATGCTGGATGAGTCACCCCTATATGACTCTTCATAGATGACTCATTGTCTTCATCCATACGGTGTCTGTTGGAACCAAAGTGGTTTTGGATTAAATAATCTCTAAGTTTTGATGCTAACAAAAGGATTAAATTTACTTGGAAAAGTGTTAGTTGAGATCTAACATGTGCTTTCAAGTTATGCAGGAATATTTAAATATAAGTAAAAGAAACATGGGATAAGTTTTCATTGAAAAATACGCGTCCACCCTTGTAGATGGGCTGCTCAATATTTTTGTAAAGTTACTTATTTATTTATTTGAGTAGACCGGTTTTCTTAAGTAGACGACGCTCTAAATGTTTGCTAGACGAATACCAAAATAACTTGTTAGATACAGCAAGTCCAAAGACTTGATAATAAGCGCGTCCATCTTGCCACGTAAGCAGACGGAAGTAATTAGTAGAAAAAAATGAACTGAAAAAATAAAGTAATCTAGTAAACTAGCTTTAACTGCCACGTCACTGGACGGAGATCTTCATAACTCATTGAGGAATAGCAAGTCCAAAGACTTGATAGACGAGAGGATATGCCACATCATCAGACGAGCAAAATAAAATATTGAACAGACTTAGCCTCACATATAACTAAGTAGACGGAGTTTTTTTAAAGTAGACGAGCTCCATCTTTGAATGAATTAAATGCAATCTGAATCTGTTGAATTTATTTCAAATGATTGATATTTATTTCAATAGAATATGTGTTCTTCACATTTGTCTTATCTGCTTTAATGTTTTACCTTGTTGTAAAAGAAACATAGTACCATCAAGAAATGCAAAAAGCAGAATCGTATAATGAGATACTGCAAAACGATCTGTACGATGACAACATTATGGCTAAAAAAGCTGGATTGTACACAAAGGAGGAACAACAAGTTCTCAAGCTACAATACTCAGAGCAGTAAGCCTCCAATTTCATGCTACCTCGATAACCAAGAGTACTATTTAGCTTGCCACAATCAAGCTACCAGTCACAACGGATATCATGCATTAAATGCTATCTCTAAACGGGATTATTCAAAATAACCGTTGAAGAAATACAAGTGAATAAAAAGGTCACTATAAATAGAAGACCTGAGATACTGAAGAACGACTCTCGACTGCACAACATTGCGAGCTCAACTTTTGTCAAACTAGAATCACTCATACTCATATTTCCTTAAAAAGACGAAGTCAGTATTTCTTAGTTTGAATATTGTGAAAATAGTTATATGATCTTAAACTGACATATCCTCACACATAGTGAGTTAAGAAGATCAAACATTAAATCTCTTTGTTAGAGTTAGAGCCTGAAGAGGATTGGTAAGAAAGAAATACTTGTAGCCTGGAGAGGTGTTGAATACTTGGTGGTAATCTATTTGGAAGATAGTGGAGAAAAACCTTCAAGTAGAAGGGACAAGACGTAGCTCTTGGTTGGAAGAGAGTGAACCAGGATAAAACATATTGTGTGATTCTTCTATCTCTGAACTCTTACAGCTTTATTTGTTTCTTACTAACCGAGGGGGGTTTGATATTTCTTTTGTTAAAGCCTTTCAAAAAGGATATATTTCTTTGTGCTTGCTTCTATTTCCAATCTCCTTGTGTGAAAAATTTGTTTTAAAGGTTGTTTTCGAAAATTATTAACAAACACAATTCAACCCCCCTTCTTGTGTTTGCCTGTGTCAACTTCAGTTGGTATCAGAGCTCAACCTCGATAGGGTTGAGCATCTAACTAGTGCTGAGGGAGTATGACCCAACAACCATGGATGCAGAAGGACAAGCTATCAACAGACCTCCTCTCTTTGATGGAACAGATTATGACTACTGGAAGAAGAGAATGATGGCCTTCTTGGATGCACAGAATGTAGATATTTGGGAGCTGATTGAAACTGGCCACACTGAACCAAGAGATGAAGCTGGAGCTGTTGTTCCTATAGCCCAATGGACTCAAGAGCAGAAAAACCAACATCAGCTGAATCTGAAGGCTAAGCACTATCTCATGTGTGCTATAACCATATCTGAACATGACAAAGTTCACAGTTGAAATGCCGCTAAAGAAATCTGGGATACTCTTGCCCTAGCTCATGAGGGTTCCTCACAAGTTAAGGAAACAAAGATCAGCATGCTGGTTCATCAGTATGAGCTGTTCAAGATAGGTGAACAAGAAACTATAGACCAAATGTTTGGAAGATTCCAAACCATCACCAACAGTCTCAGATCTCTTGGAAAAGTTTATGAAAATAGAGATCATGTCAGATAAATCCTAAGAAGTCTATCCAAGCAATGGAGACCCAAAGTAACTGCTATTCAGGAAGCCAAAAACCTGAATACACTCTCTCTGGAAGAGCTTCTTGGATCTCTCAAGGTTCATGAACTTGAACTTAATGAAGAAGAAAATTCCAGAAAAGGAAAATCTATTGCCCTAAAGGAAAAGAAAGCAAGTTCATCAAAAGTTCTCAAAGCTGCTGAGTCATCAAATAAGTCTGAATCTTCTGATAATGATGAAGGATCAGATAAGAATGAATTGTCCTTTATCTCCAGGAAGGTTCAACATATGTTGAGAAAGAAAGATGGTTTCAGAAGGAAGCAACTCAAAAAAAAGTTTTCCAAGGAGAAGTCAGACTTCAAGGAAAAAGGTCCACCCTTGTGCTATGAATGCAGAAACCTGGTCATTTCAAAGCTGACTGCCCTGAGCTAAAGGATGAAAAGAAATTCTTCAAAAAGAAAAAAGGCTTAATGGTTACATGGGAGGATCTTGATCTGTCTTCATCAGATGAAGAAAATAAAGCTGAGGAAGAGGCAAATATCTGTCTCATGGTAGACACTACATCAGAAAGTGAATACACTGATGCTGAGGTAATGGACTCTAACCCGTCCACTCTTCAAAATTCATTTGATGAATTGTTGCACGAATCATCTATACTACCACGAGAATACAAGAGTCTCAAAAAGAAATTTTCTAAACTGACTAAAGAATATGATAGGGTTTGCACTGAGAAACAAAACCATAAGGATGAAAATGACATACTAAAATCAGTGAATGTCAGTCTAGTTGACAAAATAGTTTGTGAACCTTATGTTTCTTGTGAAGTCGCAAAACTGAAACAAGATGTAACATATCTAACAGATTCTCTGTCAAAGCTTGTAGGTGGCTTAGATAAGCTTAGTCTCATTTTAAGGTACTCTAGGTCACCTCATGATAAATCTGGTCTTGGTTATGACAAAGAGAAGCAAGATGCATCTCACAAAAGGTCAAAACCACTTACACAATATAGAGCTTCAAAAGTTCCAAATAAATATACTAAAGCTAAGTCTAGCTCGTCCAACACCTTTTGCAAAGTGTGTGGAAAAAGTGGGCATATTACATCTAGATGCATACACAATAAACATGCTAAGCATACTTATCCAGTAACAACTAACAAGAAAGGACCCAAGTCAGTTTGGGTACCTAAAGATAAGATAATACCTGTTGCATATTTTCTTAACAACAGGAAGAAAATAGATGTCTTAGTACTTGGACAGTGGCTGCTCACGACACATGACGGGAGAAATGTCTATGTTCCAAAACCTTAAGCCCAAAGATGGTGGCTGGGTCATATTCGGAGGAAATCAAAAAAGGAAAATCATTGGTATAGGTAAAATTGGTAAACATCATTTTCCCCCCCATTGGATATGCAGTGTCTTTTGATAAGAACATGTGTACTGTCAAGAAAGATGATGGATCAATTTTAATCACTGCTAAAAGGCAAAACAATCTCTATAAGATTGACTTGGAGGACCTCTCAAATCAAAGTGTCTCATGTTTAGTGTCCATTGAAGATGAGCGATGGATTTGGCACAAAAGGCTAGGTCATGCAAGCTTGAAATTAAGATAAACAAGCATAACCTCGTGAGAGGACTACCAAAGGGAAAATAAGTCAAAGGTTCTTTTGAATATAAGAATGTTGTAAGTACCAATAGACCACTAGAGTTGCTACATCTTGGTCTTTTTGGTCCAACAAGGACTGCCTCTGTCAGTGGTAAGAAATATGGTCTTGTCATAGTAGACGATTACACTAGATGGACATGGGTTATGTTCCTAACTCACAAGGATGAGTCTTTTAAGGTCTTTTCTGTTTTCTGCAAACATGTACAGAATGAAAAAGGCATGTGTATCACTTCAATTAGAAGTGACCATGGGGGAGAGTTTGAAAATGAGCTATTTCATAAGTTCTATGAAGAAAGTGGTATCCTTTACAACTTTTCAATACCCAGAACACCACAACAAAATGGTATGGTAGAGAGCAAGAACAGATCTCTTCAAGAGATGGCTAGGACTATGCTCAATGACAACTCTGTCCCTAGACACTTCTGGGTTGAAGCTGTTAATACTGCCTGCTACATTTAGAACAGAATATACATTAGACCTATCATGAATAAGACTCCTTATGAACTGTGGAAAGGACGAAAACCCAACATATCTTATTTGCACCCTTTTGGTTGTAAATGCTATATACTGAATACTAAAGATCAACTTGGTGAGTTTGATGCTAAAACAGATAATGGAATACTATTAGGATATTATGAAACATCTAAAGGCTTTAGAGTTTATAATTCTAGGACTCTGATAGTAGAGGAAAGTATTCATGTCAAGTTTGATGACAAAC
This sequence comes from Sophora flavescens, assembly GCA_030762895.1. NCBI lineage: Eukaryota > Viridiplantae > Streptophyta > Magnoliopsida > Fabales > Fabaceae > Sophora > Sophora flavescens. The sequence continues at coordinate 124,788,132 of CM061065.1, forward strand.
AGCCTGATAATAAATTATCAGAGCTATATGAAGTTTTTGCAGATCTTGATCTAAACATTCCAGGAGACTCACCAGAGATAAAAGTTGATGATCAAGCAGATGACCCCACTCAACAACCAGAAACTTCCACTTCTCAACATGATACAGTTCAAAAATCTTGGTACTTCAAGAATTATCATCCACAAGATCAGATCATTGGAAACCTCAATGACAAGCTAAGAACTAGATCAACCTTCAGAGAACAAGGCATTTCTGCACTAGTCTCTGAGTTTGAACCAAAGACAGTAGACGAGGCTCTACTGGACGATGGTTGGATTCTAGTTGTGCAAGAAGAACTCGATCAGTTTGAAAGAAGTGATGTTTGGACTCTGGTTCCCCTGCCCAAAGACAAATCAGTGATTGGGACAAAGTGGGATTACAGAAACAAACTTGATGAAAATGGTAAGGTAATAAGAATCAAAGCAAGACTTGTTGCTCAAGGTTTCTCTCAAGAAGAAGGTATAGATTATACTGAAACTTTTGCACCTGTTGCTAGATTAGAAGCTATTAGAATTCTACTTTCATTTGTTGCACATCATAGTATTATGCCTTTTCAGATGGATGTTAAAAGTGCTTTTCTAAATGGCTTTATTAATGAAGAAGTCTATATTATGAAACCTCCGAGTTTTGAGTGTGAAACACATCCACGAACATGTATATAAGCTTAAGAAAGCTTTATGCGGACTTAAGCAAGCTCCTAGAGCTTGGTATGACAGACTAAGTTCCTTTCTTATGGAAAATGGATTCAATAGAGGAAAGGTTGACACAACCTTATTTAGAAAATCCATTAAGTCTAATTTCATAGTTGTACAAATATATGTTGATGATATTATTTTTGGTGCAACCAATGAGTCTCTATGCAAGGAATTCTCTAAGTTAATGCAGAAAGAATTTGAAATGAGCATGATGGGAGAACTCAAATTCTTCCTTGGACTTCAACTAAAACAAACCATGGACGAGGTGCTCATCCACCAAACTAAGTATACAAAAGTGCTTCTGAAGAAGTTTAAGATGGATGAGTGTAAGCCAATGAATACTCCTATGCACCCCACTTCCCTACTGAACAAAGATGATAAAGAGAAAAAGGTATACCAAAAGGTATACAGAGGTATGATAGGATCTCTCTTATATCTTACCGCGTCTAGGCCTGATATTATGTTCAGTGTATGTTTATGTGCTCGATTTCAATCTGATCCTAGAGAATCTCACTTATCAGCAGTTAAGAGAATTTTTAGATATTTAAAAGGTACTACTAATCTTGGTTTGTTCTTTAAGAAAAATGAAGTTTACAGATTATTTGGTTTCTGTGATGCTGACTATGCTGGAGATAGAATTGAAAGAAAAAGCACTAGAAGAGGATGTCACTTCATTGGACCTAATCTTGTCTCATGGTCAAGTAAAATACAAATTACCATTGCCTTATCAACTACTGAAGCTGAGTATATATCAGCTGCAAGTTGTTGCTCACAACTTCTCTGGATCAAACATCAATTGGAGGACTACAATGTGTTTGTAAGTAGTATTCCACTTTTGTGTGATAATACTACTGCATTAAATCTATCTAAGAATTCAATTTTGCATTCTAGAGCTAAGCATATAGAGATTAAACATCATTTTATTAGGGGTTATGTGCAAAAAGGTGTGTTTGATATTCAATTTGTAGATACTGACCATCAACGGGCAAATATCTTTACTAAACCTCTTGCAGAGGACAGATTCATCTTTATTAGGAAGCATCTTAATATGATATGTGTGGATTAATTTAGGCGTCCAGCCTTGAGAAAAATTTGTTTTGTTAATCTTGCATCTACTACCTATGCACGTCTAATACCTGTTAAAAGTGTGCGTCTATTGCATGTTGTGTAGCACGTCCATATGACGCGTCCACTATTGTTGGTTACCGCGTCCATTGTATAGTTTCAGACGAGTCCACATCTGCTTGTGTTTAAACATATTTTTTAATAAATGCATTTATTTTGTCTCAATGACAAATTTCTCCTTTATTCTATATGCTGAGTCAGTATTTCCATCAATCCCATCAAGACCTTTTTAAAGTTCCAAGTTACCAACATCGTTTTATCAATAATGACATGTCATGTCAAAAGTTTTTTTTTAACCTTTGGGATTCAAAATTCCTTTAAAAGTAATATTTTCCCTCTGAGAAAAACTTTACACTTCCCTAACCTCTCGAGCTCTCTCTCTCTCTGCTTTCAAACCATAAGCTCTTTGTTCACCTAAAATGGCTTCCTCTTCAACCTTCAACGTGGATAAGCTTAACTTGGCATTTGAGAATCATTTCAACTTTGGAGTGTTGCAAGACTACAACTTAGACATAAGCAAGTATATTAATACAGCTGGGTGAGGAGGACTCTTCACAGAGAAAGTCTGTCTTTCCCAACCTGATTAGGGATTTCTGGAGGAATGTTCAAGTGACTGATACTGACTTATTCTCTACGGTGTTGAGAAAGAAGATTATAGTCTCGGAGAAGACTATTGCTGATGTCATTTTCTGTGCTCAGGAAGTTTTAGTTTTTACTGAGTCACGGGAAGCTGATTTGGGTGGCTCTGGGACCATTGAAGTTTGTCTCATGAAAGAAGACACAGTCATAACTCATACTTGGAAAGCTGTTGAAATGAAGGACATTGTTCGCATCCTTCATCAGCTTCTTAATAAGGTGGTTCTTCATAAGGTTGGATCCAAAGACAACCTCTCCTCTCTGCACAAATTCTACCTTTGCCATCTTCTCACCGAAACAAAGATCAATCTTCCAAGAATTCTGTATGGAAGATTTAGAGATGCTGTGATGAACAAGAAAAGACTCTCAGCATTTCCCTATTGCCATCTTCTTTCTAAGATCTTCAAGGCTCAAGGAATTCATGAAATTCTTGCTACAAGCAAGGACTCCTGAGAAGCAAGCTAGGATCTTAATTGAAAAACCAATGTCGGCTACAAACTTTGGTAAAATGAACATAGCTAACATGAACCTCAGTACTTATGCTGCTGCTGCAATGGCCAAAACTGAGGAGCTGATGAAAATGAAAGAGGAAATGGTAGAACAAAACACTGCTGAGGCTATGGAGCCAAAGAAGAATATCAAGAAAAAGACCATTGCAGCAAGGAAGCCTTCCAAGAGACCAGCTGGTAGCATTGTTATCACGGAATCTTCTGATGCTTCTGCTGTGAAGAAGCAAAGAAGAGTGATCTTCTCACACAATGAAGATGAGGAAGCTGATGAGGACAGCGTTCCTCTCAGTACAATCCTGAAGAAGCAGAAAACTTCTGTTGCTGAGGCCGTTGTGCCTGCTACAACAAAACCCAGAAGGCAACCGGCAAGAAAAACCGGAACAACTAAGACCTCTAAGGTAACAATCTCTGCTAGTGATCATGTTCAAATAGAAGTAGATGTCTTAGTGTCTAGTCTAGAAACTAGAGTTGATGATGTTCCTGTTGATGATAACATTGCTGTCTCCACTCTAGATGATGTATACATTCCCACACCCCTTTCACCCCAACCAACACAAATAACCACTCTACAATTTCAACCTATTATCCCTGCCGATGATCCCCGGTTCAATCAACCAGATGATGCCATTTCCTCTGGTGCTCCTTTACCCAAACCCTTGAGAACCCTATTTCCCTTCACCCCAAATTATGTTCTTTATGATGGCAAATCTGAGGATTGGGCCAAGGTAAAAGAGGAATGGAGAGTTCTATTTCACTCTCACCAACCTGAACCCGAACACATTCCCAACAAATGGTATTACCTGAGTATGAGGAAGAAGTCAGCCCACCTGTTGAAACCCTTTACCTACCTCATCCTGATTGTAAATTAATCAAAATTGTGCCTTCACAAATGCATAACCACTCAGGACCATTAGTCACTCACCTACCCCCAAACAAATTCCACAGAAAAATTTACCCTAACCTTGTCAAAACTCCTCCTTTCATACCCCTCACTGATGGAGTTGAGAGGCACATTATACCTGTTTGGGAGACTGACCCCAAAAGAAAAAAAATCTTCCTACCATCCCTGAGCAAAGAGCAAGATCCTCAAAGCATGTTCCCATGATCATGCCAAGGGACACAAAATGGGTATCCTTTGAGCATCCCATAGTCTTTGGGATAGCCTCTGATTTCTTCCAGGATCGGCTCATCTATGAAATGCTGAAGTGGGAATTCAGTCATTTCAGAGTTGATAGAGCCACGCATTTTGTCCCTCCATCCCGTCTAAGACAGAATGAAGCAACCAGAGTTGGAATCATGCCTTACAGAATCTGTCCATGACTGCCGATGGTAGATCTGAATAAGGACAAGGACAAGAAGAACAAAAGATTCAAAGGAGCCATGCCTGAAGCTGAATCAGCAATGCTTGATCTACATCAAGAAACTTTTGACTACTCAATGTTGGATTTCTTTTTGCATACTGAATCCATTGGGTTGATCAATGAACATCGTGCTGCAGATATCTGGAAGTCTCACATTATTCACTACACACGAGAAGCATCTTCCTCTTAACTGACTAAAGAAGAGAAGAAGGAAATCCCTCAGGTTAGAGGGAAGTGTGGTCTTTCAAATTTCAGGTATATGATCTATAAAGACCTTTGGGCAAAAGAAATCTCAGTGATCCCTTCACCTACTTCAGAGCCTATCGAAGATGAAACTGTTGTTGAAGAACCTGATCAAAATGCCGCTACTGTTTACTTAGAAGAAACAGCTGAATCCATTCACAATCAGAGGTCATCAGAAAAACACTCTTCTCAACCATTAGCTCTAGCTGTGATGCACCCTTCAGATCATTCAAGAACATTAAGCACGTTTCAAGAGTCTGCTGAAAGCTCAAGGCAACAGGCTCTGCCACCTAATCTTGAAGAGGTTCTTGGAAAAATTGTTGATGAAAGGGTTGGAAAATTAGTTGAAGAAAAAGTTGAAAAGATGACAGATAAAATCACAGAAGAAGTCTCTTAGAGAGTCCAAGTTTCTATGGCTCCAACCTTAGAGGTTGTGAATAAAATGATGGAATTACTCATGGATTTCAAGAAAATCTAGACTCAGAATCCTCCACCTCCACCACCTCCTCCTGCCTAACCTTAAACTTTTATCCTTTTTTTATAGTGACAACGATGGTCCACTCTTTTTACCTTTTTGGCTGATGACAAAAAGGGGGAGAAATGAAAGGAAAGAGATTTGTTTATATATATATATATATATATATATATATATATATATATATATATAAAGTCAGTTTTGAAAAGCTCATATTTATCTGCATATGCATATTCTTTTCTACTTGCTAACTGCTTTGTTACTTATGTTTGCTTATTTGCTTTGATATTTGCTGACTAGGCTTATTTATTCCTTCATATATACTCTAAGTATGATAAGCTGATGCACCTATCTGTTAGTTTATATGCAGTTATTTTTCATATGCTTTTTCTGCTTAATTATTTGAATGATTTGTCTTAGGGGGAGCCCTGCAAGCTCTCTTAGACTTTGTTTTTCATATTTAATTAGTTTTGTCTTCATCAAAAAAGGGGAGATTGTTGGAACCAAAGTGGTTTTGGATTAAATAATCTCTAAGTTTTGATGCTAACAAAAGGATTAAATTTGCTTGGCAAAGTGTTAGTTGAGATCTAACATATGCTTTCAAGTTATGCAGGAATATTTAAATATAAGTAAAAGAAACATGTGATAAGTTTTCATTCAAAAATACGAGTCTACCCTTGTAGACGGGTTGCTCAATATTTTGATAAAGTTACTTATTTATTTATTTGAGTAGACTGGTTTTCTTAAGTAGACGGGGCCCTAAATGTTTGCTAGACTAATACTAAAATAACTTGTTAGATACAGCAAGTCCAAAGGCTTGATAATAAGCGGGTCCATCTTGCCACGTAAGCAGACGGAAGTAATTAGTAGAAGTAAATGAACTGAAAAATAAAGTAATCTAGTAGACGAGCTCTAACTGCCACGTCACTGGACGGAGATCTTTATAACTCATTGAGGAATAGCAAGTCCAAAGACTTGATAGGCGAGGGGATATGCCACGTCATCGGACGAGTAAAATAAAATATGGAACAGACTTAGCCTCACAAATAACTAAGTAGACGGAGTTTTTTAAAAGTAGAAGAGCTCCATCTTTGAATGAATTAAATGCAATCTGAATCTCTTGAATTTATTTCAAATGATTGATATTTATTTCAATAGAATATGTGTTCTTCACATTTGTCTTATTTGCTTTAATGTTTTACCTTGTTTTAAAAGAAACATAGTACCATCAAGAAATACAAAAAGCAGAATCGTACAATGAGATACTACAAAACGATCTGTACGATGACAACTTTATGGCTGAAAAAGATGGATTGTACACAAAGGAGGAACAACAAGTTCTCAAGCTGCAATACTCAGAGCAGTAAGCCTCCAATTTCATGTTACCTCGATAACCAAAAGTACTATTTAGCTTGCCACAATCAAGCTACCAGTCACAACGGATATCATGCATTAAATGCTATCTCTAAATGGGATTAGAGATAGTGGAGAAAAACCTTTAAGTAGAAGGGACTGGATGTAGCTCTTGGTTGGAAGAGAGTGAACCAGGATAAAACATCTTATGTGATTCTTCTATCTCTTAACTCTTACAGCTTTATTTGTTTCTTACTAACTGAGGGGTTTTGATATTGCTTTTGTTAAAGCCATTCAAAAAGGATATATTTCTTTGTGCTTGCTTCTATTTCTAATCTCCTTGTGTGCAGAAATTGTTTTAAAGGTTGTTTTCGAAAATTATTAACAAACACAATTCAACCCCCCTTCTTGTGTTTGCCTGTGTCAACTTCAGTTGGTATCAAAGCTCCGCCTTGAAAGGGTTGAGCATCTAACTAGTGTTGAGGGAGTACGATCCAACAACCATGGATGCAGAAGGACAAGCTATCAACAGACCTCCTTTCTTTGATGGAACAGATTATGACTAGTGGAAGAAGAGAATGATGGCCTTCTTGGATGCACAGAATGTAGATATTTGGGATCTGATTGAAACCGGCCACACTGAACTAAGAGATGAAGCTGGAGCTGCTGTTCCTAGAGCCGAATGGACTGAAGAGCAGAAAAACCAACATCAGCTGAATCTGAAGGCTAAGCACTTTCTCATGTGTGCTATAACCAGATTTGAACATGACAAAGTTCACAGCTGTAATACCGTTAAAGAAATCTGGGATACTCTTGCCCTAGCTCATGAGGGTTCCTCACAAGTTAAGGAATCAAAGATAAGCATGCTGGTTCATCAGTATGAGTTGTTCAAGATGGGTGAACATGAAACTATAGACCAAATGTTTGGAAGATTCCAAACCATCACCAACAGTCTCAGATCTCTTGGAAACATTTATGAAAATAGAGATCATGTCATAAAAATCCTGAGAAGTCTATCCAAGCAATAGAGACCCAAAGTAACTGCTATTCAGGAAGCCAAAAAGGGAGCATCTGGTGTAGAAGGTGAGGTGGGAAGCTATCTAAGGTTGCATAAAAGCGATAAAGGAAAGCAATAAAGGAAAATGATAAAGGAAAGTGATAAAGGAAAATAAAAGTAAAGTAAAGAAAAATATGAATAAATTGTTTGATTGATGAGTGTTGTATTTTACAATCTATACAACTGATATTTATAGGCAAAAAAGTCAGCTATTCTAAAGCTATTCCCATTAGTCATTAACTCCTAAATTTAAGCAGTTGCAAGCACATTATGGCTGACAAAAACAATTAAGAATAATGCCCACTAAGACCACTAACTCCATTCAGCTGGCCACCTGCTAACCATCTACCCAAGTCCCTAAACTTTAGGCGCGTTACATTTTTGTCTATTGGCAACAGCTCCAACCATCTTCTATCCACTATCCCATGTTTTTAGGAATTAATGATTATTGCACTATGACTTAGTCATTTTCAGGCTATTTCTTTCTTCTAAATAGAATAATAGTCTCTTGGGCCCTTAGTCAACATCCGCACGAGCCCAATAACAACATCTAAGACACCCCGATGGGAATTAAAGAAAACCCTAATTAACAAAGCCTTAATTCGTAATTAACGTTGTCGCGACTATTACAGATGAAAGTATATATAAAAACTTTAATAAAATAAAACAGTTTAATATTCACAAGTGACGTCATCCACACATATATAGAATATATACATCACATCTTTCGGAGTACGCTAAGTCCCTTCCATGGGACCATTACAACCTACAACCATCTGTACAGACTCAAAGTATAAACATATAAAGACTAACCAAAGAGATATAGAAGAAGTCCTAGAGATACCCGTCCCACATCTCAAAATACAAAACAATCTCAGAGAGGCCCACTACCTACATATGCACCCGACATATCCACATCATAGGTGATGTGGGCATCTAGAACTACCCTTGCCTTTGCCGTCACAGCGTCTATATAACTATGGTGGGATCTTCTGTAGTTAGTGTTGTGGCCGGTAGTCATTCCAAGTTGTCGTTCCCATCTTGTCGTTGCTGTTCATCTTCCATACAAATAACATACATAGAAACGTAGAGAAAGAAGGGAGATAAGAAACTCTAATATAGTTATAAAAATGGGGATGGGGACACATAGAACAACAATTACATATACATATACATATACATATACATATACATATACATATACACATACACATACAACAACAAAACAATCATCCATCAAGTCACACCAACACAGTCATCCTCAAAGATCACAATCTCATATCAATCCTATAAGGAGTCTCACTCCTATGCATGTCGGCCGATGTCTCTCATACGGAACTCAGTCTCAAGACATTTCCTTATCAAGCCTCTTTACTTGGTAATTCCCTTATCAAGCCAGTCTGCTTAGAAATCCCTTATCAAGCCATTCTTAACTGTATAGTCTCATACCTAAACAGTCCACTGAGGAATTCCTTATCAAGCCAGTTTGCTTAGAAATTCCTTATCAAGCCATTCTTAACTGTATAGTCCCATACCTATACAGTCCACTTAGGAATTCCTTAACAAGCCAATCTGATTAGAAATTCTTTATCAAGTCATTCCTAACTGTATAATCCCATACCTATACAGTCCGCTTAGGAATTCATTATCTAGCCAGTCTGCTTAGGGAATGCCAGTGAGTTTGTCTGGTAATATTCGATGCAAAAATCATCATTAAGTTAACACCTGGAAACCTTCTCTTATGTTCACGGTCATTTACAGTCATCGCTGACCCTCAGTGGATGCCCATACATTCTCGGTCTTAAAGTCACAATCTCAAGACATTACCACGGTGTTAGCTCTCAACTTATCCATACATACATACATATATATATATATATATATATATATATATATATATATATATATATATATATATATATATATCCATCGAATCAATCCACCATCCACAATCATGAATACAATAATAATAAATTTAAGCACTCGCATCAATCAACATAATTGAACATTTTATAGCAAACAACATATCAAAATATAAATCGAGACAACCCCAATTAGCACAATTTCTCTAACCTAGGGTTCAAGCCTAATGTCGATAAATCTACAACAACTAAACCCGAGACAATGTTAAAATAGTATTTAAATAGTGTTTAGTCATTGTCGATTACTCGACATACTATTAGGGTGCGGGGCACTCTACACAAATGCATATACAATTATTATTCTACGCTTGCCTCCCGACGATGTATGTTACTTTCTCCCCACCTGGCAAGATATGCATGCTTTCACGTAAAAAAGTACTGAGCACAACACTGCGACCGGTACAACCTTGACATGCTTTTCAACAATACAACCCGGACAACGTGGCAATTTGGACCTAAGCAAAAACAGATTCAAAAGTGAATTCTCTGCCTAGGGAAAGGTATTAAAAATGGTTACTATTAGAACTCAATAACTTCGATCTCCAGACCTTTTCTCACCAATCCGAACAATGACAATGAAGAACAACAAGTCATGAACCATCGACAAAATGTCGGCTCGATCCAACAAGTTAACGACTCCTCGGTGGTGGTTGTACGGTGTGAAGGTTGGTGGTTATGTTTGATGACTGTTTCACAATTTGGGGCCACGATGCAGGCTAAATAGCTCACACTATGGAGATCTAAAGGAAAATCCGAATGGTAAGAATGGAGAAACACACGCCTGGAACCTTCTCACCAAATTTGAACACGACCCAACTATTGTAGAATATATGGTGATGATTTGTATATGGCCACTCCAACCAAGATCTCAACAATGGCATCTTGCACTTGTTCTATGCTCTCTCTTCATTCAAGCCCAAAAAGAAGATGACTTGGTCATTTTTCTCAGTTGAAGTGAATTACTGATGTTTTGTGGTAGGTGGTTTGATGGGAAGCTTTAGGTGTCACACTTTTAGCTTGCTTAGCTTAATATGTGTCATTACTTTAAGATAGTTGAGTATTAGGTGTCATTAGGAGATGAAGTCATGTGTTAGTGGGCTAGGTGTCATCCTTAGGATAGTTTAGGCTTAGTTAGTGGAAGATGAGGTGTAGTCCTTATGTCCACTTCCCTCCTGATCGTGACACGTGTCCTATCCAGTGTCGCCCTGTCAGCACAACCGGGTGTTTTCTTCAACATTTTCCTGCGTAATCTATTGCTGAGATATTTTTCTTAAATATTTTAGACTAATCCTAAAAACTTATAGTACTCAAGCCTGACCTAATTTTAATATTCTAATTCTCAATTAATTAATCAACAAACTAATTAATCGCTCGGTTTAGCGTTTGTTTGCGTTTCGGACCCGTTTCAACTCTGATTCTCCTAAAACTTGAAACACAAGCTAACTAACACCAAAGGAACATGATTAAGTCTTTAATCATACTTAATCTCTTCCTTAAACCCTAATCAAGAAATCGGGGTGTTACATTACTATCCCCCTTTAAAATAAATTTCGTCCTCGAAATTTAAATTAAGTTACCTAATACGAAAAGATGCGGATATTGCTGTTGCACGTCAGCTTCTCTTTCCCATGTCACATCACCAGTAACTGCATCCCAGATGACCTTGACTAAAGGATTCTGCTTCCCGCAGAGTACTTTTATCCTTCGGTCCTCCATCCGTACAGGCAATGCCTCATACTCAAAGTTTTCTCTTAACTGTATTGATTCGGGTTTTATTATGTGCGATGGATCGGGATAGTATCTTCTGAGTTGAGATACATAGAAAACATCATGAAGGTTCGAAAGATTTGGCAGTAAGGCTATCTGATAAGCAACTGGACCAATTCGAAATGGTCTAATAAAACGAGGTGTAAGCTTTCTGGATTTTATTGCCCTACGAATTCTAGTCCTCGGTGTGACTCACATGAAAACATGATCGCCTTCCTGGAACTCTAAAGGTCTTCTCCTCTTGTCGCTGTAACTTTTCTACCTATCCATCGCTGCTTTCATTTTCTCCCGAATCTTCTGAACTTGTTCCATTGGGGTTGTACCACCTTTGGTCCAATCAATTGATTTTCTCCTGTCTTGTTCACGTTGAGGATGATAAGCCAAACTCATTCTTAGCATAGTTCCCAAAGCTTTGTGTAAACTTTGCGAGAACCTTGATGTAAATCTCGGATCCCTCATGCAAATTATACTTGCTAGCACCCCATGCACTCTGACTACTTCCTTGATGTAGAATTGGATTGGACATACTCTGCAACTTCCTTTTTCATCCCAGGCCACCAGAACATTTTCCTCAAGTCTTCATACATCTTTGTGGCACCTGGATGGAAACTCAATTTGTTTTTGTGTGCTTCTTCTATAATCAAATTCCTAACTTAATTCTTATCTTCAGGCACACATATCCTTTCTCTAAACCTTATGATTTCATATGTACCTCTTTAAAATTCTACTATCTTACCTTATTTTATCATCTAGTTAATCTTATGGAGATACTGGTCTTCAACTTGTTTCTTCCAAACTAAGTCTAGGAATCCAGTGGTGATAGTTGTAAAAGCCTGATTTTAATTATGTTGTTCAACCAGTTAAAATATAATTAATTATATTTTAATCTGAGAGTTAAAAAGTGTTTTTGAATAAAACAAAATCATATTCATAGTCTACTTTATGGTAGAGGGTTACGGTAAAATTTTCGGTTAAAAATTCAGACGAAAGCGGGTCTGCGTTTTCACTACCGGTACAAGTTTACTGTGCAGAAAACCTAATTTTGACCCGTGAACGAGATAGTTAGTGTTTTTATTATGTTTCCTTCAACTTTGGTTATTTTGAAAATTTTCGTTCAAAAATAAAATATAATATTTTATTCGGGCGAAAACGTCGGAAGAATTACGATCAGAAATGCAACCGGCACGAAATGGAGCAGAATAAGAGACATAAAAGGCATGAGGTGAGATGAGGGAGTGAGGTGACTCACTAGAGGTATGGCCTAAGCTACCTTCTAAAAAGTGGTCATGATGGACTTTTTGAAATATATCATATTATATTCTAAAAACCTATTTTTCTCTTTCCTCTTCAACCAAACAAGTCTTAAAGAAAAAACTTGCTCTCCAAGCTCATCCTCTCTCCAAAATTTCGTGCTCCCCTCTCCCTCCTCTATATAATCATCACTCATCTTCTTCTCTCATTTTTCTTCCTCCATCTTCATACTTCTTCAACTTCTTCCATTTCTTCTTTTTCAAACACTTAAAGCTTCCATTTTTATTAGTCTTTTCCACTTGAGTTCTTCATTAAAGTTCTTCCTTATACTAAGGGTAATGCTCTCATATGAATCTTTTTGCAAGTTTCATATTTTATTTCTTAGTTTGCTTTATGTGTTCTTTATATGCTTTAAACTTCTAAAATCTCTCTAAAATGGTCGAAAACTCCTTTTGAGTTGAAACCACTTTCTATAGTCTTGTACTAACTTATATTTTTACATACTAAGAGGTTGTGTAAAACAAAAATCTCTACCTATCTCTTCCAATGAAGGCCGAATGCTTGCATTTGTGACCTAGGAAGTTTTTGTTTCAACTTTTGGAATATGATCATGTGTTTGAGTTTCTAACTATCCATTGATCTTAAATCTATAAATCTTGGAAGTTTTGATAGCCTGTTCCTATGATGGCTGAAAATATGAATAAGCAAGCCTAGGATACAATGTTTCAACTTTCCAAGTATGATCATGGATTTAGAACTCTTAATACCTTGTGATTCTAAACCTAAGAGTTATTGTTAAACAAAGAATATTTTTCCTCATCATCCTATGATGGCTGAAACTTAGTGTTTAGGTACTAGGATGTTTGAGTTTTTATTTTTCCAAAATGATCATGGACTTAAGCTCCATAAGATATTTGGATTCTAAGTCTAAGAGATTGGAAAGTTTAAGGATTTCTAACTTGTTTATTCTATGTTATTAAAGCTAGGATGTATTACTTTCATTTTTCCAAGATGATCATGTACTTGAGCTCCGTAAGATATTTGGATGCTAAGTCTAAGAGATTGGAATGTTTAAATTTCCATTGTTTTCTAAAATGATCATGGACTTGAGCTCCATAAGATATTTGGATGCTAAGTCTAAGAGATTGGAAAGTTTAAAGATTTCTAACCTATAAATCCTATGAAGGCCGAACCTAGAAGGTTATGGACCTAGGATACTTTGTTCTTATTTTTCCAAAATGATCATGGTTTTGAGCTCCTTAATACATATGGATGCTAAACCTAAGATATTGGAAAGTTTAGTGAATGCTAGCCTATTTTACTAGCCTTGGTCGAATACCCTAAGTTTATAACTTAGTGGGATTTTAATTCAACTTTTTTAAGTGATCATTGTTTATGAACTCCTAACACTTAAGGATCATAAATCCATGAGTTGTATAATTTTCGGGAATCTCTAACCCTAAGAACTAGTCTTGGCCGAACCTATAACTTGTGGTTTAGTGTTCTTGTTTGATTTTAACTTGTGATTTTGTGTTCATAACCTTAGACTTCCACCGCGGAGGAAACGAGGACGTTCGTGGTATACCTCTTAGAGCATCTAATCTCCTTACCTTCATAGAAGGTGGAGTGAGTACTTTGTGGTATGACAACGAAGAGCTTCTAGTTCGGGAGTTTGGTGATAACCCGGGTGGGGGAAAGAACCAACCTATCGTCGGAATGGATAAGTAGTAGATTATATAATAATTGTGTAGGGCGACCTAAACCCTACTAATAGTCGAGTAATCAACAAGACCAAAATCACATTGGAAACCTTTTTCGAAAAACCAATGGCGATTCTGGGATTGCAGGTTTATTGACATTAGGTTGATCTTTATATTGTTGATGGTTGATTTGATTTTATTACCTTTATTGAATTGATTTTGTGCTATGTTGGTAATATGGGAATATTTTGATTGATATTGTGTTATGCATGATCTGCCTGGTTTTTATTATTATGCTTAGTGGATTTTAAGCAAAGATATATATGTTGTCTAAGAGATGATTGTTTTGGGTGTGAGGATAATGATGATTTAGAAGTAGCTAACTTAGATAAGGAATGTTAAAGAGGTGTTATGGCATAGAATATGTGTCAAGTTCTAATGGAAGATTAAGGCACTAAGATGTTGTTAAAACGAGTTGGTGAGATTCAAGTATAGGTGTTGTTGTCCACAACCGTGTATTGGTAATATAATACACAAGGACAAAAAGTGTATTGGTAATATAATACACAAAGACAAAAGCGTATTGGTAATATAACACGCAAGGACATCTGTGTATTGGTAATATAATACACCGTGTATTGGTAATATAATACACGTAAAACACTTCTGTGTATTGGTAATATAATACACGTAAAACATTTGTGTATTGGTAATATAATACACTGTGTATTGGTAATATAATATACCTAAAACACTTCTGTGTATTGGTAATATAATACACCGTGTATTGGTAATAAAATACACGTAAAATTAAGAGTTCTCACAAGACCACTTCCACCTTAGGGAATGGGGGTGGAACATCTTAATGTGAATGGAGGTGTGCACTAGGTGGAACATCCTAATGGGAATGAGGGTGTGCCCCGATGCAAATGAGGGATGGTGACAAGAGTGGTAGTGGCCACGATAACGTAAAAGACATGGTGACGAGATTAGAGAGGTTATGTGTTAGATTGCACGAGAATAAGGGTAGAGGATGATATATATTGACACGAGGATGATTCGTTAGTTATGTGTGTTGATTGTCTATGACAATTCTTGTATAATTTACTATGACTCTTTTCCGCTTTTTGATGATAGAACCGTTTCTTATCCCCCTATGTTTCTGTATTTTTGTGGGTTACTTTGGTTTATGTTAGAAGACCCGATGGAGGGTTACGTTCTTTGAGGAGCCGGAGGAACTCGTATGAAATGGAGATTCTTGAGGAGTTGGATGAAACTCCTTACGAACCAGACGCTGGGGGTCGAGCAGTGATCCATGGTAGGGATGTTCGCAGATAGGATTGGATCGGTTTTGAGCTAAAAAGTCATCCGATCCAATGATAAAAACATCGTGCGGGTTGGATTGGATTGGTTTGCTTCCTTAAAAATCTGATCCGATCCAATCCAATCAAATGTGGTTTGGATTGGATTGGATAATTCGATTTTTGTCATACTTTATTTTTTTTTCTAATGTCAAGTGTCATTTCTACTTATTTAATAGTGGATAAAAGATAATCTTCATTTTAATTTGGGAGTTTGAGAAGAAAAATTTATTGATATTTTTTAACCCGTTCTTTTATATTAATTCTCTATATCTACTCCTACTTATCCTATTTGTTTTCCTTGAATCGGCTACAAATAAATTGTAGCTAATTATTTTTCAAATTTACTTAATTGTTTTCCTATTTTTCATGATTACTCAATTAAATATATATATGCTATGCACCAAAACTTTTAGTAAAATATAACTTCAAGACATTAATATTTATTCTAAATAGTCTTATATATGTCATTCCAACAAAAATATTAAAGAGAATGAGGGATATAAAAGTATGAAGAATAATGTTTAAGTATGAGTAATACTATAATTTCAAAAATAATGGTATATGTATATAATAGATCGGTTTGGATTGGATTGGATTTCACTATAGGATCCAAAATCCGATCCAATCCAATAAAAAATTGTGGTTTTTTCGGTTTTCGGTTTGTTCGGTTTTCGGTTTTTGCGGTTTGGACCGGTTGATGAACACCCCTAATCCATGGCGATTAGAGTCTAGACATTATGGCCAGTGTGTCTAAGGAGTATTTTATATTTCCGCTAAGTATATGCATTATTAATTTTATGCCTGTGAGGATCCTATCGAGAGGATACCCTCAAAAGTGTTTTGGTATTGTAATGAACAATTAGGTGTGTATTTATATATGTTAAAGTTGTTGTGTTTTTTTATAAATTTGCATAAGTTATATGATAATTAAATAAGTTTTAATTTTTACGTATTTTCACGATAAGCACGCGGTTAAGAATTGATTTAAGAAGGTAATTAATCTAATAAAACACCGGGGCACAACGGGGTGTCTCAATAGTGACCATTCCTAAACTTATATTGTCTCGGGATAATTCTGTTATCCCAAGATTCATGTCTCTGAATTACTCAATCAATTCTAATTCTTTAACGATCATAGCGAGATACTTGTAAAGATTTTCCGACTTTAAAGCGTCCGCTACAACGTTCACTTTACCAGGATGATATTGGAGATCAAACTCATAATCCTTTATGAATTCTCTCCATCTACGTTGTCTCATATAAACTTTTTTCTAATCGAACAAATACTTTAAACTATTCCATTCCATCCCCGTTATTCAATTTCAACTTCCTTAATCTCTCTCCTCCTTAAAGAAAATCTACCTTTGATTTCCATGTCCTCGTCTATCGATTCATGTGTTCCTAGTACGGTTTACTAACACACCGAGGTGGCCAAGCTCAGTATCCTATTACAAAGCACTAGTTTACATGGCACGAATGAGACACATTCTTATCCACCCCTGAGACCTAGCCTCTCACTCACTTATCCATTCAACTTTTATTTTTCTCATTAATTGTGTTAGAGGTAACACAATCTTGAGAATCCTTCTACAAACCTTCTGTAGCTTGTCAGTCCAAGGAAACTTCTGATTTCGCTCCTTTGTCTTAGGGCAATTTACAACCGCTTCAACTTTGGCGGGATCCAAAGCTATACCATCCTTATTAATAACACGCCCAAGAAATTGTACTTCGTCTAACTGGGAATTCACACTTGGACAACTTGGCATAGAGTTATCCGTCCTAAGCACTTGAATTACAACCCGAAGATGTTCGCATGTTCTTCTCTACTCGAGGAATATATCGAATGTCGTCGATAAACTCAACGATGAATTTGTCAAGGTACGGTCTAAAGATTCTATTCATATAGTCTATGAATACGGTAGGAGCATTAGTCACGCCAAACGACATAACTAGATACTCGTAATATCCGTACCAACTTCTAAAAGCAATCTTCGGTATATC